>JANCRA010000060.1:3157500-3470542 GCA_024362935.1 Setophaga petechia
ACCAAATTATCCCTTATTTATATATTTTCTAAACTATTTAATTAAAATTGCTGCTATCTCAAATATTGTTTCATTTTTTTATGAAGAGATAATTAGGCAAACATAACACCCCCCTCTGGGCAGTGCCCTTTCCTGCCCCCTCCTGCAGTCAGGGAGGTGCCAGGCAGAGCAGGAGGGCATTACACTGGAATTTGGGGAGATTTCCACACCTTAACAAAGCTCCCTGCTGCCTGGAGCCTCCTGACTAGAGAGATTAAAGGGATTAGAAGCTTATCAATGATGAGGCAGGGAAGTGAGGGGCTTTAGGAAATAACCAAGGTCTTAATTTACAAGGAATGTTTAAAAATGAATGGAGTGAGGATTTTCTCCCACAGGAAGGTTTCATTGTGAGGGAAGGTTATTTGGCCAGTAAAATGGTTGGCCCATCCCACGTGGGAGTCCCAATGTGTATTTTATACAGCACAGACAAAAAGCATCTCTGCTTTACAAGTGAGGTGAGCAGAGTGAAGGGCAGGAGGGCAGAGGTCCTGGCTCCATGACCACCATGAATAAAGCACAGCTGGAGCAGACTTAGGAACACATTTCCACATGAGTAATTCATTGACTAAAAGCTGTATTTTGGGGTAGGCTGAGCATACTCCCAGAACATGCTGGTGGAGCATTTGCAGGAGCAGTAAAGTGCAGATATTTTGTTTTCACAGACACGTGGGCAGTGTTTCAGCTCAGCACTGGCAGCACCTGCTGGGCTCTCTCCTTGTTTGCACCCCCAGCCCTGCCCTGGGAGGGCTGTGCTGCCCCCACAGCTTGGGCCAGTTCAGCTTCCAGCCCTGCTTAAACCAAAACTCGACTGAGCCTGTGAGAAGGAAGGTTTGGAAAGAGCTTTTGGAGGCTTTCCAAAGAGGGGTTTACAGAATGTGCTCTTCCCCCTCCATTCTCCCCGGGCAGAGAGAAGGGCAGGGCAGGGCAGGGTGGGTGTGCTGCAGGGTCCTGCTTTGGCTCACAGCTCCCAGACTCTTGGATAAAAAGGCCTGCTCCACACTCCCCAGGCCTGATTCTGCAGGTTTCTCCTTGGCCATGACTGCAATTCCTGCAGAAGTAATTCCCAGGGTAGGTTCCTTTCTGGGCTGGCCCTTTTGAGAGTTTTTCTTCTCCATCCTCAGTCACTGCTGATGTGTGTATCCAGGTAATTCTGTAACACCAGGAACCCAGGCAGGGTGTGCCTGCAGTGAAAGCTTCATTCTCACAGAATACAGAACATCCTGAGGTGGGAGGGACCCCCAGGATCACCCAGGGCAGCCCCAGCCCTGCACAGACACCCCAACAGCCCCACCCTGGGCATCCCTGGCAGCTCCTGCAGCTCTGGCAGCCTCGGGGCCGTGCCCATTGCCTGGGGAGCCTGGGCAGTGCCAGCACCCTCTGGGGAAGAGCCTTGCCCTGGTATCCAGACTGACCCTCCCTGGCACAGCTCCAGCCATGCCCTGTCCCTGTCCCAGAGCACAGATCAGAGTCTGTCCCTCCTCTTCCTCACATGGCAGCTGCAGGCTGTGATGAGTCTCCCCTCAGTCTCCTCCAGCTGAACAGACCAAGTGCCCTCCCCACAGGGCTTCCCCTGCAGCCCTTCCCCATCCTTGTGTCCCTCCTCTGGACACCAGCACCCTCTGGGCTGCTCCCCTGTCACTACAGGACACAAAATAACACACAGCTTTCCTAAGGTGAAAAGAGAATTTTTAAATTTCCAACATTTACAAATTTTCAAAAGTAGATTGGAGGGTGACAGTGCCACCTCTCCAATGACACTAGACAAGCTAACAGTCTAATAAATTTCTCTTTCTCCATAAGAAATACAAAAAATAAGTTCTTTACATACAGTGTGTGAGAAAGCTCATTGCAAAAATGTAAACATCAGAAGAGCCTTTGCCTGTTATCCAGCCTGACTCTCCCTGGCACAGCTCCAGCCATGCCCTGTCCCTGTCCCTGTCACAGAGGTTGGAGCTGCCCTCAGGAGGAGCTGCAGCCCCTCAGACTCTGCTGCTCCAGGCTGCACAGACAGAGTGCCCTCAGCCACTCCTCCTATGCCCCTCCAGGCCTTTGATCACCTTTGTGGCTTTTAGAGACCATCTCCAAATGCCCACCATGACTGTGCACAGCTGCAGCACAGCCAGAATCCCTCTGAGAGCCCAGCATGGCAAGGACTCACAGTGAGAGCCAGCCCTGGGGGCAGCTCTGCTGGGACAGTCTGGAGAGCTCCCTGCCCCTGGGGCATCTGCTCTGCTTGCACTTCCCTTATCACAGCATTCCTGAGTGGGCTGGGCTGGCAGGGACCCTAAAGCCCATCCAGTGCCACCCCTGCCATGGCAGGGACACCTCCCACTGTCCCAGGCTGCTCCCAGCCCTGTCCAGCCTGGCCTTGGGCACTGCCAGGGATCCAGGGGCAGCCACAGCTGCTCTGGCACCCTGTGCCAGGGCCTGCCCACCCTCACAGGGTCACTTATGCCAGGGGCTCCTCTGCCCAGGGTCCCAAGAGTCCCAGGAGGAGTAATGGCCACACAAAAAGCCATTTTAGATGATTTTTGATGTATCTTATCTCTCACAGAACAGAGCAGAGCTGGAGTCACACATTATTCTATAGTCACACATTATTCTGGAGTCACACATTATTCTGGAGTCACACATTATTCTGGAGTCACACATTATTCTAGAGTCAAACGTTATTCTAGAGTCAAACATTATTCTATAGTCACATATTATTCTACAGTCACACATTATTCTATAGTCACACCTTATTCTATAGTCATACATTATTCTGGAGTCACACATTATTCTGGAGTCACACATTATTCTATAGTCACACATTATTTCTCTCATAAAATCCAGCCCAAGTCCAGCCACTTCAGTGCAGAGCAGGGAGTAAACATGATATCTGAAGGGAAGGAGAAAGTGAAGAGGGTTTGGGTCCCTGTGATTAACCTTGTGACACTTGTGAATGGCTGACAGTCTGAGAGTGGAAATTCTGACACACATTTTTGTGCAGTTCAGCCTCCCCTGCAATGCATAAACCATAACAAAACCAGGGCCATGCCAGAGGCTATGAACTGGAGTATTAAACCTCTTAACCTACTTATACTGCAAAACCCCTGTGCAAAGTTAAATTCAGGCAGATCAGGACTCCTAATGGAATTCAGTAATTTCCGGTGGTGCTTCAATTAAATCCCCAAATCCCACCCATAAAGGTGAGAAGGGGGGAAGCAAAGATGCCCCACTGGGGTTTCCAGGTCCCAACAGTCTGATAATGATCACAAGGTCTGTGGAGCCAGTTTGTCCCTCAGATCCCTTGCTGTGCCTTGCAGACAGGGGCTGTATTTCCTGATCTGCTCCGTGGTTCACTCCTGCAGAAAAATCAATGATCACTGTAATCACAGCCCAGAGTGCTCCTGGTATGGTTCTCCTTCATTCCCTCATTTTGGGGGTGGACCTTGCTGCTTTCTGTAATTTGCTCCTGATTTATTTCTGGGGCTGTCACCAATTCATCAGTCACAGTGTGGCCAGCAGGACCAGGACACTGCTCAGATCCTGGGGTCAGTTTGGGCCCCTCATGACAAAGACATTGAGGGGCTGGAGTGCCCAGGGAAGGGAAGGGACCTGGGGAAAGGTCTGGAGCACCAGGAGGGGCTGAGGGAGCTGGGAAGGGGCTCAGCCTGGAGAAAAGGAGGCTCAGGGGGGACCTTGTGGCTCTGCACAGCTCCTGACAGGAGGGGACAGCTGGGGGGACTGCAGGGACAGGAGGAGAGGGAACGGCCTCAGGCTGGGCCAGGGGAAATTTCAGTGTGAGATTAAGGAAAATTTCATCACTGAAAGGGTGGTCAAGCACTGGACAGGCTGCCAGGGCTGTGGTGGAGTCCCCATCCCTGGAGGTGCTCAAAGGCCCTGTGGATGTGGATGTGGCACTTGGGGACGTGGGTCCGTGCAGGCCTTGGCAGGGCTGGGGCATGGCTGGACTCCCTGCTCTCAGAGGGCTTTTCCAAAGTAAATACTGGCTTTCCAAGCAGCCTCAGGCTGCCTCACAAGAGCTGCTGGTGGCTCTGGGGCCCACGGGGGTGGCTTTGGTTCCTCTCTGCCCTCTGTGTCCCCAGGGTGTGCCCACGGATCCTGCCTGGAGCCAGCAGGGCTCAGCCTCCCCCAGCCTGAGCACAGAAAATCTGGTGATTCTGAGAGGAGGCTCCAGGAACCAGGACAGAGCTCCTCCCAAACCTGCCAGGATCTGGGGGATTGCAGGGCAGGTACAGGGGATTGCAGAGCAGGTACAGGGGGATTGCAGAGCAGGGTACAGGGGATTGCAGAGCAGGTACAGGGGATTGCAGAGCAGGTGCAGGGGATTGCAGAGCAGGTACAGGGGATTGCAGAGCAGGTACAGGGGATTGCAGAGCAGGGTACAGGGGGATTGCAGAGCACAGGGCAGGGGGATTGCAGAGCAGGTACAGGGGATTGCAGAGCAGGTACAGGGGGATTGCAGAGCAGGTACAGGGGATTGCAGAGCAGGTGTACAGGGGGATTGCAGAGCAGGTGTACAGGGGGATTGCAGAGCAGGGTACAGGGGGATTTGAGAGGAGGGTACAGGGGGATTGCAGAGCAGGTACAGGGGATTGAAGAGCACAGGGCAGGGGGATTGCAGAGCAGGTACAGGGGATTGCAGAGCAGGATACAGGGGGGTTGCAGAGCAGGTACAGGGGATTGCAGAGCAGGTACAGGGGATTGCAGAGCAGGGTGCAGGGGATTGCAGAGCAGGTACAGGGGATTGCAGAGCACAGGGTAGGGGGATTGCAGAGCACAGGGTAGGGGGATTGCAGAGCAGGGTGCAGGGGATTGCAGGGCAGGTACAGGGGATTGCAGAGCAGGTACAGGGGGATATCAGAGTAGGGTATAGGGGATTGCAGAGCAGGTACAGGGGATTGCAGAGCAGGGTACAGGGGATTGCAGAGCACAGGGCAGGGGGATTGCAGAGCACAGGGCAGGGGGATTGCAGAGCAGGTACAGGGGGATTTCAGAGCAGGTACAGGGGATTGCAGAGCAGGGTACAGGGGATTGCAGAGCAGGGTACAGGGGATTACAGAGCAGGGTACAGGGGGATTGCAGAGCACAGGGCAGGGGGATTGCAGAGCAGGTACAGGGGGATTGCAGAGCAGGTACAGGGGATTGCAGGGCAGGTACAGGGGATTGCAGAGCAGGTACAGGGGATTGCAGAGCAGGGTACAGGGGATTGCAGGGCAGGTACAGGGGATTGCAGAGCAGGGTACAGGGGATTGCAGGGCAGGTACAGGGGATTGCAGGGCAGGTACAGGGGGACTGCAGAGCAGGTACAGGGGGATTGCAGAGCAGGTACAGGGGGACTGCAGAGCAGGTACAGGGGGATATTAGAGTAGGGTACAGGGGATTGCAGAGCAGGGTGCAGGGGGATTGCAGAGCAGGGTGCAGGGGGATTTGAGAGGAGGGTGCAGGGGGTGTTTCTCGTGCAGCAGAGCAGGGAAGGCAGCAGGTGCAGGCACCACGATCCATCAGCAGGGCACAGCCAGACAACTGATCTGTGTGCTGCAATTCCACTTCCAGCCAAGAAAAATGAGCCATCAGCACAGGAATTATGTGTGGCAGGGAAGGACAAACTGCTCTAATCAAATCACCAGCGGTTCAGATAACTCCTGGAAGAACCCTGGCACCCAGCTCCATTTGGAGGGAGATATTGGGCTGGGAGGATGCTCCTGGCAGGACAAGGAGGCACAGACACTGCACAGCCTCCCCCCACCAGGATGGATAAATAAGCACTCAGGAAGCAATGCAATGCTCCTCCAGAATACACATCCCTGGTGCTAATATTTCCTGGCTCCCTGTTGCACAGCCAAGGAAATTTGATTTAAGCCAAAACATAAATAAAGAACTTCCCAACTGCAGGGTGAGGTGAGGCAGAAGAGGATGGTGGGGAGGGAATATGGAAGCAGTGAAAGCTAAAGCTAATCACGAGACTGACTGGCTCCCAGAAATGTCTGAACTGGCTCCTGAAGGCAAAGCTTTCATCTGGGTCTCCACTGCTCTGTTACTTTCCTCAAGAGAAGGGTGAACCTCGGGATCAACACCTTGAAGCTCCTTTCAGGTTTGCTGATCTGAGCAGCAGTGAACTTCCTTCTGCCCCTGTGCTGGCACAGAGCAAAGCCCAGACCCTGAGAGTGTCTTTAATTCCAGGTTCTGGGGTGCTCACCATCAGAGGGATGTGGAGTTACTGGAGAGAGCCCAGAGGGGACACAGACATGGTCTGAGGCTGGAGCCCCTCTGCTGGGAGAGCTGGAGGTGAGGAGGCTCCAGAGACACCTCAGAGCCCCAAGGAACAAACAAATTCCCTCACTTAGGGCCAAACAGGGCCACCCTGAAGCCCTGAGCAAGCACCCTTCTGTCACAGACATCTTTTATGGAAAATCCTTTCCTTAGGATTTTTCCTCCTGAGAAGCTGAGAGACCTCAGGAACAAAATGTAAACAATGGTTATCTGCTGCTGTGGAATGCAACAGGTGCATCTGTGATTGGTCTGTGTTGGTTGTTTCTAATTAATGGCCAATCACAGCCCAGCTGGCTTGGACTCTGTCCTAGACACAAACCTTTGTTATCATTCTATTCTATTCTATTCTATTCTATTCTATTCTATTCTATTCTATTCTATTCTATTCTATTCTATTCTATTCTATTCTATTCTTAGCCAGCCTTCTGATGAAATCCTTTCTTCTATTCTTTTAGTATAGATTTAATGTAATATATATCATAAAATAATAAATCAAACCTGAAACATGGAGTCAGATCCTCATCTCTTCCCTCATCCTCAGACCCTGTGAGCACTGTCACACCCCTCCATGAGCCCTCGTGTGGCTGCAGGAGCTGCCCAGGGGGAGAGGAAGGCCATGCTGTGCCCAGCAGGTTGGGCAGGCATTGCCTCCCCAGGCAGGCAGCACGGGCTGTGCTCACTGCTCCCCTGCTCTGTGATCTATGGCACCTGGGAGCTCTCATATATCCACTGGGCAGCCTCATTTATACAGGGCTTGAGAAATAGATGGTGTATGAAGTGCAATTTGGTGTTGTAGCAGAGCTCTGTCCCCCTTGGGGTGTCAGGGCATTTGATTAAAGCCCTTTTATGGGAAATCAATATTTTCCTCATTATAACTTTCATTCTCAGGCCTAAAAACTACCGAGATGGACTTGTAAGATGCTGCACTACATGCATGCACACACGGCTCTATTCATTAGGGGACTAATCCCACAGCATTTATTTTTCTTTCATAAGCTCTGACAGAGGTAAATAAGCAGTGAGGGGATCTCTCTGTGATGGGTTAGACACCACCTGCAGCAGGCATGCACTGTTCAGTGCTGGATTAAAGGATCCTGCCTCCAAAAACTGGCTCAGATCTCCCCAAGATCCCAGCCAGAATCTTGGATAAAACTCCTCCAAAACCGGAACAGCCTAAAACCTTGAGTTCCACCCAAGGGCTGTGGCTGAGCCTCCTCTGCCCTTGTGAGACCCCACTGTGTGCAGCTCCAGGGGACAAGGACATGATCTTCTCTCTCTGCTGGAGAGAACCAGAGGAGGCCACAGAGATGCTCCAAGGGCTGGAGCCCCTCTGCTCTGAGCCAGGCTGGGAGAGCTGGGGGTGCTCACCTGGAGAGGGGAAGGATCCAGGGAGAGCTCAGAGCCCTGGAACTGGGTAAAAAGTGAGGAACTTTTTACCCAGGCAGAGTGACAGGGCACAGGGGAACAGCTCTGAGCTGAAGGAACAGATTTAGGTGAAGGGTTTGGTGTCCCTGTGAGGTTGGCACAGGGTGCCCAGAGCAGCTGTGGCTGCCCCTGGATCCCTGGCAGTGCCCAAGGCCAGGCTGGGCAGGGCTGGGAGCAGCCTGGGACAGTGGGAGGTGTCCCTGCCATGGCAGGGATGGCACTGGATGAGCTTTAAGGACCCTCCAACCCAACCCAGCTCATTCTGTGTTTCAGTGATTCCCTCCCAGGAGCAGCCTCACCCTCAGCCTGTCAGGATCTCCAGGCCAGCTCAGCCTGACTTCAGCCAGCAGATGTTCAACGAGAGAACTTCCCCCAGTCTGCATTACTGTGGTGTGAGAACATGGACAGGGCTTGGAGCAGCCTGGGATGGTGGAAAGTGTCCCTGCCATGGCAGAGGGGACTGGGATGGGCTGTAAGGTCCCTTCCAACCCAACCCACTCAGGGATTCCACGGTATGATTCCATACCATGAATGAAATAAGGACTGACTTGGGATCCACGAGACACAGACTTCACTCAGTCTGTGAGTCTGCTCCTGCCTCTGCCCCTCTGGGGATCTGGGGCTGTCCCTGGGGAGCCCTGTGCTCTGGTTTCCCTCTGGTACCCCAGGCTGAGGTCACTGTCACAGTGGGGTGACACCTGCACACAGACACCCCTCAGGGGCTGGGAAAGGAGCAGGATCATGGCTGGGACTGTGGCACAGAGCCTGGGGCTGTCCCCGTGGGTGGTTCCAGGGGCAGCACACCCAACCTGCCCAGGCTGCTGCTGCAGGAAGCAGGCAAGCAGCAGCAATAATAATAAAATAATGCTTAATAATCCCTTCCCATAGCAGCCCTGATTTATTTCTTCAAGGCCTGGTTTGCTTCGACTCCTGCAGCCTGATCCCAAAGTGGTGACACCATGGGACAGCCCAGCTGCTCCACGTGGGAATGCACAGCCACCAGCACCTGCCTGGATCCAACCTCTCTGTGGAATCATTTGGCTTGGAAAATCCCCTAAGAATGACACTTCAGATTTTAGCTTTTTATTCTTTTTTTTTTTTTTTTTGTGCTGCTTTAGTGTGTGGGTCTGGGTTCATATGAGGGGATGCTGAGCTCTGTGCACAGAGCAGGGAGACAAAACAATTCCTGCTCCAGCTGGGCACCAAGGACAAATGATCCAAATCTCAGCCCAAGAGCACAAACCCCGTGGGCTGGAGAGAGAAAAACAAGCAGGGTGGGACTGCCTGGGCTAAAGCTGGGATGGGACAATGAACTCCAATATGCAAATGGAGCAGAACTTATAAAAATGTGAGATCTCATGGCCAAGCCCTCTTTGCCCCCATCCTGGAGCCATCTGGGCACAGCCAAAGCTGTGGCTCTGGTGCTGCCAGGGTGTGGCCTTTGAAGGCCCTTCAATAAATGCTCTTTTTATTCCCCTTAACTCTGCCTAGCCTCTGTTCCAGCTGCTCAAGGCATCCAGATCATGGAGTCCAAATGCTCCCCCAGCACTGCCAAGCCCAGCGTGTCCCCAGAGCCACACCCACATGGAAATGATGATGAAATGATGATAAATCCAATTTCCTTTCTGCCCACCACTGAGGAGGCAGATGAACATGGCCAGCAATGCTTCCTCCTTGCAGTTGGAATTAAAAGTTTTTACACTCCAATTTATTGTTATTGATTATGGTGATTTTGGGAGCCAGAATAAGGGATGTGAGGCCAAGATGCAAGTGAGGAATAAAGAGAGGACAGGTCCTGTGTCAGTGCCCCCAGCCCAGAGCTGTGATTCTGACTCCACTCCTCTCTTGGGCACCTCCACTATGGACTCACTTGGTCCTGGAAAAATCAGAATAAACTCCATCACCTTCTGCTGAAAGCAGTTCAGCCACTCCATCCAGCCAGTGTGACAAAAGGACAAACTTCTCAACAAGATGAAAGGAACAAAGTGACTGTGATGGCAGAATGAAGGGACAAAGTCACAGCATCAGCTGGGGAGAGAAATGTTTCTGTTTGTTAGTTTTTTTCCATTCAAAACACAAAATTTCATTAACATCTGAAAGGATTGAATATTTCTGCTTACTCCCTGGAGGTTAGGAAGTGGGAAGGAAAAGTTTGCAAACATTTTCCAACTCTCCTACTGTTTATTCTTGGAAAAATGTCAGATGTTCAAAATATATCTGAGGGTTTTGTGCCCAGGCACACATGGCTAATGATGCTGCTTGCAGTGGATGAGTGTGTATGAGAAATGCCTCCATTTACAGGAAATATAACTGGGTTGGGGTTTTATCCAGGATGAATGGGATCAGACAAAAGGGAGTTTTGAAAGGGACCCAGCTGGTTTGGTGGGGACAATCTTCCTCTGGGTGAAAGCTGGCAGGGCTGGGATGGGGATGTGCTGCTGGGCACTGCCAGCACCAGCCTGAGCCTGATCCAGGGCTCCTCTGTGCCCTGTCACCCTCCCCACAGCCACTGCCCAGCCAGCCACACTCACAAAACCCCAAAATGAATTAATTAGTCTGGGTAAAGACACCCAGACAAGAAATACAGCACACAGCCAGGCATCAGTGCCCCAAGGGACAGCAAACACATCCCCAGGTCAGCCTGCTCCTTGTGACCATGCCCTGCAGGAAAATCCTCCCCAAGGCTGGGGTGCCAAGGGGCAGCTCTGCATTTACAGCCCAGCACAAATGGGGGGCTTGCCCTCCCCTCAGGGTGCTCAGGGCACATCCAACACCCCCTTGGCAGGCAGGATGGAGCCCTGGTGCCTCCTGACCCCACACATGACAGTGGGGATCTGCACTGCCCCTGCCCCAGACATTTTAGGGTTTGCCACGGAGGGATTTTCATCATTTTGAGAAGCTCAGACAGCAGAAGGGAGCCCTGCTGCTTCCCAGCACTGGCAGGATTTACAGGCAGGGCTAGGGGAAGGAAACTTTTGGAGATTTACACACTTTCTTTTCTTTCAAAAGTGTCATTTTCCATTTCCTGACCTGGTTTCCAGGCTCACATCTGCATGTGAGCTCACAGGAACCCGGCCTGAGGATTAGAGGCAAGCAGTGCCTTTAGTGCTTTTATTTGAGTTTAAAAGTGTCAGGAATAAAGCCAGATGTGTCTCCTGAGCTCCCCAGTGGAATTTGTCCATCAGGGACAGGCACATCACCTGAGAGCTGCTCCACACCAGGGCAGTGCCCATGGAGAGCCAGAGCTGGCACATGGGGAGATCCAAGAGATGGGCAAAGCAAACACAGGGAATGACAGAGTCACAGAATGTCCTGGGCTGGGAGGGACCCCCAGGATCACCCAGGGCAGCCCCAGCCCTGCACAGACACCCCAACAGCCCCACCCTGGGCATCCCTGGCAGCTCCTGCAGCTCTGGCAGCCTCGGGGCCGTGCCCATTGCCTGGGGAGCCTGGGCAGTGCCAGCACCCTCTGGGGAAGAGCCTTTCACTAATATCCAACCTAAACCCCTCTGACACAGCTCCAGCCATGCCCTGGCTCCTGTCACAGAGCATTCTCCTGTCACAGAGCACAGATCAGACTCTGTCCCTCCTCTTCCTCACATGGCAGCTGCAGGCTGTGATGAGTCTCCCCTCAGTCTCCTCCAGCTGAACAGACCAAGTGCCCTCCCCACAGGGCTTCCCCTCCAGCCCTTCCCCATCCTTGTGTCCCTCCTCTGGACACCAGCACCCTCTGGGCTGCTCCCCTGTCACTACATGACACAAAATAACACACAGCTTTTCTAAGGTGAAAAGAGAATTTTAAAATTTCTAACATTGACAGATTTTCAAAAGTGACAGCGGATTGGAGGGTGACAGTGACAACTCTCCAGTGACACCAGACAAACTAACAGTCTAATAAATTTCTCTTTCTCCATAAAAAATACAAAAAATAAGTTCTTTACATAAAGTGTGTGAGAAAGCTCATTACAAAAATGTAAACATCAGAAGGCTTAGAAAAACTTGAAAAATCAGGGTGACACTCCCCCACCTGCACAGCCACGGTGACACAGGCTGGGGATCTCTCACTGCTGTGCCAGGTGCTGCTGGGGGAGTGCTCCAGATTGCAATGCAAGATGTATTCCATTACCACCTGTATGGCAGATTATCTTTTGTCAAGTGGGCAGTTTGCTTTATCTCTCTCTTTGACTGACCAATTCACACCTCCCTCAGGGCAGACACCTGCTGATAACAGCCATTGAATGTCCCTGCATGGCTGATAAGAACTACAGCATCCCACTGGGAGATGTGAGCCCAGAGGGAGGAGCCAAGCATTCCTACCTGGATAGAATCTGGAGATTCTGGAATGTCGCAGACATCCTTTGTGAAAAATCCTTTCTGTAGGATTTTTCCTGCTAGAGCTGAGAAGCTCAGTAACAAATGTAAACAATTATTATCTGCTGCTGTGGAATGCAACAGGTCCACCCGTGGTTGGTCCCCTGTAGATGTTTGGATTTACTGACCACTCACGGTGGAGCTGCTCTCGCTCTCTGCCCAGACACAGACCTTGGTTATTCTTTCTTTCCTCTCTATTCTTAGCTTAGCCAGCTTCTGAAGAAGCTCCTTTCCTTTTCTATCTCTATGTAGTATAGTTATAATGCTATATATATATCATAATATAATAAATCAAGCCTTCTGAGCATGGAATCAAGATCCTGACTCTTCCATCCTCTACAAACCCCTGTGACCACCATCAACACTGGAACACCAGCACAGCTTCTGCACTGGATTGCCCAGAGGAACAGCAGCTGCCTCTTGCCCTGGATCTCCAGAGGAAGATGCACCTTTCTCCAGGATCCCTGCTCCAGCAGAACCAGCCCTGACACTGCAGGAGGGCTGAGCCACAATTCCAATGGGACTGCTGCCAACAGCCTGACCCACAGGGTGTCAGGCTGGGTTCTGACTCTGGCAGGGTTGTTCTAATGTATTGCATTTTTTATTTTATCATTTTTTTCCCTTGTAAAGAACTGTTATTTCCAACTCCCCTATTTTTTGCTTGAGAGCCCCTTAATTTAAAATTTATAGCAATTCAGAGGGAGGGGGTTTGCATTTTCCATTTCAGGGGAGGTTCCTGCCTTCCTTAGCAGACTCCTGTCTTTCCAAACCAAGACAGGGAGTCCTGGCACAGCTGAGGGAATGAGGTGAGACCTCCTGCCAAGCCCAGGAAGGTGTGGCCGTGACCCCACACCTGCACTGGGCTGTCACCAGGTGCTGGGAGTCTCTCTGGGGTCTGTGGGGGTTTCCAGGAACCGCCCCTTTTTTCCCCATCTCTACTCTTCCTTCTGTTTGTAACATATTTGAAAAAGCCCCTCTTGTTGTCCTTGACATCATCCAGGACAGAAGGATGAGGCTGGGACAGGGTGTGAATCCCAAACCTGCTCCTGGCAGACCAGAGCTCCTCATGCCACTGCACCTCAGTGTAAATTACACCGAGTTCCATAAAAATGAGGGCTGAGAACAGCTCCAGGAAGGCCTTAAGGAGCCTCTGGGGTAAGACTCTACCAGGAGCACGACCCTTTTTGGACATCAGAGAAGGGACAAGGACTGGGAGCTCCTGAACAAGGCAGCTGCAGAAAACCTTCCAGCCCAGCACATGAGAAAATGCAGATCTCAGCCTCTGCTCAGCACCTTCCACACTCATCTACATCCACCCACAGCCAGGAGGAGCCCAGCTAGGGCTGGAAATGGGCACAGTTCTGTGAGGAAGCCCATGAACCCAAACAAAAAGCTGCCCTGTACCAGCTGCTCCTGGAGCTCCAGGTTCTGCCCTGCTTTTACAGAAGACAATTAATTATAATTAATAATTAACTTCAGTGCAGTAGGGTTGGTCCCTAAGGAAGCACCAGGATGACTTTACTGGGTTTTATTCACCCTGTGGGGAACACTGCCAGGTGACAATGCTCAGTAGAAATTTCTATGGAAATGGTGGGATTTACAAACTTCCAAATGATTTATAGACCCTTTGATTTTCAGGGTGAGTGAAAGCCACAGGTCTGTGTTCTAAACACCTTCTCCAGCACATCTTGTGCTCTGAGGGTTAGCAATTATCATGATTTGGGGTGAAATATGTCCTGGGAGTTTGACTGGAGGAATGAGAGTTCTCTAAAACCCAGGGTACTGCACAACTCAAGCCATGACAAGTCTGACATTACTTGTTCCAGAAAAGAAACTCCCACTTAGAAGGCCCTTAAAAACAAGGTAAGTCTGCCAAGTTTGAGTAGGAAATGTGATTTTCCCCCTAAATTCTATCTCACTGAGGACCCTCCTGAGTGAAAACATCTTTTCTTTCTCTGAAGATGGTGAGGATTCAGGGTGCTATAAGAGAAAATGCCTCCTTGAAATTGCAGGTGCTTTGTGACACCTCTGGGGCATTTGCTGGTGTGCTGTCAATGCCCTGTAATTTAACATCTCTGCACTCAAATTTGATTTCAAATGGTCACTCAAAGGCTGAGTTTTAAAAGTATCTTCTAGATTTTCTTAATCAGGGGTTTGATGCTTTATTTTATTTTTCATTTGTATAAAAGAAGGTTTTAAAGATATGAAATTCCACAAGAGATGAAATTCCACAAGAGATGGAATTCCCCAAATCCACAAAAATCAGCGATTAAAGGATGCCAAAACAATTGCTGCTAATTCTGGAAACTTCTGAAACTCCTGAGAGGCACTTGGTAACTGTAATAAAAAGCTAATAAACACCTTGCACTCCAACAATATGCTGTGTACTGGGGAGTAGCCACATTCCCAACAACACCACATTATGTTTGTTAGCAAGATCATTACATTGCTTTTGATTAAGTGTCAGGAATAAACTGTGGATGAATGATGGAGTTTTTTAATGAGTTCAAAGTCCATGAAATAATTTTCTTCCCTGGGTCAATTAGAATTTCAAAGCAAAATTCCTATGGGACCAATTTATTGGGAGTGCAAAGAGGTTTTTGTTCTGCATTTCCAGACACTCCATAGGCTGCCTGTGTTTGGATATCTGGGATTTTGCTTACTCAGATAAGGGGCTGAATGTCCCAGCTGAGAGTTCTGGGGAGCAGCTTTCCCTCTCTGCCTGATAACATAGATTTTGGTGCTGGTAAAAAAGAAATGTCCTGCACAATAAACACTGTTTTAGGTTAGAAATGGGGCTGTGTGTTCTACCTCTGTATCTGGCAGAGCTGGGGCAGCTCTCTGCTGTCCATGGGCAGTTTTCTTGATCTCTGCCACAGCCAATCCTCCCTGCAGGAGATCTCTGCTGTCCATGGGCACTGAGTGTCCCTGCAGGGCTGATCCAATTCCCCCATCCCATGGGGAGATGCTGTGCCCAGGGCAGGAGCCAAGCATTCCTACCTGGATCCAAGCTGAGCCTGGCACAGCACAGCAGCCTTTGCCCCCTGCATTGCCAGAGGAGCAGCTTTCTGCTGCCCTGCATGGCCAGAGGGAGCCCAGGCCCATCTGCAGCAGCCCTGGAGCTGCAGAGGAAAACTCCCCCCTTGTGCAGGATCCCTGCTCCAGCAGAAGCACAGCTGGCACTGCAGGAGGGCTGAGCCCCCCTGGGATGGGGCTGGGACACCCCCCTGACACACAGGGGACAGGGCCTGCTCTCACTCTGGCAGGGTTGGTTTGTATTACTGCATGTTTATTTTATTTTTATTTTCTTCCCTAATAAAGAACTGTTATTCCTACTCCCATATCGTTGCCTGAGAGCTCCTTAATTTCTAAACTATAATAATTCAGAGGGAGGGAGTTTGCATTTTCCATTTCAAGGGAGGCTCCTGCCTTCCTCAGCAGACACCTGGCTGTTCAAACCAAGACAACACTTCCCCACAACTCATCAAACTATGCAGGGGTTTTTGCAGGCAGAGATGTTCAGTGTAATCTGGATAAAGGATTCCCCTTTAAATGGGATCCTACCTGGAACACCCACACAGGTCCCCAAAAGCCTTCTGCAGTGGGAGGTGGAACAGCACTGGACCAAGGCACAGAGAACACGGCCATGATCAGACCCTGTGTAAACCAAATAATCCCAGTAAGGATGTCTGGAGAAGGTGGCCATGGGCAGAATCCAGGCTGCTCTTGGGTGACACAGCTGCCAGCTCCCCAAAATTCCAGCTGAAATCATCTTCCAAACCTCTTAGAGAAACCTAACTGCTGCTGCTGGCACCACCAAGCACAGCAACATCCCAACTGCTGGCCCAGGGCAAACAAAGACACAACCCTGTCTCTGTGGACAGGGGACAGTGTGTGCAGGGCAATACTCAATGTATCAAATAATTTCATAGAGGAAGTGAAGGAACATAGTGGAGAAACCTTCCCATCCCTGGAAGTGTTTAAGGACAGGCTTGACAGGGCTTGGAGCAACCTGGAGGAGTGAAAGGTGTCCCTGTCCATCAGGCCTGACCTCCCCTCCTGCTGCTCCTGCCTGGACTGTCACCTAGAGGGGCAGGAAAAGCCTGGGAGCTGCTGCCACCATGGCTCAGGTTGGGAGGGCCCTTGAAGCCCATTTTGTTTGAACCTTGCTGTCATGGGCAGAGCCAGCCTCCACCACACCAGGCAGCTCCAAGCTTTGTCCAACATGGTTTGAAAATCAAACCATGGAAGATCAAAACCATCCCAAAGCAGCAGCACTGGAAACTCCCAGCTTCCACAAGATGGCAACTTCCTCCTGCACGTTTCCAGCAAGATTTCCAGAGGGATTTTTACCAGCAGCTGGTTTTGAGGGGGTCTGGCTGCTGCCAGTCTGAACACAAATTGTGGCTGGGGGTGGTCAGCACTGCCCAATTATCTAATTAGATCACATCAGTAAATAACAGCATGGGCTAGCTGCTCTGAATTCACCTCTATCCCACCTCTCTGCTCATCCCAAGCCATTTTCTTCCAAATTTCACCTTGTTGTGGTTTAACCCCTGTGACAGTGTTCACAGGGGTCTCAGGTTAAGGGAAGAGATGAGGATCTGACTCCATGTTTCAGAAGGCTGATTTATTATTTTATGATATATATTACATTAAAACTATACTAAAAGAATAGAAGAAAGGATTTCATCAGAAGGCTAGCAAGGAATAGTAAAAGAAAGAATGAATAACAAAAGCTTGTGTCTTGGACAGAGAGTCTGAGCCAGCCCATTGTGATTGACCATTAATTAGAAACAACCACATGAGACCAATCACAGATGCACCTGTTGCATTCCACAGCAGCAGATAATCAATGTTTAAATTTTGGTTTTGGTGCCTCTCAGCTTCTCAGGAGGAAAAACCCTAAGGAAAGGATTTTCCATAAAAGATGTCTGTGACAAAGCCCAGCTGGCAGCTCAGCCCCACAGAGCTGCCCCCTTGCTTGCCCTGGGTTGGATGTTGGAACTGGAAGGATAAAAATGAGGAAAGCAGGTTGGGATAAAGGCAGTTTAACAGGGAGAGCCAAAGCTGTGCATGCAAGCAAAGCAAAACAAGGAATCCATCCCCCACTTCCCATGGGAAGGCAAGTTTCAGAATCATTATAGGTTCATGGAATGGTTAGGGTTGAAAAGATTATAATTTTGAAATTAAGGGGCTCTCAAGGCAAAGATATGGGAGTAGGAATAACAGTTCTTTACTAGGGAAAAAATGGAAGTAAAATACAGATGCAGTAATACAAACCAACACTGTCAGTCAGAGCAGGAGCTGACCCCTGTGGGTCAGGGTGGTGGCACAGTCCCATCCCATGGGGGCTGCATCTTGTTCCACCAGACCAGGATTCTCCAAGCCCTGTCCAACCTGGCCTTGGACACTTCCAGAGCATCTCAGGGCTCCTCCAGCCCAGCAGTGACCCGGGCAGACAAACACCATCAGTGCAAACATCACCTCCTTCCCTCTTTCCCCAGCCTTCTGTGCTCAGATGAAAACCACTATTACTGATTTTCCTTGTTGTTCAAGATTTAACCACAAATGCAATGAAACAAGTTGTCCTCACAGATGGATATTGTGTCAATTTTTTTGTACTTTTTTGCTTCTAGTGAAAAGGTTTCTGAGCCAAAGCCTACTCATATATATGAAAGTACAAATTTAAATTTAGCTAGAGATCTTTCTTTGAACTTGTATGTTTTTATCCACTAAAATTCAAAAGGATACAATAATAAACATGGAAAAGAACTTTAGCAAGGTTAAAAATGAAGCATGGAATTGTACAATGTAAAAATTGACATTTTTCATCATTATTCGTGCATCTTTGTCCATCTTTTTTTTTCTGAGTCTCAATTCAGCATATTTATGAAGTATTTGTCTTTATAATAAATCCAGATTTAGCTGATCTACACCAGATTTATCAGCCTTTATCTCCTGTGTTTGTCCATCACAGACACCTCCTCATCTCTACCAATCTGAGACAGCTCCTCTTCAGTGCCTTCATCCATCCCATGTCATCACACACCTGGAATGGAGCATCCCTGGGGACACCTGGGCTCAGCTGTGCCCTTCCAGCTCCTCGTGCCAGGGCAGCACAGACCTCACCCCTGTGCCAGCCCTGCTCAGGTGTGGCTACAACAGCCCTGGCACACCTGCTCTGCTCCCAGCACAAACCCACAGCAGCTCCTGGCAGGAAAACCAGCCCAGTGCCATCCCAAAGCAGCCCCAGTGGGATCTGCACCAGCTCCAAGCAGGTATTTAACCCCTGCCAGCTGTTGAAGATTGCAAGGCAAGATGTTTTCAATTCCCATCTGTATGGCAGATTACCTTTGTCAAGTGGGCAGTTTGCCTTATCTCTCTCTGTGAGTGAACACACCCACTCCTCCCTCAGGGCAGACACCTGCTGATAACAGCCATTGAATGTCCCTGCATGGCTGATAAGAACTACAGCATCCCATTGGGAGATGTGAGCCCAGAGGGAGGAGCCAAGCATTCCTACCTGGATAGAATCTGGAGATTCTGGAACACCAGCACAGCTTCTGCACTGGATTCCCAGAGGAACAGCAGCTGCCTCTTGCCCTGGATCTCCAGAGGAAGATGCACCTTTCTCCAGGATCCCTGCTCCAGCAGAACCAGCCCTGACACTGCAGGAGGGCTGAGCCACAATTCCAATGGCACTGCTGCCAACA
Source organism: Setophaga petechia (assembly GCA_024362935.1). NCBI lineage: Eukaryota > Metazoa > Chordata > Aves > Passeriformes > Parulidae > Setophaga > Setophaga petechia. The sequence continues at coordinate 3,176,331 of JANCRA010000060.1, forward strand.
GCCTGACCCACAGGGTGTCAGGCTGGGTTCTGACTCTGGCAGGGTTGTTCTAATGTATTGCATTTTTTATTTTATCATTTTTTTCCCTTGTAAAGAACTGTTATTCCTACTCCCATATTTTTTGCCTGAAAACCCCTTAATTTAAAATTTATAGCAATTCAGAGGGAGGGGGTTTGCATTTTCCATTTCAGGGGAGGTTCCTGCCTTCCTTAGCAGACACCTGGCTTTCCAAACCACAACACCAGTCCATGAACTGCCTGTGCCTGCAGGGCACTGCCCCCTGAGCAGGGAGGGCACAGTGCAGATCTCAGCAGGTGAACAGCAAACCCACAGCAGGGGCTGCTCAGGGCTTCCTGTTCTATTCTGGCCACACTTCTGGGTAGATTTGCACCTTGTGACACATTTGGCCTTTAAATTCTAGGACTAAATTCTAGTTCTAAATTCTGGGACTGGATGGAGAAGGACAGGTGTGCTTCCTTCACAAAATAAAAAGGCCACTTTTGTGCAGAGCAGGAACTTTGTCCCCTCCAAATCCAGTCCTGAGCCTCCCTGCCTATGCACACCCACGGACAGGGAGCTCTGAGAGCAGCTGTGTGGTCTCAGCAATCCTGCACCTCCAAACAAGGCAGAAATATTCCTCAGGAGCAAAGACAGCAACCAGAGCCACTGATTAGATGAAGAAACTAATAAAGAAAACCTTTCCCAGATCACAGAGGCTGTGACTCCGAGGCAAAGCTGAGCTTTAGGATTATTCCACCTACAGCTTCAGAAGAAAATTCAATTAAATGATGGCCCACCCTGAGTGCCCCCTTTGCAGGGGTGCAGTGGGCACAGCAAGGAGGCCCCTCTGCTGTGAGCTGGGGAGGGAAGAAGGGCAGCAAGGAAAAGTGCCCAGGGATGGGAGACAGGAGATGCAGGACCCAGAGCAGACATTGAACAAAGCAGCGTGGGAGGCAATTTAAAGCAAGGAATGATGAGACAGGCAAGAAAAACAAACCTCAGAAATGGATTCCTTCCCAAAGAGAGGGGGAGAGCCAGCAGCAAGTGGTGCCCAGCAGGGTGAGCTGCAGATGCCCCTGGGTGTGACAGCCCTGGGGAGCAGGGGCTGCACTGGCACTGCAGTGACAGGGGCACCTCCTGTGCTGCTGGCCTGGCAGGAAAGGAACGGGCCACAAAGCCAGGGAGTGACTGGGAAAATGCCAATCACTTGTTTTTAGAATTTTAAAAGTTTAATAGTAATAAAATTGTTATAGAAATAGTAATATAATTAGAGTAATGAAAATTTGGACAATTAGGATTAGGACAATATGAGACAATAGAAACAAAGAGTTATGGACAGTCTAGACACCTCTTTCTGGGCAAAATAAGCCCAAAAAGGACCCACGTTAACAGAGGATTAACCCTTAAAAGCAAGAGGCTGTTGCATATTCATACACCTCATCCATGATGCATAAATTCCATTCAAACACAGGATTCTGTCTGGGCAGTGTCAGCTTCTTCCTCTTAACCCTGACAGTGTCTTCAGGGCTGAAAGAAGTTTGTTTCTTCAGATAATGGGGCAATGAATTCTCTTTCTCTGAAAGATTTCAATGTCCTGTGGCTGCTATCTGGTGTGAGTACCTCACTCCTTTCTTTAAAAAAATATCCCAAATACATAGTTTCTATTTTAAACTTATGTTATAACCTAAAACTGTATTTAACACACTACTTAAGAAAATTAACACAGCATCACTTTCTAACAAAACACCTATAATATTAATTTAAATATTTGCAAAAAGCCAATCACAAAATATGCATTTTTCACATTGTGACCCAGCTGCAAAGACCTCCCTGACTCCCTGCCTTGGAGGCTCCCACTGCCCAGACTGGGAGCTCTGTGCCTTCCTCTGCTAATCCAGCTCATGGGACAGCTGCTTTTGGGAACATTCCTTTGCCTCCATCCCACAGGGCAGGCTCAGGGACCTCTCAGACCTCCTGTCCTTGGCTCTGCCCTCCCTCTGCTCTCCTGCCTTGCTGCTTTGCCTCAGTGTCAGGACCCAGGACATTCCTCTGGCTGCCCTGGGTGATTCCAGACCCTGCCAGGGGGCTCAGAGACCTTGGCACGGAGTCACAAACACCTGTGCCTTTGATTTTAACCCATGGAAACAATTACCAACTTTGTGTGAAGATTTACAAGCCACAGGAGTTTGAGTAGAATGATCGTGAATTTATCACAGGGTGAAAATGTAGAATTTTGGGGTTTTAGAATGGGGGTTCAAGAGGCAAGATGGAGGAATCTGAGTGTGTCCTGTCCTTCTTCTTCTTCTTCTTGTCCTCCATCTTCTGCTGTGATGGTGGCACTTCTGGATTGGTTTGGAGTAGAGACAGACTGTCTAACATAGGTGATAGGTATTGGAAAATTATTGTAAATAAAGTACATGTGGTTCTTGGTATAAAAAGCCAACACCACCCCAAGGGCAGTGACTGTGCCACAACCTGACCTGCTGGACAGATCTCAGCAGGTCAGAGAAAGAATGGAATGGATAAGAGAAAACAAACAACCTTGAAAAGCAGAGCCAAGGAACCTCAACTTCTTCTTCGGTCATGGGGCTGGGAAAAAAGACTCTTTAATGCCACAGGAGCCATTTCAACCACAGAAACCCCTGAGACCTCAGGAGCTGATGGAAAAGAAGGATGGGGTGGGGGAGCAGCCAGGCTGCTGCATTTTGGCTGCAGTGTCCTTCTCCAGAGCCCAGAAGTGCCCATGTGGGACCCACAGGTTCAGGTTCACCAGGAAACTCCCACCTGCAAACCTGAGTGTGTCTGGGACACTGGCCCTGAACATGACAGACAGATGAAAATTTCTGAAGTTGAAATTACTGGCATGAAAAACATGCTGGCATCTGGAGGGAGGCTCCTTGTTACACAAACACATGAAATATCTATAGAATTAAAAAATAAAAGAACAAAACCAACGGGCTACTCGAGCATCCAAGAGAAAATCTGTGCTGCTCATTAAGTGCTGCCTGCTAAATGGCCAGGCAGGCTTTATTAACCAACAACTGCAGCAGCAAACTCCAGTGACAGCAGAGCTCAGGAGCTAAAATAAATCTGAGAGACCTGCCAGCCCAGGCAGTGGAAACACCAGGGTTTGCAGCAATCTGGGATGCCTGGGGAGAGCAGGGGCAAGGACATGCAGAAATTGGCTGGGCAAGCTGTAACTACACTGAGCAGATCACCTCAGGTTAGCAAAGCTGGAGTCAATACTCAAGCCTTCAGATTTAGACTTTCAATCAAGTGCTTAATTAACAGAGCCCAGAAAAGCAGGGTTCTGCAATTTAATGAGACACTCAACGCAGAGCTAAGTGCTTCAGATATCCAAGCTTTCAAAAAACATGAGGGAGATAAAAGAAAGTGAAGACTATGCAAATATAACCCCTCTTTGGGTCGACTGCAAGGGCTGCTGCAAAGAAATGAGGATGCACCATTGCTGGAATGGCTCTGAGACTGTGACAGAATCTTGATTAAGGGGCTTGATCCTCCATGGCTTCAGCTCCTCAAGAGTTCAGGAGAACATCCCAGATTTCCATCTGAGACAGGGAGAGCTGCCTCCTTGTCTTGGGCTGGAAATGCAAGATGTGGCTGAGGCTGTGTGTTCTGTCCCCACGTGTCAGAGCTGGGGCAGTTCTCTGCTGTCCATGGGCAGTTTTCTTGATCTCTGCCACAGCCAATCCTCCCTGCAGGAGATCTCTGCTGTTCATGGGCACTGAGTGTCCCTGCAGGGCTGATCCAATTCCCCCATCCCATGGGGAGATGCTGCGCCCAGGGCAGGAGCCAAGCATTCCTACCTGGATCCAAGCTGAGCCTGGCCCAGCACAGCAGCCTTTGCCCCCTGCATTGCCAGAGGAGCAGCTTTCTGCTGCCCTGCATGGCCAGAGGGAGCCCAGGCCCATCTGCAGCAGCCCTGGAGCTGCAGAGGAAAACTCCCCCCTTGTGCAGGATCCCTGCTGCAGCAGAACCACAGCTGGCACTGCAGGAGGGCTGAGCCCCCCTGGGATGGGGCTGGGACACCCCCCTGACACACAGGGGACAGGGCCTGCTCTCACTCTGGCAGGGCTGGTTTGTGTTACTGCATTTGTATTTTATTTTTATTTTTTCCCTAATAAAGAACTGTTATTCCTACTCCCATATCTTTGCCTGAGAGCCCCTTAATTTCAAAATTATAATAATTCATAGGGAAAGGGTTTACATTTTCCATTTCAGGAGAGGCTCCTTAGCAGACACCTGTCTGTTCACACCAAGGCACTCCTGCAGTTCCCTCCCCTGGATTATTCACCTGTATGGACCAACCTGGAAGAGCCTGGAAGTGGCCAAGAGCTGTGGTGGGAATTCCAGCAAAGTTTCACACAACTGAGTCCCTCTAGGTGTCTCTTTTTCACTGCTGCATGTTCTGACAGGAGGATCAGAAAGCAAAATGCCCAAGCAGAGCTGGAGGTGCCCTCAGTGAAGGGAGTCATGTCAGGAAGGCACCAGGACAAGGCCTGGAGGAACAAACTCCAGATCCACGTGGACCCTGTGTGCCCTGGCCTTTGTCCTGACCCTGAGCTGGCCGGGCCAGAAGGGGTTAATGGGACACACCTGGACAGTCTGGGGAGGCACCAGAGCAGCCACCCTGCTGAGAATGGCTCTGGGCAGTGCCACACTCCTGCTCTGAAGGCTGTGGTGAACCACAGAAGGAATCCCAGAGTGGTTTAGGTTGGAGGAACCTTAAAGCTCACCCAGTGCCAGCCCTGCCATGGCAGGGACACCTTCCAATGCCCAGCCTGGCCTTGGGCACTGCCAGGGATCCAGGGGCAGCCACAGCAGCTCTGGGCACCTGTGCCAGGGCCTGCCCACCCTCACAGGGAACAATTCCTAATTCCCAATCTCCCATCCATCCCTGCCCTCTGGCAGTGGGAGCCATTCCCTGTGTCCTGTCCCTCCATCCCTTGTCCCCAGTCCCTCTGCAGCTCTCCTGGAGCCCCTTTGGGCCCTGAGCTCTCCTGGACCCTTCTCCTGTCCAGGTGAGCACCCCCAGCTCTCCCAGGCTGTCCCAGAGCAGGATCCTCAATCCAGGCTCTGGGCTCCCTGCTTGACAGGCACCACAGGGGCTCTGTGCAGGGTGAGGTCCAGGGCAGGGGCAGACTCTAAACCCAGGGCTTGGGCACTTCCAATTTGAAATCTGAGATGCTCAATTAGAGATCAAAATTCTATAGATTAAAAAAAAATAATTATAAAGTACAGCAAGAGGCCCCCACAGGTGATTCAGGGCTGGAGAAAATGCTTGACAAATGGAAAATTAAAGGCTTTGTTCTGTTTAGCTTATCAAAAGGGAGATGGGAAGGTGATGTGATTACTGTGTGTAAGAACCTTCATCTGCAGACAATACCAGATTCCAAAGGGCTCTTTAATCAAAAGGGTAAGGACAGAACAGGAATAAATGGCTGTAAGCTGAAGCCCAAGCAATTCAAATGAGATAAAGGGCACAAATTATAGCAGAGCAATGATTAACCACTGGCACGAGTGGCAAGGGGGCAGGGGAGTCTGACTGTTGACATCTTAACTGCATTTCTGTCTGAAAGAGACACTTTAATCACCCCCAGGGTCCAGGCTCAGCGCTGGGCTGGGCTGGGAGTGAGCACAAACAATGGTGGAACGGCAGGAATGGGCTGATCCCAGCACCTCCCAGAGCCTCCAGCCTTGTCCTTATGGAAATCCAGCCCCAGGGATCCCTCCCACAGGTCAGAGCAGGGTAACACTGCCCTCCTGGGACATGCCAGCCTGCTGTGGGTGCTCCTGGTGAGCACAGATTTGGGAATCCATGCACAGCCCACCCCTCTGCCACTGGGCTCTGCCTCATGTGAAAAGTGCATACTGTATGGCTCTATGCATGTAGTAAATGCCACAGGCCCTGCCTGTGCACCTTGGAGGCTTTAACAATAGAATTGCTGACACAGCGGTCCAGGGATGACCTAACCCTGGACTTACAATGTATATCTGTACCCTTATAAGGAAAAAACCTTATTGATCCTTCTATTGGTCACTTATGAAACCTTTAACCTGTATCCCATTGGTCCAGTTTGGATCCTGGCCAAGGGTATAAATTTAGCGTACTGTACCCTATTAAGTTGGAAGAAGAATCGCACGGACCTTTCACGTACTCCTGAATAAACATCTCCAGTGGAACTGCCGGCATCTCCTTCTCCTCTCTCTGCTCTGCCTGAGCTACACCCGGGGAAGCCAAGCCTAGCAGCAGCGAAACCCTAAAGAGCTGTTATCACTACAAAGAGCTGTTATCACTATCCAGAGCTGTTATCACTCTGCAGGCTGAAGGCTCCCCGTGGTTTCGGTACCAGGCGGGCTGGACTCCAGGGCTCTGTCCTTTCCTGGGATAGAGTCCCGGGCCAACGCCAGCTACTGAGACCCCCGAAAGGCTCGCATCAATAATTGGCGCCCCGACCGTCGCTCGAACTCACGCCTGCGACGCTGAGCATCGAATTCCCCCCCGGGGAATTCTGTAATTGCCGTCAGGAGAAGCCGATGCCCGGGAAAGAGAACTTTTCGTTTTAGAAAACCTCCCAACGGGTAAAACTCGGTTCGACCCTTAAAACTTACATCAGAACGAAGTTCGTTCAAGGAGGATCGAGTAAGGCAGACCCCCCCTTCCACAGACTAAGCCCGGAGGACGTAAGTATGATAATTTAAAAATTGCGCGCAAATCCTTCGAGCTTCTATTTTTTTTGTTCTTTTTCTTTTTTTTTCTCTGTTTTTCTGTAGGAAGGGTGGAATTTTATTATGGGCACTTGTTTCAGTACCCTAAAACTTAACACGCTTGAGAGAGAAATTTATCTATCTATAGTAGAAACTTTATCTGATAAGAACTTCCGCTTCTCTAAAGGTCGCTTATCCAAACGAACACTAAAAGCTTTCGTGGGCTGGATAGTTAATCAATTCCCTGATATTAATACCTCCACTCTGACCGAAAATGCCTTCTGGGATAAAGTAGGCACGACTTTGTACCTATCTCAAATTAAACAGGATTTCTCTGTTACTAATTACTTACCTCTATTTCACATAATAACTAAAAGCTTTGAAAGGGTTAACTCTGAAACTGTTACAGAGCCTCAGACTAACTTTGATAAGGCCAGTGAGAAAGGTGTCTTATCTAGCTCAGACCAAGTAACAGATTCCGGTCAGAACAATACCATCCTGGGAGCCCCTCTTCCTGCCCTATATCCTTCCTTGGGATCGATTGTCTCTCCATGCCCCCCCGCGTCCGGCGACCACCACTCTCCACCCGCTGCTCCCCCGCCGTTTCCCGCCCCCCTCGTCCCTCCCGCTCCTGCGTCAGCTTTGCCCACTCCCCAGCCCGGCCCCGTCGCGATCCCTGTCGCCGCCCCCGTCCCACTCCCCCCCCTACGTACCTGTTGCCGCCCCCGTCCCATTCCCCGCCCACGTCCCACCTGCCGCTCCCGCCCCGCTCCCCCACGTCCCGCCCGCCCCCCCCCCCGCTTTCCCCTGGCCCCGCGCCGCCCCTCCCCCAGCTCCCCGCCGCTGCCGCTGCCCCCCCTGCTCCCGCCGCCGCTGCCGCCCCTGCCCACCCCACCCCCGCCGCTGCTCCCGCCGCCGCCGCTGCTCCCCCCCGCCCCCGCCCTGCCCGCCGCCGCCGCCACCGGTCTGCCCGCCCCTCCCGCCACTGCTGCGGCTCCGGCCGTGCCCGCAATCAATGCCTGCTCACCCCAACACACACCGTGCGTGCACCCCTGCCCCTGTATATCCCTCCAGCCCCTGCCCCAACCCCTCTGCCACTCGACCGAGCCTGGGATCCCCCGTGACAACAACACCCCCACCCGGCCTCATTCCTGCTGTCTCCCTATCCCTGCCCCCACCCTGCCTAGCCACCCAACAGAACCTGTGGAGAAAAAAAACCCCCGCGAAAGTAAAAACACCTAAACAGCGTCCTGTTAGAGCTGCAGATACTGATTCAGATGATGACAGCTCCTCTAATGAAACCGATGCCGATACAATGTATATAGACCCTTGGGCTCAAATTAAGATACAAGCCACTAAGTCAGGAGACTGGGACTTGGCACAGAGAATTACTGCGTTTCCTGTGGAATACAGGCCTGGACGCAATGGTGGTGAATCTTCTAATAAGTTTTGGAAACCGATTTCAAATAAGGCATTGGTACAATTACGAAGCACGGCCACAGAGCATGGCCGAGGTTCTCACATTTTTAGAAATCTATTAGAAGCTATGTTCTCTGCACATGTGTTGCTTCCTCATGATGTAAAAAATATTTCACAATGCCTCCTATCGCCAGCAGAATATCTGTTATGGGATAGGCATTGGAAAAAACACCTGAAAACTTTATCTGATGCATATACAGCTGATGAGAATAAGACCAGCTTTACAGTAGAGCAGCTGGCAGGGGAAGGTAATTTGCAAAAGCCAGCTGAACAAATGGAAACATTGACTAAAGATGCCTTGCAGGACATTGCTCTAGCTGCAAAAACTTCTATTCTTCTTATACGAGATGACGCTATGCCCACCATGCATTTTGCTACTATAAGACAAGGCATGGATGAGACATTTATAAAATTTGTTGATCGCCTGAAAGATGCTCTTGAGAGGCAAATTGAGAGTGCAGAGGCTAGAAAAGAACTTTTAAGTAGGCTTGCTTTGAGTAACTCGAATGAAAAATGTAAAGCTATTTTGAGGCCCTTAACACTGGAATCAGACCCAACGATTGAACAGATGTTAGAACATTGTGCTCGTCATATGTCCACTGAAAATACAGTGGCACAAGCAGTCACTAAGGGTATTGCTGAAGGAGTTTCTGGTGTTTATGCAGTTATAGCTTCTAAGGATCAAGCTAAATGCTATCACTGTGGTGATCTTGGACACTATATAAAAGACTGTCCGGAGAGGTCACCTCCCCGGTACCACCGTAATTATTATCAAAGGTCCCAAAACCAGCACCATTTTCAGCAGCGTTCCCACCAGCGTCAGGGAAACGCCCTAAGGAGCCCGGTGGAGCCCCGGGCGATGATACCAAATCAAAGGCCGCCCAGACCCAATTCCATGCCAGCCAGGACTGTTCCAGACGCAAGGAGAGGGGACCAACCCACGGGACAGCCAACGGGACAACCCATGGGACAACCCACGGAGCAGCCCTCAGAACCACCGAGAGCGGTACACGGCGGCAACTGGTAACTGCTTTGTCCATTGACTTTAATAATAAAGATATTCACCATGTTCCCACAGGCAAATATGGACCTAAAGGTACTCCTTCAGACATTTTGATTATGGGTGATTCTCTTAATGGGCCAAAAGAAATCTTTGTTGTTCCGGAAGTGCTGACTGTGCAGCCAGGTCAAGAGATCCTGGTTCAGGCATTTTGCATGGACTCACCATTTTTTCTTTCTAAGGGAACTCCGATTGCACAAGCATTTTTACTCCCAAAGAATCACAGGGCACAGATCCCCCTCAACCCTACAGCGATGTGGGCACAAGTCATGGGACCGTCCAAGCCGACAATCGAATGTGGCATCACTTGCAAAGGAGAGAAGACCCACCTGCCAGGGATGCTGGACACCGGTGCTGATGTGACCATCATCGCCCGCTCAGATTGGCCAGCACACTGGGATCTACAACCTGTCACAGGCATGATTACTGGGATTGGTGGAACTACAGTGTCCATGAGAAGCAAAAACAACCTTCTTGTTGAGGGACCCGAAGGCAAGTTAGCAACCATCCGACCATTCGTGGTAAGGGCCCCCATCACCCTTTGGGGCCGAGACGTTCTATCCCAGTGGGGAGCTTCTCTACGTATTCCCACCCAGGTTTTCTAACTGGGGCCACTGAGGTAAGCGCACTGCCAGACACACCTCGTCTCACCTGGAAAAGCAACACCCCAATCTGGCAGGAGCAGTGGTCCCTAAAAAAACCCAAACTGCGCATCTTAAATGAACTGGTGGAGGAACAACTCAAAAAAGGGCACATTGTGGAATCCGACAGCCCTTGGAATTCTCCTGTATTTGTTCTACCAAAGCCTGGGACAAACAGGTGGAGACTTCTCCACGACCTTCGCAGAATCAACGAAATCGTCGAGGACATGGGCCCTCTTCAGCCTGGCCTGCCCTCCCCATCGATGCTGCCTAGGGATTGGACACTTGCTATCATAGACATTAAGGACTGTTTCTTCAGCATTCCACTGCACCCTGACGATGCTCCAAGATTTGCTTTCTCCGTTCCCTCCATTAACAAGGAGGCCCCGCTTAAAAGATATCATTGGCTTTTTCTTCCTCAAGGACTGAAGTCCTCGCCTAGCATTTGCCAGCGATACGTAGCTCACATCCTGTCTCCCATTCGGAAATCATTTCCAGATGCTATCATCTATCACTATATGGATGACATTCTGGTGTGTGCTTCAAACAAAGCTTATTTGGACACTACAGTTAAAAAGACTATTGAAGCCATAGAAAAGGCAGGAATGGAGATTCGTGAGGACAAAATCCAGTACACTGAGCCATGGACTTACCTTGGAGTCCAGATTCGGGAAAGGACTATTGTTCCCCAGCAAATTGTAATCAAAGATGACCCAAAAAACCTGAGAGACTTACACAGCTTGTGCGGATCTATTAACTGGGTACGTCCACTGCTGGGACTTACAACAGAGGACCTTGCTCCCTTGTTCAATCTCCTCCGTGGACCCAAGGACCTGGACTCTCCCTGCACTCTCACAGAAGAAGCCAGAGGTGCCATCGTCAAAGTCCAGGAAGCCCTGTCTTCACGCAAAGCCCATCGCTACGAGCCCAGTCTGCCTTTCCAGTTCGTCATTCTGGGAAATGCACCCCGATTCCATGGACTGATTTTCCAATGGGACCCTCAGCTGCGTGACCCTTTGTTGATACTGGAATGGGTTTTTATAAGTAGCCAGCCTACAAAGACTCTTACCACCTACCAGGAGGTGATTGCACATTTAATAAAAAAAGCCAGGGCTCGCCTTTGCTCCCTTTCAGGTTGTGATTTTGAATGCATATACTTGCCTATAACTCTTAAGGACTTTGAAGATTTATTTCAGACAAATGCGAGTTTGCAATTTGCCTTGGACAGTTATACGGGTAGAATCTCAGCACATATCCCAGAACACAAACTTTTTAACAAAAATGACACTTTTCATTTGATTCCTAAACAAATCCAAAGCAGAAAGCCTCTCAAAGCTCTAACTCTCTTTACAGACGGCTCTGGGTCCTCTCACAAATCAGTGATTACTTGGAGAGACCCTCAAACACAGAATTGGCAGTCTGATGTACAAGTGGTGGAAGGATCACCACAGATTGCAGAATTAGCAGCCGTTGTCAGAGCCTTTGATAAATTTGAAAACCAGCCTTTTAACCTGGTCACAGACTCTGCCTATGTTGCAGGAATAGCTATGAGAGCAGAACGTGCACTTCTTAAGGAAGTTTCTAATCCAAAGTTGTACCAACTGATCGCTAAATTAATAAGGCTGATTTCCAACAGGAAGCAACCTTACCACATAATGCATGTGAGGTCACACACGGACCTCCAAGGTTTTGTTGCAGAAGGCAACAGAAAAGCAGATGCATTAGCAATGACAGTACAAACTGCTAATGTTCCTGACATCTTTGCCCAGGCAAAGTTGTCTCATGCGTTTTTCCATCAAAATGCACCTGCCCTTATGAGAATGTTTAAGCTCTCAAAGGAGCAGGCGAAGGCGATTGTAGCTACATGCCCTAATTGCCAAAGCTACCAAATACCATCTATGGGGATGGGAGTCAATCCCAGAGGTCTGAATAGCTGCCAGCTGTGGCAGACAGATGTAACTCACTTTGCGCCTTTTGGAAAGTCAAAATATGTGCATGTATCGGTTGACACATTTTCAGGAGCTGTGTTTGCATCAACGCATGCAGGAGAAAAGTCCATGCACGCAATAAAACACTTTCTCCTCGCTTTTGCCACTCTGGGTGTACCAAAGGAGATTAAAACAGATAATGGACCAGCCTATACCTCCAACATGTTAAAGGAGTTCTTCAATGAATGGGGCATAGTGCACAAGACCGGCATACCTATAAACCCCACAGGACAATCCATCGTGGAAAGGACACATCAAACCCTCAAAAGAGTCCTCGAGCAACAGAACAGGGACACAAAGGCCACAACTCCAGTGGAAAGACTTTGCAAGGCTCTCTATGTCATCAACTTCCTGAACTGTACAGCATCAGAGCCTGACCCACCAATTCTTCGCCATTTTGCAAATACCACCCAAGCAAAGCTCACTGAGAAGCCACCTGTGCTCGTGAAGGACCCTGAAACACACCAGACTTCGGGGCCTCATCAGTTGATCACATGGGGAAGAGGGTATGCATGCGTGCTATTGTCATCTGGTCCAAGGTGGTACCCAGGAAAATATGTGAAACCATACTTAGGAACTGCAAACAGTACTTCTGCAGATGGAGACAAGAACTCTCCTGAGGCAAACACAAGACCTCCTCAAAACCAAACCAGCTCCGCCTGGAGACGAAGACGTCGCCGAACATCCACAAACGCAAGGACAGACCGCCCCATTACAAGACAGCAGACAGGACAGAAAGCTAAAAATAGTCTGCTGTATCAGGCCATAGGTAGCCTTAACACTGAAGTGTTCTCTGTATGATGTGTTACCACACTGTGTTTTGTATTTTAAAAATCCTTTTACTTCCCTCATCCTAACCCTTGAAACCTCTAACCCCCAAACCACTCCTCCTCCCTTCGTGTAGCTTAGAAATTAAAAGAAAAAGGGGGGGAAGGAGGGGGGAATACAGAAAAGGACAAGGCAGAAATCCCTCTCATCATAAAGATAACAATTCTGCTTATATTCCCTATCAGAAGCCCTATTCCTGCCCAAAGATGAAAAATATCTCCGTCGGTGCTGTTCTCACCGCTGCCTGGACGCTCGTCACCGTACCGTGCGCCTTCGGCTGGATTAGCCCTCAGCCCAGCCATAATGTTTGGGTAACCTTAGCAAAAACATTAAATCAGGACAACATGTGCTTGTCCATGGGAAGCGTTGATAATCCACTTTCTACATGTCTAGTAGGAATTCCCTTTGCAGTAGATGACTGGCCTGTCTACAACTCAGAGCTCCTCCGCACCACAGGTAAGAGACCCAATGTGGCTGATACTTGGGATGAGTGGACAAAAATTCTACCAGATGCTCAAGAGGAACCCCAAGAATTGGAACTGTTGGGGTCCTCCAAAGCCACATATTGCATCAAATTTTACTTTAGACGACCAAAAAACGATTGGCCAGAAATTGACCAACACAAAAACACATATAGGAAAAATGTGTCACCAATGAACAAAGCCTATAACCCTCATGATTGGTGTAATTACACGGCTCGTGCCATCTCTGTGTCTTCTCTCCATCCCAAAGTATTACCCAAGGGGATGTTTCTCATCTGTGGTGACAGAGTGTGGGCTGGGATCCCCTCCCGACTCCAGGGAGGTCCCTGTACCCTAGGAAGACTTTCTACCCTTACTCCAAATATCACTCTGTTACATATGTGGAAAAGGGAAAAAGAATCAAAACGCCTAAAAAGGTCCTACACTGAATTTGAGGAAAATTGTGATCCTAAATTATATGATTGGAATAAACCTAAAAAGGTTGCTGTCTCACTGTTTTTACCTTGGGTAGCTGCTGCTAAAGCCCTCGGTGAAATCAGTCACCTTGGGTGCTGGCTCAGCAAACAAGCTAATGCCACATCTGCAGCCCTGAGTGATCTTTTAAAGGAAGAAGAAACCACCAGACAGGCTTCGCTCCAAAACCGAGCAGCAATTGACTTCCTGCTGCTTGCCCACGGACATGGATGTGAGGACTTCGAAGGGATGTGCTGCTTCAACCTCTCCTCACGTTCGGAATCCATCCATGCGAACATCCAGAAACTGAAAGATCTCGTGAAGGACTTGAAAGTGGAAAGAATCCCGGACTGGGTCAATGAACTTTTTGGGCGATGGGGATTAACATGATGGGCTGCATCTTTAGTTAAGGGAATGTTGTTAATTCTTCTTGTTATTGTTATTGTACTAGCTATGTTCTCATGCCTTGTCCACTGCTTCAAAAGAACCTTAGCAAGTGCCTTTTTTGTAAAAACAGAAAGTGGAATTGTAGTAAATGCCACAGGCCCTGCCTGTGCACCTTGGAGGCTTTAACAATAGAATTGCTGACACAGCGGTCCAGGGATGACCTAACCCTGGACTTACAATGTATATCTGTACCCTTATAAGGAAAAAACCTTATTGATCCTTCTATTGGTCACTTATGAAACCTTTAACCTGTATCCCATTGGTCCAGTTTGGATCCTGGCCAAGGGTATAAATTTAGCGTACTGTACCCTATTAAGTTGGAAGAAGAATCGCACGGACCTTTCACGTACTCCTGAATAAACATCTCCAGTGGAACTGCCGGCATCTCCTTCTCCTCTCTCTGCTCTGCCTGAGCTACACCCGGGGAAGCCAAGCCTAGCAGCAGCGAAACCCTAAAGAGCTGTTATCACTACAAAGAGCTGTTATCACTATCCAGAGCTGTTATCACTCTGCAGGCTGAAGGCTCCCCGTGGTTTCGGGACCAGGCGGGCTGGACTCCAGGGCTCTGTCCTTTCCTGGGATAGAGTCCCGGGCCAACGCCAGCTACTGAGACCCCCGAAAGGCTCGCATCAATATATGCAGATATTTACAATTTGTATTTTGATGTATTGATTAGTACTGGTGAATATGTATTCTGATGTATTGATTAGTACTGGTGAATATGTATTCTGATGTATTGATTAGTAGTGGTGGATATGTATTTTGATGTGTTGATTAGTAGTGCTGTATTAACATTTTAAATGTATGTAGTCTTGTAATTAGAAGGCAACTTTTGTAATTAAAATAAGAACTATGTTAGTGGGTTTTTTTTTTACAAAGGAATGAGGCACCCGGAGCAGATAGCAGCCACAGGACACCTGAATCTTTCGGGGAAAGGAATTCATTGCCTTCTTATCAGAAGAAACGAACTTCTTCCCACCTTGATGGCACTGCTAGGATTAGAAGAGAGAAGTTGACACTGACCAGACACAATCCTCTGTTTGAATGGAAATTATGCATCATGTATGAAGTGTATGAATATGCAACAGGCTCTTGTTCTTAAGGGTTAATCTTTTGTTGGCAGGGGTCCTTTTTCGGGCTCGTGATGCCCAGAAAAAGGTACCCGGACGTCTGTAACTCTTTGCTTTTATTGTCTCATATTGTCCTAATTTAAATTGTCCAAATTATTATGACTTTAATGGTATTATTATTTTTATAACCATTTTATTACTATTAAACTTTTAACAATTTCCAAAGCAAGTGATTGGTGTTTTTCACACTCACATTCTGCAGAAGCAGCTGCTCAGAGCCTGCCTGTCTGTGTAAAACAGCAGCACCAGGTGAAATGTTTTATTTGCTCCCTTAAATCACAGCTCTGCTTTTTCTACACTGCTCTAAACACCAGCTCCAGCCCCCTGCTCCATTATTTCCTGCATTTCACACCCGGAGAATATATCCTGGCAATTCCCGCCGGCTCTGGCTTTAAGCACAGTGAACAATTACACTGAACTGCACTGGTGAGGCAGCGTTAATGAGGCTCATCCTCACCCTTCAGTGCCAGCAGCTGCTGCACAAAGCCCTGCACGGAGCCAGGAGCTGCAGCCCTGCCCTGCAATCTGGGTCCTCTCTGGGTGGGAGCCCTGCCCCAGGGCTGCTCCTCTCACCTGCAGCTCCTGGGGGTGCCCAGCTGCAGCTCTGAGCTGGCATCACCTTCCCACTGAGGTCAGGGCACGGCCACCAGGAGCTCTGGGCACTCCCTGTGCAGCACAGAGCCATGGAATCCGTGTGGAAAAGGAACCTGAGACCATCATCCAGCACCATGTCCTAATTCATGTGCCCAGGTGCCACAGCCACTCAATCCCTCTTCAATCCCTCCAGGAATTCACAGAATTCACAGAATGATCAGTTTGGAAGAGACCTTAAGGACCATTGAGTCCAACTGTCTTGGTTTGGAAAGCCAGGTGTCTGCTAAGGAAGGCAGGAGCCTCCCCTGAAATGGAAAATGCAAACTCCCTCCCTCTGAATTGCTATAAATTTTTAATTAGGGGGCTCTCAGGCAAAAATATGGGAGCAGGAATAACAGTTCTTCACTAGGGAAGAAAATAAAAAGATAAAATAAACAATGCAGTAAACCAAAACAACCCTGCCAGAGTCAGAACCCAGCCTGACACCCTGTGGGTCAGGCTGGTGGCAGCAGTGCCATTGGAATTGTGGCTCAGCCCTCCTGCAGTGTCAGGGCTGGTTCTGCTGGAGCAGGGATCCTGGAGAAAGGTGCATCTTCCTCTGGAGATCCAGGGCAAGAGGCAGCTGCTGCTCCTCTGGGCAATCCAGTGCAGAAGCCGTGCTGGTGTTCCAGAATCTCCAGATTCTATCCAGGTAGGAATGCTTGGCTCCTCCCTCTGGGCTCACATCTCCCAATGGGATGCTGTAGTTCTTATCAGCCATGCAGGGACATTCAATGGCTGTTATCAGCAGGTGTCTGCCCTGAGGGAGGAGTGGGTGTGGAAGAGATAAGGAAAACTGCCCAGTGACCAGAAGACAGCTGCCATACAGATGGCAATGGAACACAATTTGCTTGGCAATCTGGGACACCAACCCAGCCCCAGCACCTCAACTCACCCCTGGCCCCCAGTGCCACATCCAGGCTTTGTTAAATCCACCCAGGGATGGGGACTGCACCACCTCCCCGGGCAGCCATTCCAGAACTTTCTCACTCTTTCCATGAAAAACTTTTTCCCAATCTCCAGCCTATAGATTCCTTATTTCCCTTGCTGCAGAGTCCATCACTGCTCTGGGCAGCCTCCCAGTGCTTGGCAAGCCTTTCCAAGCAGGAATTTTCCTTGCTATCCAGTCCAAGCAGCAGCCCTGGCACACATGGGTGCCACCCTGCACCCAGTGATGTCCTGGCAGCACCTGGGACTGGCACAGAGAGTGGCTCTGCACTCCCAGGGAGCCCCAGTTGAAATCATTTGGTATTTTGGGGTTCTCCCCTGTGAAGAGCATTCCAGGGGCGACATCCAGGTCATTTTTCAGAGGCTGAAAGAGAAGCAGGATGTATTTTCCCAGGACGTATTTTTTCAGGATGTATTTTCCCAGGATGTATTTTCCCAGGATGTCTTTTCCCAGGATGTATTTTTCCAGGATGTATCTTCCCAGGATGTATTTTCCCTGATCCCCAAGGACACCCAGCTCCCCCTAAGGGACTGCACGTGGCTCTGGGTGGCACTGGGAGCCCAGCCCTGAGCTGGGGGGCACAGGCTGCTCTCCCAGCCCAGGACTCCTCCATGCTGGTGGCAGATGTGTCCCCATCCCTGGGGACACATGTTAATGCCTGAACAGAGCCCTTGCTCTGGCAGTATTTACCTGCAGGCTGCCAAGTGCTTCTCAACTGAGCAAATATCTGTGTGCTGCACCCTGACAGCCCCCCTGGCTGGGAACAGCATCCTTGGGCCATGGATCAGTGGGATCTGCATGGCTGAGGCTGCTCCTCCACAGCCACAGCCCCAGCAAAGGCCAGCAGCTCCTGTGCCACAGGTGTGACAAGGGGACGTGCCAGGGACACCCCAGAGTGCCTGGGGGATACTGAGGTGATGCCTTGGGAAGGCTGACCTAGAAGGGAGGCCAGACAGAGCTAAAGAATAAAGCAGGGATTTATTAAAAGGCCTCCATGGATCCACCTTGGGCAGCACCAGAGCCCAGCCAGGGCTGCACCCAGGATGAACCAAAATGGCCCCAAAATGCACAACCAGGCACGGGGTCTGTCCCTGGGATCAGTTCTGCATCTTGCAGTTCATTGTCCCATCCCAGCTTTAGCCCAGGCAGTCCCACCCTGCTTGTTTTTCTCTCTCCAGCCCACGGTGTTTGTGCTCTTGGGCTGAGATTTGGATCATTTGTCCTTGGTGCCCAGCTGGAGCAGGAATTGTTTTGTGTCCCTGCTCTGTGCACAGAGCTCACCATCCCCTCATATGAACCCAGACCCACACACTAAAGCAGCACAGAATTAGAAAAATAGAAAAGCCAAACCTGAGGCATCATTTCCCCTGTTCCCTTCTGCCACAGGGCTGGTTCTGAATCCTGCTGGGATAACCCCAAATCCAGCCCTGAGCAGAGGACACAGCTAACATCCATAACCCCCTGCTGGAAAAGCCCAGCTCAAAGTGAGAGGCTTAGGAAGTCTTTCTATGGATGTGACCCATGAAACCTCCTGGGCAAGGCTTTGTTTGGCTCCCTGAACCTGGAGACAGCAGCTCCTGGGGAGACCCAGCCTTTCCAGAGGGCAGCAATGGGCTGCAGGGTCAGGGCAGAGCTCCTGAGCTCGTCTGCCCCCAGCACCCAGCCAGAGGCAGGAACAGCCTGAAGGAGCAGGAAAATGGGGAGTCCAAAGAGGAAAATTGGTCCCAAATTTTTCCTGTGTCTGGGAATGCTCCTGCCCACTCCTGCTGATCCCTGCCTGGGGTTGGAGCTGCCAGAGCTGCTGGATTTGGGCATCACAGGCTGCCCCACATCAGGCTCCTGCCCTGTCACAGACACATGAAAACTTGTATTTGGGATCCAGGGAATACTCCAGCTCAGCCACCCCAGAGATCAAGCAATTACTGCTTATTAGGAGGTGCAAATTGGGATAAAATTGAGCAGAAAGGCTTTAGGGACAGGGACTGAGGATGGAGGGGACAGGGTGAGCCATGCCTGTGAGGGAACCAAGGCAAACATTTTCAGCATCTCCAGGAGGACATCTGGCCAGCTGTGACCTGCCCAGGTGCTGAGCCCTGGCTGTGTCTCACCCCAGGCAAGGCTGGATGTGGCATTCAAGGACCCAGGGGTATTCAGGGATCCAAGTTCATTTGATCCTTTCTGTGCCAATTTGCCACCCTGATCTCCAGCAGCCCATGCTGTTCTGGCAGGGCGTGGAAGCAAATGTTGCCCTTGAGGAAGTGCTGGGAAAAGAGACCCCAAATGAGATTCATGAGGCTTCCTTGGAATGGAATTCCCAGAAATGGAATTCCCAAGTTCATGGGAGAGGGATTCCCTGCAGCAGGGAGTGGGGCTCTGCTGAGGAATCCTCTCTCCCCTATCAGAAAATACAACCTGACAGTGCTGGGGAGCAGCTGGAAAGGGAGGGAAAGGAGTTTGCCAAGAAATCACAAAGCTTAAAGGAAAATGTATCAACTGTGGCCCCCTTTTCTTAGAATAAAGTTCAAAATTACAATTTACTGTTTTTCAGTGAAGCGTACAGCTTTCATTCTTTGTATTAGAAGGAAGAGAACAGCAAAATTTAAAACTTTCTATGACCATTGCCCCATCCCTGGCAGTGTCCCAGGCCAGCTTGGATGGGGCTTGGAGCAGCCTGGGACAGTGGGAGGTGTCCCTAAGGCAGAGGGTGGCACTGGATGGGATTTAAGGTCCCTTCCAACCCAAATATTCCATGGTTCCATGATCTTTGAGGTCTCTCTCAACCCAAACCACTCTGTGATTCTACGATTCTACATCAATTTGCACTGAAACAGCCATTTTTAACTTAAAAAACTTTAATTAAAACTCATCCTTTTAATTTTTCTTCTGTAGAACAAAATCACCAATGTTATTGCTATGGAGAGCTATGAAATCTATAAAAGGTGGCCTTCCCATCAAATTCTGTGATCATGGCATTATTGATGCATCCCCACTCCACAGGGCTTCCCTGCAAAGAGCCTGAAAAAATTCTGATTATTGAGAGCATTGGTCAGCAAACTGCCAAGTGCTGGACTATTTGCTGTGATAAATAAATAAAACTGCTGCTTTGCCCTTTAGAGCATTGATTACATCTGAGTAAAACAAACAGGAAAGGGGAAAAAAATAATCACAGGAGAGATTTACAGTTCATTTCAACTCCATCTCAGCCTGGGGGAGGAGCTGCTGTTAATTGTGCTGCTCCCAAGGTGCTGCAGTGGGTGAGGACTGAACCCAGCACATTCCTCTGGCTGCCCTGGGGGACTCCAGACCCTGGCAGGGGGCTCAGAGACCTTGGCATGGAGTCACAGACACCTGTGCCTTCCATTTTAACCCATGGAAACAATTACCAACTTTGTGTGAAGATGTACAAGCCACAAGGGTTTGAGTAGAATGACAGTGAATTTATCACATGAGGGTGCCCAAGGCAGCACCAGCTCAGGGCCACCAGGACAGCAGATGATGGGTGACAGGCTGGGGACAGGGGTGGCACACTCCTGATCTCCCACCACATTTCCCAGGGATGCTTTAGGGTGGGAAGCACTGCAGGCAGGAGCTGCCAGAGCCCCAGGGCACACAGGAGGCTCTCAGTGGGGAACAGCTGCAGAGGGGACAGCAGGCACGAGATCCAGGTCCCTGTCTGTAGTAAATGCCACAAGCCTCGCTAAGGCACCGTGGAGGCTTTAACAATAAGAATGCTGACACAGCAGCACAGAAGTGTTCTAACCCTGGACTCACAACGTATCTTTGTACCCTTATAAGGAAAAAATCCTATTGACCCTTCTATTGGTCACTTGTAAAACCTTTAACCTGTGTCCATTGGTCCAGTTTGGAGCCTGGCCAAGGGTATAAATGTAGCTCACTGTACCCCATTAAGTTGGAAGAAGAATTGCCCCGGGCCTTTCACATCCTCCTGAATGAACCATCCCGTGGAACAGCCGGCGGCTCCTTCTCCTCTCTCTGCTCTGCCTGAGCCATGCCTGGGGAAGCCAAGCCTAGCAGCAGCTGAAATCCTAAGAGCTGTTATCCAGAGCTGTTATCACTGTCCAGAGCTGAAATCACTATCCAGAGCTGTTATCACTATCCAGAGCTGTTATCACTATCCAGAGCTGAAATCACTACCCAGAGCTGTTATCACTATCCAGAGCTGAAATCACTATCCAGAGCTGATATCACTACCCAGAGCTGTTATCACTATCCAGAGCTGTTATCACTATCCAGAGCTGATATCACTACCCAGAGCTGTTATCACTATCCAGAGCTGTTATCACTATCCAGAGCTGATATCACTACCCAGAGCTGTTATCACTATCCAGAGCTGTTATCACTATCCAGAGCTGTTATCACTCTGCAGGATGGAAGGTTCCCCCGTGGCTCGGTCCCAGCGGGCTGGACTCTGGGACTCTGTCCCTCCCTGGGATAGAGGTCCTGGCTACTGAGACCCCCAAAAGGCCACAATATCTGTCCATGCACACCGTGCCCGTGGCTGTCCCTGCCTGCTCCATGCCTGCCCTCAGCTCAGTGCCATCCCTGTCCTGCCCTGCCACCCCCTCCCTTCAACACCCCCTTCTGAAAAATCCTCTTTGCCCAGGGTTTTCTCCTGGGAAGCTGAGAGGCTTCAGAAAAGAATGAAAACAATAATTATCTGATTTTTTGGGAATGTGAGAGCGTTTACCAACAGGTGCATCTTTGATTGGTTCCATGTGAATTGTTTTTAATTAATGAGCAACCACCATCAACTGTGTCAGAGACTCTGAGGAGTCAGGAGCTTTCATGATCATTCTTGTAAAGCCTTCTGATGTGTCCTTTCTCTATAGTTTAGTACAGCTATAATTATGATAATGTAATGTAATGTAATATAATGTAATATAATGTAATATAATGTAATATAATATAATATAATATAATATAATATAATATAATATAATATAATATAATATAATATAATATAATATAATATAATATAATATAATATAATATGTATATATATAATATAATGTAATGTAATATAATATATAATATAATATATAATATAATATAATATAATATAATATAATATAATATAATATAATATAATATAATATAATATAATATAATATAATATAATATAATATAATATAATATAATATAATATATCAGCCTTCTGCAAACATGGAGTCAAATTCTCATCTCTCACCTCGTCCTGGGGACCCCACAACACCACACCCTTCTCCCTCTCTCTGATGGGAAATGCTGGCACCACACAGCCCCAGTTTCCTCCTCCACAGAAGATCCTGTGCCAATCCCTGATTCATGCAGTAAGAGCAGAGCCCTTCTCAGTCCAAACGGTGATCCTGGATCTCCAGAGGCTTCTGCCCCAGGAGCACAGGCTTCACTTCTAATTAACTCCTGGTGCTAACAAACCTGCCTGCAGCAGCGAGCTCCAGAGGGGTTTCTCCAAGGGTTTTCTGGGAATGACACTGGCTGGCATCCCATTCCCTCCCAGCCCCAGTGCCCAGCCTGGCCTTGGGCACTGCCAGGGATCCAGGGGCAGCCCCAGCTGCTCTGGGCACCCTGTGCCAGGGCCTGCCCACCCTCACAGGGAACAATTCCCTCCCAATATCCCATCTAATCTACCCTCAGTAAGCCAAAAACCATTAGAAGAATCCCAAATTTTATTTTCTGTTTGCAGCCAGAAGCTTCCTGTGACCCAGGGGGCTCGCCTCACCTTCCAGAAGGGAATGTGCAATAGGATCCAGCCCCTTTGGCCCCTCTGCTTTTTCTTTTTGAGCCCCCAAACCTCGTGTTCCTCTCTGCCCATCCCTGAGCCAGCACCTCTCTCCCTGCCAAGAGCAATCCCTGGGACAGAGCTCCCTGGTATTCTGAATTTTATGGAATATAGATCTGCTTTCTGGCCAGCTCTCAGCTTTGCTGACTCAGAGGAAAGGGATCTGTAATGATCCCCTAGATAGCTGTATTTTTCTTACCTAAGTGCTCACAAATTGTATCCTACCACCAATTAAACAGACAGTCTCTCATTTTTTCACAACAAACGTAATTTGTAATTCCAAAATGTCCCTAAAAAGCCCTTCCTTGCTTTTTATATTCCACAGCATTTGCAACTCAGCTCGGTAATTTTGGAATCAATAATTAGAAAAAGGGGCAATTAGGGTATTAATTGGGAATCACCAAGTTAGTTCATAGAATATATTCCATCTCTTCTTTCTTTCTTTCTTTCTTTCTTTCTTTCTTTCTTTCTTTCTTTCTTTCTTTCTTTCTTTCTTTCTTTCTTTCTTTCTTTCTTTCTTTCTTTCTTCCTTCCTTCCTTCCTTCCTTCCTTCCTTCCTTCCTTCCTTCCTTCCTTCCTTCCTTCCTTCCTTTCTTCCTTTCTTCCTCTTTCTCTTTCTTTCTCTTTCTTTCTTTCTCTCTTTCTCTCTCTCTCTTTCTTTCTTTCTCTCTCTCTTTCTTTCTTTCTCTTTCTCTCTCTCTTTCCCTCCTTCCTTTCCTTTCCTTTCCTTTCCTTTCCTTTCCTTTCCTTTCCTTTCCTTTCCTTTCCTTTCCTTTCCTTTCCTTTCCTTTCCTTTCCTTTCCTTTCCTTTCCTTTCCTTTCCTTTCCTTTCCTTTCCTTTCCTTTCCTTTCCTTTCCTTTCCTTTCCTTTCCTTTCCTTTCCTTTCCTTTCCTTTCCTTTCCTTTCCTTTCCTTTCCTTTCCTTTCCTTTCCTTTCCTTTCCTTTCCTTTCCTTTCCTTTCCTTTCCTTTCCTTTCCTTTCCTTTCCTTTCCTTTCCTGCTGTGCCCAGACTACTCCCAGCACACAGATGCTGCTCCATGCCCACAGCCCATCCCTGCTCCCAGCTGTGCTCCTGGCTGGAAACACCAGGCAAGTGCTGGATCTGCTACAGGGCAGGGGAATGCTGAATCCAGGAGGGATGAGCAGGATTTACCTTTAACTGAGCTCTGTTTGCTTTTTGGGACCAGGTGGGGAAAACCAGCCTGGTCACTGTGGAGAATTACAGTGAGGAAAGGGGAAAAGGATTTTCTGAAAATGTTCTTGTCCACCATGATCACAACAGTTCTATTTTATAAATGACACATTTTGTTTCCTGCTGAATGTTCCAGGTTATTCCTAGAATTGGAAAATAGAAGTGGCCCAGCAGAAAGCAGGGTTTTGGTACTAAAATACCAGTACCAGTAGTACTTCAGTACTATTAGAACTACTAAAGTACCAGTGGTTTTGGTACTAAAATATCAGTATACATCTAGTATACTAGTGTATTAAAATAGCATAGTAGTATACTATAATAATAGCATAATAGTATTATATATGATATGATTGGTATTATATCAACATTATATTAATATAATATTATATCAATATTATAATATTAATTAACAATTAAAATTAATTAATGTAGCAATATTAATAGCTTATATTATATTATATGATATGTACTATACTATGGATATATTAAGATACTACAATATCTAAGATACTAAGATATCTACATACCATACAGTATAGTATATATTAAGATATAGTAGCATATCTTATATATTATTATATCTTATATATAAAGATATAGTGTATATAGTATATAATTAGGATATCACAGTATATAATTAGGATATATTAATAGATACTGTGATATTATATTATATTACATTATATATGTATTATACTATAGACATATTAAGATACTGTTGAAGCCCCTAAAACAGCGGCTTTCAAGGGATAATGGGTTAAAGCATAGAATATAAAGCATTTGGGAATGTTCAGCATTTAAGAAACCACAGGGAACAGAGATAGGAGGATAGAAATGTTATGGAACACTGTGACAGGGAACAAGGATAGGAGGATAGAAATGTTATGGAACACTGTGACAGGGAACAGGGATAGGAGGATAGAAATTGATAACAAGTATTGAGTAAGACATGTTTAGAGCTAACAATGTTGAGATGATTCTAAGAGCCTTGCGAAAGCCATGATATCATGCGAGGACACCGGTAATTGACCATATTAGGAAGGAAGGTTCAAGAGTTTAAAGAAGAAGACTCCTCGGAGACCCGTGCCCATGATGAAGACCGACAGGAACGACCCCTGAGAAGACCCTCAAAAGAGAAGTCCCCGCCCACGCCCCGCCTACGCCACTCCCCATATGAATATGCATAAATATGATGTAATACCAATCTTAGAACTGTATAAAAAGCATGCTTTAGCTGTAAGAAAATCAGAAAATCCTTCTTGAGATTTTCTCCAACGCGCGTTGTAATAAAATACCTCCTGCTTATTTGACTTAAACTGAGTCTGTAAGCAGTTATTCTCGCCTTTTGGGGCAAAATTCGGCATCACTGTAATATCAAAGATACTAGGATATCAATATACTATGTAATATAGTATATATTAAGATACAGTAGTATATCTTATATATTAAGATATAGTATATATAATTATAGTATGTAATTAAGATATATTAATAGATATTGTAATTATATTATATTATATACTATTAGTATAGCAGTATAATATTTTATTATATAATAGAATACCAATACTAAAATACTGGGTTTTGGAACTGAAACACCTGTGCTGTAGTTACCAGCCCAAATCACATTTCACATTGTCTGGCTAGGCATGCCTTTCCCTGCCCTGGGAGATGTCTGGAGATGGGATCCCTGAGGCAGGCAGGGTCCCCACACTCAGGGCAGCCTCAGGACCCCCCAGTGACCCCGGGGCTGTGGCCTTGTCTCCCACCAGGAGAGACAAGGGAGGGATGGCTGTGGGAGATGATGGAGGAGCAGGGAGGGAGCACCTCCGCTGGCTGGGGGTCAGTGGGAGCCATTCCCTTGTCCTGTCCCTCCATCCCTTGTCCCCAGCCCCTCTCCAGCTCTCCTGGAGCCCCTTCAGGCCCTGCAAGGGGCTCTGAGCTCTTCCTGGAGCCTTCTCCTGTCCAGGTGAGCACTGAGTGTCCCCAGTCCTGCAGCCACAGCTCCCCCAGCCCTGTCCCTCCTCCCCTGCAGGCTGACAGTTTTGGAAGCAGGCTGCTGTTCTCTCTTCCCCTTTACAGCAATACCAGAGCCACGGGAGGCACTCAGGATGTGCCAGACTGGGCAGCCCAGGCACTCAGGAGATGCACTCTGCCCTCCCCAGCTCCCCCTGGCAGGGATCTTCCCCTATCAGGAGGATATTTCTCGTATCAGAGTGCTAATGCAGCCTGGCTTTGGATGGATTGGCAGCTCACCACCTGCAGGATTAAGACTTCCATCAGCTGGCTCGGCACACAAAGAGCAGAGTCTCTATCAAATCCTAATACCTGGTGATTCTGCAAGTTTGGGATTAATAGCAAGGATAAGGACGAAATGCAAGTCAGCTGAATGCAGGGGGATGTTATCCCAGTTTGGGAACAGCTCCCTGCACCAGCACAGAGCCCTGCACTGAGGGCATGCAGGGGATGCAGGCACAGGAGGACAAACATCCCAAGGGACTGCAGGACCCTGGCAGGTACTGGAAACAGTGCTGGAAGTGAGGTGAGGGAGGCAGAGTGAGGGACAGGGGAAGCTCACATGTGAGGAGGTCTCACTGAGCCCACCAGAAATGGTCTGAGGTGCAGCAGTGCTGCTCCTGCAGCATCAGGCAATGGCAGCTCATCAGCACCTCAAGGGAGGGGATTCTGCTCTGCTCAGGTGAGACCCCACCTGCAGAGTTGTCCCAGCCCCAGGGCAAGAAAGAAGTGACTGAAACTTGAAAGAATCAATGACTGAATGAAAAATTTGATTTTGATTGAACAAAATTGATTTTTGATTGAACAAAAATGATTGAAACTTGACAGAACAAGGGGCAAGAAGGCCATGGAGATGCTCCAAGAGCTGGAGCCCCTCTGCTCTGGGACAGGATGGGAGAGCTGGGGGTGCTCACCTGGAGAGGAGAAGGCTCCAGGGAGAGCTCAGAGCCCCTTGCAGAGCCTGAAGGGCTCCAGGAGAGCTGCAGAGGGACTGGGGACAAGGGATGGAGGGCCAGGACACAGGGAATGGCTCCCAGTGCCAGAGGGCAGGGCTGGATGGGATATTGGGAATTGGGAATTGTTCCCTGTGAGAGTGGGCAGGCCCTGGCACAGGGTGCCCAGAGCAGCTGTGGCTGCCCCTGGATCCCTGGCAGTGCCCAAGGCCAGGCTGGGGCTGGGAGCACCTGGGACAGTGGGAGGTGTCCCCAGGGACACTTTTTGAGCACCTCCAGGATGGGGACTCCACCACCACTGCCCTGTTCCAATGCCAGACCACCCTTGAGGGAAGAAGCTTTCCCAATATCCAATCCAAACCTCCTCTGATGCAATGAGGCCATTTCCTCTTGCCCTGGGAGCACAGCCCGAGCCCCCTGGCTGTCCCCTCCTGTCAGGAGCCACAAGGTCCCCTGAGCCTCCTCTGCTCCAGGCTGAGCTCTCTCAGAAATTCTCCTGCCATTCCCCAGCTCCATACCAGTAGTACTTCAGTACTAATAGTACTAAATTAGTAGCATTAATACTAATAGTACTAAAATAGTATACCTATAGTATAGTAGTGTACTAAAACAGTGTTTTAAAATACTATTGTACTAAAATACTATTCTAGTATACAATACTAGTATAATAGTATTTTTATATATACTAATATAATAGTATAAGATATATAATAGTATAAATATATTATATTATTAGTATTATATAAATATAATTAATATTATGTTAATATATAACAGTATATTAATATTCCAGCACAATATTAATAACTAATTAACATGTCATGTTATGTTATATTACAATACATTATATTGTACTACACAATTGTATTGTATTACATTGTATCATATTATATTATATTAATTATATTAGTGTTATATTAGTGTTATATTATATTAGTGTTATAGAATTATATATTATACTATTACACTATATAATAGTAAAATACCAATACTAAACCACTGGGTTTTGGTAGTAAAACACCAGTGGTGTAGTCAGCAGCCCAAATCACACTTCAGACATCCAGGCACCCCTACAAACTTCCCTGGACACACTTCCCAGCCTGAGTGTGCCCATGAGCTGTACCTGTACCTATGGAATTCCTTCACATCAGGGTCCTGGAGCCAAAATTCAGCCAGGTTTCACTCTGCCCATCAACCTTCCAGCAGCTCATTAACCCTGCTGCACCATCAACTCCAGCCCTGCACTCCCCCTGCATCACACAGGAGGCACCTGGGCCCTACAAGAGGAAGGTTCTTTCCCAAATCTCCTTGCAGATGGGTCTCAGCAGGCTTTGCACAGCCAGGAAAGGCAAGTGCAGCTTCCTCCACCCCTCCCAGTCCATCAAACCCTCCAGCACTATAAACTCCAGCATTTATCCTCTGCTTGTGAGTTTGTGAAAGAAAAAGTTCACTGGAAGACCTGGCTGGGTCCAGATTAAAAACTTTCCATCCATTTCATACTTTTGCCTCAAATTACAAAATAATATCACCTGATTTTACAGTTCTGCAGATTTCATGTGCCACAAAGCAGCATCTATGTGTGCTCCCAATTTCTGCCTGGCCTTGGCTTGGAGCACCCCTTACCTGCCCGTTTTTATTTACAAGTACAAAGGCAAAGCTCCAGTGCAGCTTTAACCCCCTGCAAAGAGAGATATTGGTATTTATTTATAGCTCCTTGTTTGCAGAGAGCCCATGGAGCAGGGAAGAAGAGGTGTCATTCCCAGGGGAAGGCAGATGGATTGAATCCACCAGCACACAGAGAGGCCTGGGGTGTTTCACAAAACAACCACAACTCACAGCAGAGGAGAAATTATCCAAACAGATCCAAACACATCCTGCTCTGTCAGTTCCTGTCTCCATGCAATCCTCATAGAGCAGGATCCCTGATGAGGTAGACGGGAGACCTGCTCACCCTCTGATGATCAACAAGTCTCAGATTTATTGATTAACAGGCACACTTTTATAATCACAGTAATAAGGCTCATACATATTGCAAAACTAGAGCTCACTATTGGTCAGCTATAAAAAGTCAGTCCCACCTCTCTCAGGATGTTTGTGGCTCCTTTTTTACCTCCTGTTATCACAGATTTTCTTAAACAACTTCTTGCTCAAAGAAACCATGTCCTTGAATTAGGCAGCTGTTGCTTTCTCAGATGTATTTCTCACGTCTCTTTTCCCATGGACTATGTCTCAATAAAAAACTGTCCACAGATCCCCTCTCTGCAGTCCAGCAGTGAAGTGCAGCTTTCCTCTGCACAGTTTGAGTTTGCTCAAGTCTCACTCTGAATCTCAAACTGAGTCACTGACTATGGCTGTGCTGTGAGCCCTGACAAAGGAGGAATGATGATGAGGACTCCATGGATATCAGAAGGTTAATTAATTACTTTATTATACTCTATTATTCTATACATCTAAAACTGAACCTGCCAAGCACTCCACCCTGCACACACTGCTCTGAATCTCGTGACTGTCACCCAACAGTCCTGACACACACACACACTTGGCCCTGGCAGGCCAAGGAAACAAAACCCCATCACTGTGGGTGAACAATCTCCACATTGCATTCCACTTTGGCACAAACACAGGCACAGCAAATGATAAGAATTGTGTTTTCATTCTTTGAGGTTGAGAGAGTGTGAAACCCAGAAATATTCTAGGGAAGAATTGTGCCTTGCTTTTCTCTGTAAAGAGAAATGTGGCTACAGCTGCCTGACGCCCAAATGGTCTCCAGCTTCTTCAAAGGTTTCCTTTGCCAGCTGGGAAACAAATCCTCCCAAAGTGCTGCTCTGCCATGGACTGCATGAAGGGTTTGGGTTGGAAGGGACCTTAAAGCCCATCCTGTCCCCCTCTGCCATGGCAGGGACACCTTCCACTGTCCCAGGCTGCTCCCAGCCCTGTCCAGCCTGGCCTTGGGCACTGCCAGGGATCCAGGGGCAGCCACAGCTGCTCTGGGCACCCTGTGCCAGGGCCTGCCCACCCTCACAGGGAAGAATCCCTTCCCAATATCCCATCTAACCCTGCCCTCTTTAAGCTTAAAGCCTTTCCCTCCTCTCCTATCACCCCACAGCTTGGTAAAGAGCAGGGTAAGGTAAGGATGGGTAGAATGGGGGGCTGTTCCTACATAAAAAAGGATAATTCTGTACCTGGAGACAGAGGGAGAAGAGAGCCAGTCTCCTCTGCTCGTGCATTGATAAAAATGTCAAAGATGGACAAGGGGAGCTTCTTAATTTGGAAAAAGGGTCAGCAGCTCACAGACACCCACAGATTTCCCTGCCAGCATCAGGGAACTGACCTACCTTCAGGAGTTACAGGGGGATCCTACCTGCAGGGCCTAACTCAGCTGAAGAGGGAAGAATGGGAAATGGGGAGAATGAGGAAGAGAAAAGAATAAGAGAGAGAGAACAGAGTAAAATCAATGGAATGAACAAGTTGCCATGTTCCCCATCCACCTCTGCTGAGTGCAGCAGCCAGCTCCTCCAGGCCATGGGCAACTACAATCCTACAGTTCCCACATTTTATTCCCTGATCAATTCTAGCCATGCCAGCACCTCACTGTGGAACTACAGGTTTTTATAACCAACTAAACCAGTGATGCTGCCTTGGTTCCTCTGAGATCTTCTAAGCTCCTCATGACCCATGCAGTGCCTGTTGTACTTCCTCATTTTCCATATGGTGACAACATCCCAGGGCTGTTACACGCAAGGATTTCCAGTTTGATGCCCTGGGAGCCAGCAGGTGGAATGAATGATAGAATCAGGGAATATCCTGAGCTGGGAGGGACCCTCAGGATCACCCAGGGCAGCCCCAGCCCTGCCCAGACACCCCAACAGCCCCACCCTGGGCATCCCTGGCAGCTCCTGCAGCTCTGGCAGCCTCGGGGCCGTGCCCATTGCCTGGGGAGCCTGGGCAGTGCCAGCACCCTCTGGGGAAGAGCCTTGCCCTGATGTCCAAAGGACAGGATATATCCAACCACATCCATTGCCAGAGCCAGTTTCAGCCCCACCCTTCAGACACCCTGCTCCTCCACCAGGCAGAAGCAGCTCAGCTGCAGAGATCCCATGGAAATGGAAATCCCATACAGGAGCACAGCTCCAACCCAAGTATTTTCTAGCAGGAGCAGGGAACTGTGTAGATACCCCCTCTGCTGAGCCTCAGCCTGCTGTTTTGTGCCTGTTCTGCAGGGGAGCAGGTAACAGCTCATGATCTTGCCTTGCTGTGTGTTTCTAACAAACATATGGTTCCCATCCCCCTGACCCCTTTCCCACTTTTGGGCTCAGCTTGCAAATCACACGGCCACAGATGACAAAATAACCTGGATATCTGCAGTAATGTGCTTTCCAAAGCCATTGTGGTAATGGCAGGGACTGCTCTGGAAGTAAATGGACCATTTATGGTGGCAAATAAAAGCCTTCAATCCCTCACAGCCACGGAGCAAAGCAGGGGTTCCCTCTTTGTCTGAGCTTGGGGAGCTGGGCTGTGGCAGCCACAGGGCAGCTAAAAGACAGAAGAAAAGTCATTTATTCCCTCTTTCCTTCCACAATTTCCCCAGTGTTTAAATGCAGAGCAGGAAAAAGCTGGAGAGCAGCAGGAGAGCTGGGCTGGGAGCAGCCAGGGCAGCCTCAGCTGCACATCCCCATGCCCAGGGTAACAGCAGGAATGCAGAGAGCTGGGCACACACCTCCCTCCCTGCTCAGGGCTGGCACCAAGCACAGCCCAGCCCTGAACTCCTCCCTGCCTGCAGGATGCTCAGCACAGAAGCTGCACCAGGGGATGGCCAACAACCCCTCCCACCTGGATGAGGCTCCCTGGGAAAGGAGATTTTTCCTTATCCCAGCTTTAAGGGGATGGGAATCACCCAGAGGGAATTTTGAGACATTTGGGGTGGAAGCCAAGCCCAAGGAAGGGAGGAGATCCAGCAAGCAGCAATTTCAGCCTTGTTGGGCCAGGAATTACAAAGCAGCAAGGTCAAGAATGGGGGGAAAACTCATCCAAGCAATTCTGAGTGGGAGGGAAAGGTTGGAGATGATGCTGGTGAAATCAAACTGGAGAAATCAATAATGGGAGAGGGCAGAGGGGGTGCAAGGGACACAGGAAAAGATAAATTAAAGGCTTGCCCAGGTGTTGTGATGGCTAGTGAGCAATAAATTAAATTAAAAAGGGCAACAGGGACAAGCAAGGCACTGTGAAAAATTAATTAAAAGGAAGGGAGGCATAACCAAGGCATAAAACATGGGTGCTCCTGGAAGGATTAGAGGATCTGGGCAATGAAGAGGCTTTGGGAAGTGTAATAGGAGCCAAGGCAGAGGCTGTGACCATATGGGAGGCTCAGGCAAACAGCACAGACACAATCCCAGACTCTGAGAAGCAGGAAAGCATCAGGGAAAAAAAGAAATCTCCTGCAGAAGGAGGTGCTGGCACAGCAAACTTCACTGCTTGGCTTTTGTAGCCAAAGTGCAGCAGAGTGTTGAGTGCCCCCAGCTGCCTGCTGCTGTCCCCTGTCCCTGCCCCATGGAGGGACAGTGTGACACTGGCAGGGGACACTGCCCTGGGGGTGTCTGCACAGACACAGGGAACGGGTGAGAGGGCCAGGCTGGAGCTGGCTGCCCCCAGGGCCCCCCAAATGCACCCCCAGGGCTCCCCAAATGCACCCCCAGGCTCCCTGCAGGCATCTGTAACATTCACATTCTCTGGAAAATCCCTCTGCCCAGGGTTTGTCTCCTGGGAAGCTGAGAAGCCTCAGAGAAAAGGAAAACAATTCTTCTCTCATTTGCTTCTCCTGTGTTGTGCTCACATGTGCAATGTGTTTGGAGATTGTTTACCCACAGGTGATTGTTCCATTGCATTCTGCTGGGAGTTGTTTTCACTCTTTGGCCAATCAGGGCCAAGCTGTGTTGGGATTCTGGAGAGAGTCACCAGTTTTCATTATTATCTTTTTAGCATTCAGTGAGTATCCTTTCTGTATTCTTTAGTATAGTATAGTATTCTTTAATATAATATAGTATTATAAAGTATTAAATTGGCCTTCTGAGAACATGGAGCCAGATTCACCATTCCTGCCTTTGCTGGGGCATCCTCCAGCTCCTGAGCAGCCCAGCTCAGCCCACCCTGGGGTGGGTGCATCCCAGTGCCTGCTGCAGGCTGGGTGTGGTGAGGCTGCAGGACAGGCACAGACTCACAGACACATCCCTGCTGGGGCACAGGGGACACCCTGCTTCCCCCCAGGCCCGAGCCCTTGGAGCTGCTCCACTCTGAACACAGCAGTGCCAGGAGCTGGAGAAGGGCTGGTGGGGAGAGAACAGCTCAGGCACCCCACTGGAGATGGGGGGAGCAGAACTTGCCTCAAGTCCCATCTGTGTCCTCTGCCCATCACCCCAGGGCTGCATCCATTCCCTGCATCCACTCCCTGCATCCACTCCCTGCATCCATTCCCTGCATCCATTCCCTGCATCCATTCCCTGCATCCACTCCCTGCATCCACTCCCTGCATCCACTCCCTGCATCCACTCCCTGCATCCACTCCCTGCATCCATTCCCTGCATCCATTCCCTGCATCCACTCCCTGCATCCACTCCCTGCATCCACTCCCTGCATCCATGCCCTGCATCCATTCCCTGCATCCACTCCCTGCATCCACTCCCTGCATCCATGCCCTGCATCCACTCCCTGCATCCACTCCCTGCATCCACTCCCTGCATCCACTCCCTGCATCCATTCCCTGCATCCATTCCCTGCATCCATTCCCTGCATCCACTCCCTGCATCCATTCCCTGCATCCACTCCCTGCATCCACTCCCTGCATCACCTGGCACAGTGGAAGGTGTCCCTGCCCATGAGAGGAGCTTTAAGCTCCCTTCCAACCTAAACCATTCTGGGATTCTGTGAAATGATTACAGGAATATTTTCAGGCCCTTCAAGCCACAGGGGAAAAGAGAGAATTGGCCAAGTCTGGCTCACACCTGCCTTTAAAGCAGCTTTCTTTGAAATGAACAGGCTGCCTCAGTGCTAAGGAGATTATAAGCACAGACACCTCTGCCAGAGGAGGGAAGAAGGAATAATAAAGGCATTCAAAGCTATGACAAGAAAATGGGGAAGAAAATAAAAAAAAAAAGAATGCAGCAGACTTTCAGACTTTTTGGATCTAGCAGGAGGGGTACAAGGAAGATCAAGGCACAAACAGTGACAGGCAAAGCTGGACAAGAACAGATTCAGAACATCTCTGTGGGGCTGAGCCACCCAGCCCAGGAGAAGCACAAGGACCCTCCTGAGTCCCAGCAGGCACTGAGCAGGCAGGGAAGGCTTGCAGGGAAAGTAGGGCAAGAAATGATGGATAATTAACAACAGCAGAGAAAGCTCAGTGGCCCACAAACCTCTCCCTGCCCTGCCAAAGTTCTCCTTGGCTTGGGAGCAGAGCTGTGGGGAGCCAAGGATGGTTCAGTTCACCCCAGCCCTGCAGGCTCAGGGAAACTGGGATTTGAGGAGAGGGGAAGGGGGATTCCTTCTGGCTCTCCACAGCTCTGGGCTCTGCTCCCAGGGAACAAGGGACAGGACAAGGGGAAATGGCCTCAAGCTGTGCCAGGGGGGGTTTAGATTGGATATTGGGAAAATGTCTTTGTTAAAAGGGTGCTCAGGTGTGGTATTCACATTCTCTGAACAGAGTGAGACATGATTCTCCCTCCCAGGATTTTTACTGGGGAAGGCAATGAGAAGCTCAAAGAAGAGAAAACAATTATCTCTACCTGCTGCTCCTGTTGTTTGGCACATGTGGAATGTGCTATGGAGATTGTTTACCCAGAGTGATTTGTTCACTGGACACCAGTGAAGATTGTTTGGATTCCTTGGCCAACTGGGTCAAAGCTGTGTCCTGGCTGTCTCCAGACAGTCACAGGTTTTTCTGTAGCACCTTTTAGTATAGTTTTAATATAGTATTAGTGTAATATAACACAGCCTAATAAAGCACTTGTTCAGCCTTCTGAATCATGGGGTCAGAGCACATCATTCCCCACCTTGGGGTCATCCTGATTCAATAGTCAGGCACTGGAAAAAGCTGCTCAGGGCAGTGGTGGAGTCACCTTGCATGGAAGTACCCAAAAAACATGTGGATATGGCACCTGGGACATGGTTAGTGATGATCTTGGCACTGCTGGGTTGTGGCATTCACATTCTCTGGAAAAATCCCTTCATCCAGAATTTTTCTCCTGGGAAGCTGAGAAGCCTCAGAAAAAAGGAAAACAATTCTTCTCTCATTTGCTTCTCCTGTGTTGTGCTCACATGTGCAATGTGTTTGGGGATTGTTTACCCACAGGTGATTGTTCCATTGCATTCTGCTGGGAGTTGTTTTCACTCTTTGGCCAATCAGGGCCAAGCTGTGTCAGGACTATGGAGAGAGTCAGGAGTTTTCATTATTATCTTTTTAGCCTTCTGTAGGTATCCTTTCTGTATTCTTTAATATAATATAGTATTATAAAGTAATAAATGAGCCTTCTGAGAACATGGAGTCACATGCATCATTCCTGCCTTCAGTGGGATATTCCCTGTAAATACCATACTGGGTTAAGGGCTGGATTTGATGATCCTGGAGGTCCTTTCCAACTGTGATGGCTGCAAGACTCTCTGAGGAGATGCCCCATGGGAGGTGAACAGGGTGCAGGTGTCCTGGCTCCCCACAGCACAGCAAACCCAGGCAAAGATGTGGGGGGAAGAAACAAGGTTTGATTAGAAGGCTCCTCCCCAGTGCAAGAGCACAAACACGCAGGAGACCAAGGCTGCCATGGTCCCTTTGTGTCTCCTCTTGGGAAGGGGGTAGGAACAGCCCACGATCAAGTGTTTGTCCCAAACAATCACAGAATGTCCTGGGCTGGGAGGGACCCCCAGGATCCCCCAGGGCAGCCCCAGCCCTGCACAGACACCCCAACAGCCCCACCCCGGGCATCCCTGGCAGCTCCTGCAGCTCTGGCAGCCTCGGGGCTGTGCCCATTCCCTGGGGAATATCTACAGAGGAAAGCTGGGCACCCACATCAGCCCTCCAAGCTCGCCCAGCACATCCCAAGGTCAGCCTCACTGACCCTGCCATTCCAGTGGAACCTCCACCTGTAGTAATTACATATCCTCTGAACAGAGAGAGACATGGTTCTCCCAGGAAAATCCTGGGAAGCTGTGGGAAACTCAGAGGAAAGAATTCACACAATTATTCTCTCTCTGTCTGTAACCATTGTTTATAGCTATGGTTCTCCAGAGTGTGCTATTCAGAGCTCAATGTGGAATTTTTCTT
This sequence comes from Setophaga petechia, assembly GCA_024362935.1. Classification (NCBI taxonomy): domain Eukaryota; kingdom Metazoa; phylum Chordata; class Aves; order Passeriformes; family Parulidae; genus Setophaga; species Setophaga petechia. The sequence continues at coordinate 3,212,419 of JANCRA010000060.1, forward strand.
CACTCAGGTCACCAAATGTGGTGGTGTTCACAGGGGTCCCAGGACGAGGGAAGAGATGAGAATCTTGATTCAATGTTTCAGAAGGCTGATTTATTATTTTATTATATATATTATATTAAAATTATACTAAAAGAATAGAAGAAAGGATTTCATCAGAAGGCTAGCAAGGAATAGAAAAGAAATGGAATGGTAATAAAATCTTGTGACTGACCAGAGAGTCTGAGACAGCTGGACTGGGATTGGCCATTAATTAAAAACAACCACATGAGACCAATCACAGATGCACCTGTTGCATTCCACAGCAGCAAATAATTGTTTTTCTTTTCCTCTGAGGTTTCTCAGAAGAAAAAATCCTAGCAAAAGGATTTTCATAAAACATGTCTGTGACAGTCCACCAATAGGTGAGAGAAGATTCCTAAAGGCCAATCAGGTCTTAGGTCCACAATTGTTTCTATAAGAACTGTAGATTTCTAATAATAAAATGCCTTTTCATGTCTTCTGATGATGGAGTCTCTATATCACCTTTGGCTGTCCCTGATACTACTGCAGTGATATTCACCCTCAGGAAAAAACCAAAATTAAAGGATTTTAGCAGAAATAAACCCCCAACACCCTGTGCCAGACAGCTCACCCAAACACAGGGGCTGTGGCAGCATCTCCCTGCTCTGGGTGGCACAGCCCAGCCCCTCCAGGCAGCACAGGCTCCCTCCTGTTCCACCACAGCTTCTGGCACAGCCCTGCCTGGGAAAGGTCAGTGCCTCAGGGAAGCAGCACATTTGATGATGAAATGGCAAAAAAAGCAACTTTTTGGCTTGTTTCCTGTCGCAGACATGCTTTGTGAAAAATCCTTTCTGTAGGATTTTTCCTGCTAGAGCTGAGAAGCTCAGTAACAAATGTAAACAATTATTATCTGCTGCTGTGGAATGCAGCAGGTCCACCTGTGACTGGTCCCCTGTAGATGTTTGGATTTACTGACCACTCACGGTGGAGCTGCTCTCGCTCTCTGCAGAGACACAGACCTTGGTTATTCTTTCTTTCTATCTCTTTCTTAGCATGGCCAGCTTCTGAAGAAGCTCCTTTTCTTTTCTATCTCTATGTAGTATAGTTATAATGCTATATATATATCACAATATAATAAATCAAGCCTTCTGATAATGGAATCAAGATCCTGACTCTTCCATCCTCTACAAACCCCTGTGACCACCATCAACAGTTTCCTTTATCATCTGGAAAGGATTTAAGGACTTTTAAGGAAAAGATAAACAGTGGCCACCTCACTGTTTATCTTTTCTGCATTTCTTGCTAGCCCTTATTTGTCTCCTTAAAACCCCCAACAGCCATGCTCACATGTCACATTGGATGCATCTGCCAAGGCCAGAGCCATCACATCCCATCCAGCACACGGCAGTGCAGCCTTGTAAGGGGAAGCTGAGAAAAGATGTGCAGGGAGAGCTATTTTTGTGCTTTCATTTTAAGGCACCCCCTTGACTCCCTCCTTTCTGACTCACATTCCAGCTCCAGAACTGAGGAATGCAGCCACAAAGCTGCACCAGGCAGGAGAGGATGTCCTGCCAATATTTTCACCCAAAGTTTGAGCACAGCCACAGCAGGAGGAGAGATTTGTGCCATCATCTGTCTGGTGTTTGCACAAGCAAAAGCTTTTTTACTTGGGAAAAGATTTTACATTTTTCTTAATCTGATTTAACCTCCAAGGTTTGAGAGGTTCTGAGAAACAGATGATTTCCAAAAGGAAATCCAGGACTGAAAAAGGAAAAACAAAAATCCTCCAGTCAGATAATTTAAATTGACATTGTATTTCAGTAAGATCAGGATTTGCAGAAAACTGAGTGTTCATTAAGAATCACTTGCTCAGCTCTTGAAAGAATCAAAGATTTGGGTTGATCACAGAGACCAGCTCAGCTCTAGAGATGAATCACTGGCTAAAGGAGGTGCTTTTTAACCCATGGCTTTTTTGGGGCATGGGAGTTCTGCCTGAATGTACAGGTTAATAATTCCAAGTGTGCTCCAGTTTCTGTGCCTGCTCCAGGTTTTATATCCCAAAGCAGGAGTGGTGCAATGCCTGGGTGTCACAGACATCTTTTATGGAAAATCCTTTCCTTGGGATTTTTCCTCCTGAGAAGCTGAGAGGCCCCAAAACCAAAATCTAAACATTGATTATCTGCTGCTGTGGAATGCAACAGGTGCATCTGGGATTGGTCTCATGTGGTTGTTTCTAATTAATGGCCAATCACAGTCAGCTGACTTGGACAGAGAGCTGAGCCACAAACCTTTATAATCATTCTTTGCTATTCTATTCTTAGGTAGCCTTCTGATGAAATCCTTTCTTCTATTCTTTTAGTATAGTTTTAATGTAATATATATCATAAAATAATAAATCAGCCTTGTGAAACATGGAGTCAGATCCTCGTCTCTCCCCTCATCCTGAGACCCCTGTGAACACGATCACAGGCAATCCCAGGAGCCTGCTCAGAACATGAGTTTCACCTTCAAAATTTTCTTTGTGTTGTTGAATTTTTTTTACAGCAGATTGGGAGAGTGCATTTTGGGGGGAATTTCTGCTTGTGCCCTCCTCAGCCTGGTTTCTGATGGGTCAGAACTCCTGTGGAGCCTCTGGGGTGAGTTCCCAGCTGAGAGATCCAAGCCCCCATTCCCTGCCAGAGGCACAGAGGGGAGCTCAGTGCTGGAGTTTGGCTTTTTTAGGCTCAGCCATGAACCCTGTGAGGCTCCCACCCCACAGGCTCCTCTGCCCTGGGCTCTGCAGCCCTTCCCAGCTTCCAGGGTCTGCAACCTGCTCCTGACCTGGTGCTCTCTAAATTAAGCAGCTGTTAGATCCCTTCCTTCCTTGGCCCACGGGGTGCTAAGAAGGTCACCACAGATGGCAGCTTAAAGGGCTGCCAGTGCCCCCCTAATCCTGGCCAGGCAGGACTGCCCTGACAAGGAGCTGAGCAGGTGATTAGAGCCTGGAATATCTGTGCTCAGAGCCCTGCTGGCCCCTCCACCCACACAGCACATTTCAGCCATCCCTCTTCTGCTGAGGCACCCAGGGATGCTCCTCTGTGTGCTCCCACTGAGGGCACTCCCAGCCCTCTAAGGATGGACTCAGCACCAGCTATTCCAACACTTTCCCTGCATTCCTCCAATAATTGGCATTTTCTTCAGCCTCCCCTGTTCTCCAGTCACTCTCTGTGTGCTTCTCTAACTGCCTCAATGACAGATATTTCCCCACTGAAATATCTCCCAAGGAACAGGGAGCTCTGCAGCTCCTTCTGGGATCTACCTTTATTCTCTGTGGCACCAGTTTAGTGCAGGGAGAAGTGAAAAATGAAAGAGCAAATCATCAGGCAGCAGTGTTCAAGGGCTCAGCAGTGCTGAGGGAGGGAGGAACTTGCTGCATAAAAGACAATTCCCTCCACTTACAGTAAATACCTTGTACAAAAAGAAGGGTCCACACTTCAAAACTCTACTGAATATGTCAACAGCCAAAACAAAACTTGGAAAAATTTCTGGCAGTGTTCTCTGTAAAAAAGTCTTCAATAGTAAAAATCCATGGACTTTTTCAGTGCTGCTGAATCCCACAATTTCACTTGCTGAGTTAAATCCTGGTCTGTGGAATTAGGGTACAGTAGCTGTCTTTGCCATGCAGAACAGGGTTTTCAGTCAGCTCCTTTGTTCAACCTATCTGGAGGTTTAACAGATAGGTTGAACCTCCTGGTTTCAAAATATTTTGTGTCAAAATATCCTCACTACCACCACGGGCAGGTACACTAAGCTGGAACAGAAAATGGTTATAGACAAATCTGATCAAACCCAACTTCCCTTTCTCCCTCACCTGCCTCATTTTGATTTGAACAAGTTCAGGTGAGTCTTTCCCCTGCTGTTATTTGGAGTTTCCTGGATTAGATTTCCAAATAAGATCCTTATTTACTGGTGAGGTATCTCCAGGGGTCCAGCAGCACAGCTCCTGCCTCTGTGATAACAAGTTTTATCTGATCAGGTTTGTTTTTTCTCTCTTCTATGCAATATCCAAAGGAACACTCCAGTTGTGATGCCAATGAAAAGCCAAGTTCTGCAAACCCTGCTGAACTGCAAACAGAGAACAACACCCCTGGCAGTGCCCACAGGCAGGCTGGAGCAGCCTGGGAAGGTGGAAGGTGTCCCTGCCCATGGCAGGGGGGGCACTGGATGGTTTTTAAGGTTCCTTTCCAAATCACTCTGCTCATCTGTAATTTCTGCTTTCATCCATCTGCCCAGGAGCTGGAAGAGAAACCACTGCTGAAAACCACACTGCTGTGTCTTCCTGCCATGGGCTGAGCACAGAACAAAGAGACCCTGAAACCTTCACCCTCTGCTGCAGCAAACTGCAGCGTTCACTGCCCTGAGGTCCAAGGAAGCTCCCAGCAGAGCAGGCAGAGCCCCCCCTGACCTCGTGGCTCAGCAAGCACAGCAAGTTTCCAACAGGCACAGCCATTCCCAGCAGCATTTCCCAACCCTCAGGTCATGCAACCACTGCACTGATCCCTAAATCCTCTCCCATCCCTCCATAAAGCCTCTGCTTCACAGAGGTGATTTCAGCTCAGCATCTGGGGGATGTTAAACTTCCTAAATTGTGGCCTGTGGGGATGGGAACTCCTCTGTCCCACCCCAAGCACTGACAAACACAGCCCCAAGGAGGAACCACCAGGGGAATGTTTCCTCCCAGCCCAAGGGGCAGAGGCAGCAGCAGAGCTCTGAGCCTGCCCTGGCCCCCAGCCCCACACAGCAGCAGCAGCAGCTCTGCACCTTGCCTGCCCCAAGCACAGCACTTCCAGTGATGGTTCTAACTTTGGTATTTTCCAAATTCTCTGCTCTGTTCAGGTATGTAACTCTGAAAATTCCTATTAGGTGTTAGCAGGTTCTCTTCACAGGGTAGTTGGACAAAGCAATCCCCCCTGAGCTGGAGAATTCTCGGGTTGCTGTTGATATTTGCTGCCCTGAGATGTGCAGGGTGTCTCTGCTTCGGCCTGCGCAACTGAAGAACGAGTCTGGACTCTTCACTTTTCAGTCTTGAGGTTCTTTATCAATTCTTATCTATAAAATTTTCTTTCTGCCCAGCCGAGATCTGCTCAGCAGGGCAGCCACAGGCACTCTGACCACCTCCAGGGCAGTGTTGTCTTTTTATACTACAAACTATGTATAACATATTTACACTTAATTCCCAATACCTATCACCCATGTTAGACAGTGCACTTCTACTCTAAACCAATCCAAAAGTGCCAACATCACAGCAGAAAATGGAGAACAAGAAGAAGAAGAAATGCTGGACATGCCCAGATTCCTCCATCTTGTCCCCACAACCCCCATACCAAAAATCCTAAAATCTACATTTTCACCCTGTGAATATTTTGTTATTACACCATTCAAACCTCTGTGACTTTCAGGTCCTCATACAAAGCTGCTAACTTGCTCCAGGGGTCAAAATCAAATCCCCAGGTGTTCTGGGCTGTGTGCCAGGGTCTCTGAGCCCCCTGACGGGGTCCTGGCAGCTCTGGGCACCTGGAGGGATGTGCTGAGTTCCAACAGAGAATCAAGGACAACCTCTACCCAAAGAGCACAAACAATGCAAAGAGAAGGGGGCAAGGCAGGGGGCTGAGATTTCCTGACCTGGAGCTGCAATTGGACAGCAGAACCCAATATGGAGATGAACCAAAACTGACAAAAGTGTAAAAACTTCTGACCAGGATCCATCCTAAATTCAGCCTGGGTGCAGCCCTGGCCAGGTTCTGGTGCTGTCCTTTTAAGGCCTTGCAATAAATCCCTATTTTGTCTATTCAGCTCTGTCTAGTCTCTGCTCCAGATCAGCTGTTCAAGGCAGCTCCACCTGCCTCTCCCTGCCTGCCCTTGCTGTGGGATGAGCCCAGCAGAGCCAGCAGCAGGGTTCACCTCCAGCTTACCCCAAACCACACTCATTTGCACCTCCCCATGACAAACTGCAAACAGAACTTCCAGCAACAACACAGGCAATGAAGACATGCAGACATGCCCAAACCCGTGTCCAAAACAACCCACAGGGTGCAATCACAGACTCAAAGAACCACAGAATTAGGCTGGGAAAGATCTTTGAGATCACAGAGTCCAACCTCTGACCCAACACATGGCACTGACCACCCCAGGGATGGAGACTGCCCCACTGCCTGGGCTTCAAGTGACCCAACCCCAGCCCCAGCAGCACTGGGGACAGGGACAGGCTCCCAGCACACCCACAAACCTCTGACTCCCTGAACACTCACACCAGGCCAGGGGAAGGGAAATCAGCCTCCCCCAGCAGCCTCCAAGGGAGGAACCCTCAGAGCGCCCCAGAACCAGGGTTCTGCACAGCTCCTCTCCTGCCCAGGGGGGTGCTGCCCCAATCCCACTGCTGTGCCCTTCCCAGGGCTGTGTCCCCCCCGGGAGCACCCCCAGAGTCACTCACCAGGGCTGGCTGGGCCCCTGGGCTGTGTCACTGTCCCCGTGCCCGCAGCGGGAGCAGGCGCAGCTCCTCTCTGTGCCTCTTCACCCTGCAGGAAGCAGCACATGCAGGAGGGTGAGCAGATAATCCACGACTTTCTGGGAGCTCTGCAGGGCTGGGAGCAAAGCTGCTGCTGCTGTCTGCAAGGATCAGAGCCGGGACTTTCTGAGCTAAGACTCTGAGCTGCTTAGCAGGGAGCTGGAAGCAGAGCAGACAGAGGTGGTTGTGTTCCCAGGGCTCAGCTCTGGGGGGTTGTTTCAGGCTGGCTCAGGCACCAAAAATCCCACAAAAACTGCTCCATCAGGTTAATGCTAGCACAGGACAGGGAGAGAGGCAGGCAGGAAATTTTTGGTCACCATGGCTGAAGGAAAAAACAGAGTTTCTTCTATAGGACATGAAATAACACAATGCCGACATGGAGCTCTTCCAAGGTGAAAAGAGAATTTTAAAATTTTTGATTCTAACACTTATAGACTTCCAAAATTGACAGTGAATTGGAGGGTGACAGTGCCACCTCTCCAATGACACTGGTCAGACCAACAGTCCCATCAAATTGCTCCTCCTCCATAAAAGAATGCAAAACAATGAGTTATTTCCAGAAAGTGTGTGAGAAAGTTTGTTACAAGAATTTAAACATCAGAAGGCTTAGAAAATCTTAAAAAATAAAGACAAAGGTGAAACATCCCACAGTAACACTCTTTCAAAGTTTTGTTCACTTATTTATTTCATATTTGGAAAATATTCAATGTTGAATCTGAAGATTTTACTTTGAGTTAGGCCAACCTGAAACTATTCCTTGATGGAATTAAAACATTCTGTTTTAAATCAATTCCTCTGTGTCCCCCTGAGATCTTCCTGGAACTTTAAATTAAGGTGCCATGGCTGAGCTACCTGGCTGACCTGCCCAGCATGAGAGATGTGCCAGCTGGGGACATAACCAGCATTCAGAAGGGGAACCTGCAGGACTTGTACAGGCATTTTTTGGCAGAAGCTCCTGGTGCAGTGGGGTTGGTGCAGACTGGAGGCTCCAGGAACAGGGAAGAGCCACAGTGGAGCCCAGTGCTGGGGAGGGACCCTCAGAGCAGCAGCTGTCCCACATGGAATGCTGCCACATCCCACCTGGGATCCTGACAGCAGCACCTGCACTCACCTGGAACCTCCCAGGGCAGCACACACAACCCCAGGGCTCTGGAAGCACCAGGAATCAGCACTGATTTTCTGCCAGCAAACAAAATCTCCTTTAATTTCACAGGCACCTCCTACTTGGTTAAAGAGCTTCCTCTCCAGGGATTTGCTCCTCAACTGGGGCAGAAATGAAAGGACAAAAAAGCCATTTAATTGGGGATAAAGATCCATCCTTGCAGTGCCTCTCATAATGCTGTGTCCTTTAAAAACAAGTGTGGAGTAGGTGTGGGATGGCACCAGCTCTGGGTGTGCATGAAAAGGGCTGACAGAGCAGAATGTCTCAGAGAGAATCAGGTGGTGCAGCTTCAAAATCCTGCTCCATTTGGGTTCTCTCTTGCTCTCCCCCCTCAAACTTCTCTGCAAAACTGATTTTTGAAATGGGTGAGAAAAAATGGCATTTCAGGGAAGCCAAGGGGAGGAAGAGAATGGCCCCTGGAATGGTCCCTGAAATCGTGGGGCAGGGCTGGTGCTGGTGTCAGGGATGGAGAGGGGAAAATCATCAGCACAGCCAAGGCCCAGGAGATCAGAGCTGTCCTGATATCCAACCTAAACCTGCCCTGACACAGCTCCAGCCATTCCCTGGGGCCTGTCCCTGACCAGGTGCCATCAGGGGCTGATTGTGCCCTGGCAGCTGAGGCAGTGGGAGAGGATTCCTGCCTTCCCCCAGCCCCTCTGTGCATGCCCATCCCTGGAGCAGAGATGTGATCAATCCCTTCCATCCTGAGGGGTTCAGAGGGCCTGCAGGGAGCACAGTCCAAGAGCAAGGAGAGCTCATGGATGTTCCAAGGAAAGGGAATCCTGGAGCTCCTCTTTTGAGCTGCTGGGGAGTCTCCACACAATTCAGGGCAGCTCAGTTGGCTCAAGCCTGCCCAGAACTGCTCCCACAGCTTCAGAAGGCTTTTCCTTCTGAAGCAGCCCCAAATCAGAACCCTCATGTGTGCCCTCTGTCCTAGGGTGACGTTATGATGTTTGTATCCCCATTTGTGTGTTCTGTTCATGCTGGATATCATGTTCTGTGCCTTCAACACTGGCTCTGAAGAGTGAAAGTTTTGCTTTGGTTTTGTTATCAGCCGCTCCCCCATGGCTGGTGGGACACAGAGATGGGGCAGTACATGGTGCTGCTTTTGCTTTCTTTGCTTTTGCTTTTTGCTTTGCTCCTGCTTTTTGCTCCTGCTCATTAGTTAGTTTAGCTGAGCAGTCCAAATTTTCCTGAACTGTTTTTCCCTTCCCTGTTTTGGAACCACTGGAACCTGCTCCAGATGGGCCCTGGGAACACCGAGAGTTTGCACCTTGTGGCTGCAGCAGCTGCCCCAGCACCAGAGGGACTGAGAACAGAGCGAGCACCCCCAGAGAGACTTTCTGAATTTGTCACCTTTGTCAGAGCAGTGACAGAGTGGTGCCATCCTGTATTGTTCATTCTGTGTGCTGGGGGTGCTGTGCCTGTTCAATAAACAGGTTCTTTCCACTTCTCTCCCAGGAATCCTTCCCAAACCAGTTGTGGGCAGGGGCTGTGTGGGTTTGCTTTCTGGAGGGGCCCCTTTGGAGGTTTTCTCCCAAATTTGCCCTAAACCAGGACATCCCCATACTGAGAACTGCTCCAGCTGTCCATGGGAGCTGAGAGCTGGGACCTGATTGTGCCCCAGCCTCTCCTGGGTATAAAACCAGGGATGAGAGTGACCCCTGAGCACTGGAGACACTGGCAGGAATGCTGCAGTACCCAAACCATCTGAGTTCATGCCACAGGCAGAGTCAAGGCTCAGCCAGTCAGTTCCAGGCTCAGCTGGAAGTGTGAGTGCTCCTCCTGGAAAAGAGAGCCTGGAGCACCAGAGCAGAGGTCTCTGCCCTCTGTGCCTCTCCAGATGTCACCTGTAACACCCTGGATTTATTTAAATCTGTTTTTCTAACAAGTACTTTTTTTGCACCTCCTCTCATGGGAGACAAAATAGGGAGGAACCCCCTTTAATTGATGCACTTAATTAACTGCCTGCTTTGTCAAAGCCCTGCTCCTGCACTCTGAAGCAAATTCCCAGCTTTTCATTGCAAACAAGACCTCAGTTTGGCTTCAGTCTTAACTGATCTTTAAATGTCCTATTTTCCTGGATCCATCCCCACAGAATCCCAGGGAGGTTTGGGTTGGAAGGAACCTTGAAGATCATCTTGTTCCAATTCCCTGCCATGGGGAGGCTGCTCAGATCCCTCAATTCTCACTTCTGTGCCCATCCCACGCTGGGCTGGGTTTCTTCAGCCACTGAGCACATCAGCCACTTCTCCTGACCCAGCTTTTGGGCCAGGATGCTGCTCAGGGTGTGCTGGGATCTCTCCTGGGAGCAGGATGTGCCTTGCAGGAGGCAGCAGCACAATCTCCTGTACCACAGACAGGAAACCCCAAACCAAGTCCCAGGCCAAGACAGATTTTCCTGTTTCCCTTCAAGGGGCAGACAGAGCTCCACATTGTCCCTAATTTTATATCCTGACATCTCCATCTTCTGCCTGTGGATTCTCTCCTGCTGTCACAAGGTCACCAGGCCAGCTGCAAAGCCATTTTTCACACCCTGGCTGATCCAGAGGCACCTGGCTGCCTCCTGCCACTGGCAAAATGCTGACAACAAAACTAATGAGTGGGCAGCAGGACCGTGGCTGGGTGACAGCACTGGCCTTTACTGCACCAGCCAAAAATTCAAGGGATTCAGGAGCAGCTCCTGGCTCTTCCCCAGGCTCCTTTTGTGACCCTGGGCTCCAGCTCTGTGCTCTGAGGTTGGTAACACTTCCCAGACGTGGCCATGCAAGTAAATTAATTTATGGTAAGGAAATAATTCATTAGGATGGGCACAAAGGTCTGTGCACAATAAAATTGTAACTTGGTTAAGCTTTTCACCACATTTGTGCATTAGCTGAATATTCCCAATATTCTCACAATGTCTGGGTGAGCAGATTGAGTGGCACAGGGTGCCCAGAGCAGCTGTGGCTGCCCCTGGATCCCTGGCAGTGCCCAAGGCCAGGCTGGACAGGGCTGGGAGCACCTGGGACAGTGGAAGGTGTCCCTGCCATGGCAGGGGTGGGATGGGAAGAGCTCTGAGGTCTCTTCCAGCCCAAACCACTCCCTGACTGTGAGAAATGATCCTCACTTCCAAAACTTAAAAGATTTATTAAAACCTTATCAAAAAACCAACAGAAGACTGAATAGAGACAATATTACAGCACTGGGAGCAGAGGATTTCCCCACCAGGTGCTCACCCACACCATGGAGGTTTCACCTTTTAACCCTTTAGCCCCTCCCAAAGTTCTGTCCATTGACTCCTCCTTCCCTGCCCAGTGGTGGAGTTCACTGCCTTAAATCCTGACTGGAGCTCAGGTACTGCCATAGTGACAAACTGACCCTCCCAAATGTCCCAAACCCAGGCCAGCCCCTGATAACAACACAAGGGGGTAAAGCATAACTGGAAATCTATAAAACTTCTCCTAAAATATATACAGGATATTTGCCTTTTAATTGTAAGTCAAGCATCCCATTACTCATCTATCACACTGAGTCTGTGAAATGCCCAGGGCCAGGGGATGCTCTGCAGCAGGACACAGGTCAGGAGGGGTTACTCCTCCTCACTCAGCTGGTGCTGTCATGTCCCTGATGAAATCCAGCACAGGACAATGGTCCATGGGCCAGCACCCACCCTGCAATCAGATCAGGGCTGGCAGAGTGCCCTCCCTGCCCCAGGCACAGCACAGGCACTCCTGGAGCCCAGCTGAGCCACAGAATCACAGAATGCCCAGGTTGGAAGAGACCTTCAAGATCATCAAGTCCAACCCAGCCCCAACCCCTCAACTCACCCCTGGCCCCCAGTGCCACATCCAGGCTTTGTTAAACACACCCAGGGATGGGGACTCCACCACCTCCCCGGGCAGCCATTCCAGTATTTCTCACTCTTTCCATGAAAAGCTTTTTCCCAATCTCCAGCCTGTATTTCCCTTGGTGCAGCTGGAGGCTGTGTGCTCTGGTTGTGTCAGTGCTGCTGCAGACAGAGCCCAGCCCCAGCTGAGCACAGGCACCTTTCAGGAGCTGTGAGAGTGATGGGGGCAGCCCTGAGTCTCCTTTTCTCCAGGCTGAGCACCCCCAGCTCCCTCAGGGGTTCCTCTCAGGGTTTGTGTCCCCAGCCTTGCTGCCCCTCTGGATGCTCTCAAGCTGCTTTCCTGCATCCCTCCCCAGCACTGCCCCTAGCTGAGGGCACCATGCCACCCCCAGCTCAGAAAGGCAATGAGAAACATCCCAATATCCCCAGGCAGATGGTTTTTCCTGCCTATAAAACACGAGGGGAGCTTGTAACCCCACATTTCTCTTCACAGAGAAAAGCAAGGCACAGTTCTTCCCAAGAATATTTCTGGGATTCACATTCTCTGAACCTCAGAGAAAGAAAACACAATTCCTATTGCTGTGCCTGTGTTTGTGCAAAAGTAGAATGCAACATGGAGATTGTTCACCCAAAGTGAGGATGTTTTATTTCCTTGGCCTGCCAGGGCCAGGTGTGTGTTTGTGTGTGTCAGGACTGTTGGGTGACAGTCATGAGATTCTGTGGAGTGTGTGCAGGGTGGAGTGCTTGGCAGGTTCAGTTTTAGATGTATAGAATAATATAATATATAATATATAACAGATAATAGATAATAGATAATAGATAATATGTAAGTACAATAAAGTAATTAATTAGCCTTCTGATATCCATGGAGTCAGATGCATCATTCTCTCCCCTCTCTGGGGCCATCACAGCACTGCAATAGGGGCTCAGTGAGCAGGGCAGTGTGTGCTGAATCCCAGCACACCAGGACACCCCAGAGACAGGAGAGAGGAAAGAAAAGCCCTGAGCAGCCTGTCAGAACAGTAGCAGTGGGGATAATTGGTTTGTACACATTCCTCCCCCACCCAATTACCAGCTCAGTTTGGTGGTTGATTGCACAGCCCTCTGGTCCAGCAGAGCTGCTGCTGTTTCCATTCCTGCACCCATCAGCCAGTCCCTAAATCATCTCTAATAGCTCCTCTCCTCAGTGCCCTCCCAGCTCCTTCCAGCCCCATCAGCACCAGGCAGGCTGCAGATATGGAGGAGCTGACATTTCTCTTTTGAGTAATTTGCAGTGGATTTCTTGCCTGTTTGATGTAGTCATTTTGTTCTCTGCACTGATGTGACATTAATTATTGTTAAATATTCTTATCTGTTACACACAGTTCTGTTTAGATAAAGGTCAGTGCGTGAACCCCTGACAGTGCTCGTTGCTGCCATGCTCCAAAGCCAATTTGTCATCCTCTCCCTTCAATACCTTCATCTTGGTCTCAGTTCATTTTTCCATTAATTCAGGCACAGTAGAGAGCCATTAAAAAATGCAAAATCCCTCAGCTGTTAGCTCAGAACTCGGACAGGGAATGATGAGGCTGAGGAGCACCAGTTGCACAGGGAATGCAGGGAATTATGCCCAGGAAAATCCAGCAGCAGCCTTTTAAAGAACTGTATGGCTGCCCCCCAAAATCTGTGCATAGTTTTATTTAATCAAGATCAGCTAAGCCTTGTGCAGCACAGCCTGGTGTGATGGGGTAACAGCACAACCCAGAGGCCCTGGCACAGGGTGCCCAGAGAGGCTGTGGGTGCTCCTGAATCCCTGGCAGTGCCCAAGGCCAGGCTGGACAGGGCTGGGAGCAGCCTGGGACAGTGGGAGGTGTCCCTGCCATGGCAGGGCTGGCACTGGATGGGCTTTAAGGCCCTTCCCAACCCAAGCCATGCCGGGTTTATGATTCTCTGATGTGCCCACACCACCCTCTCTTGGCAGGGGACAAGGCCAAGCTGTCCCAATGTCCCAGAGCAGAAGCACCTCCAGCAGGGACCCATCTCCCACAGACCTGAGGAGCAGCTGGGCCTGTCCATGCTCAGGGAAACTGCACCAGCCTCTGCTCTGTCCTGCATTTGATCTCTCTGCCCAGAGAATTCCCCTCTGCTCCCCTGAGGTGTCACCCCCACCCTGTCACCTGCAAGGTGGGACTGCAGAGCAGGGACAGCCCTGCTGGGACTCACTCCAGCACCCCTGGTCCCTGCACACCTTGGGACCCCTTGAAGAGACAAAATTGGCTTTCCACAGCCCATCAGGAGTGCTGAGAGCTCCCAGCAGCCCTCAGATGGCTGTCCCTGGGGCAGGTCACACAGTCCTGCAGGGACACATGGCAGCAGGGCACAGCACAGCTGGCACAGCTGGCAGCAGGGCACAGCACAGCTCAGCTCCCACTGCAGGGTGCTGGGCAGACCTGTGGGGTGCCCACTGCACCTCCTGGGCTCCCGGGCTCCATCCAAAGCTGTTGGAGCCCTGGGTGCAGAGAATCTCACACTTCCTGTGTTTATAGGCACTGACCCCAGGAGAACACTGCACTGACCTGAGGCCCTGGAGAAGCTTCCAAAATGGAATGACAGAACTGGGATTGTGGGTGTGGAGTTTGAACAGAAGTGTGTGATATCACAGGGTGGGAAACCCAGAGTTTAAGGTAATCATAATATGTCACAGACATCTTTTATGGAAAATCCTTTCCTTAGGATTTTTCCTCCTGAGAAGCTGAGAGGCCTCAGGAACACAATGTAAACATTGATTATCTGCTGCTGTGGAATGCAACAGGTGAATCTTTGATTGGTCTCATGTGGTTGATTCTAATTATGGCCAGTCACAGTCAGCTGGCTCAGACTCTCTGTCCGAGCCACAAACCTTTGTTATCAATCTTTCTTTTTCTATTCTTAGCCAGCCTTCTGATGAAATCTTTTCTTCTATTCTTTTAGTATAGTTTTAATATAATATATATAATAAAATAATAAATCAGCCTTCTGAAACATGGAGTCAGATCCTCATCTCTTTCCTCATCCTAAGAGCCCTGTGAACATGGTCACAATAATACAGTAATATATATATAACAATATAAAGTCATATATTGGAGCAACTTGGGAAAGTGGAAAGTGTCCCTGCCCATGGCCTGGGTGGCACTGGATAGGCTCTAAGGCACAGGATGGGCTTTAAGCCCAGTAATATATATATACATATACATAGACATATATATATTACATATATAGACACATATATATCTAAATATCTAAATATATAGATATAAATAAAAATAAATATATATATATATATTTATTTTTATATATATTTAAAAAGGAAGATGGTGATTTTAGAGCAGAGGCTGCTCCTTCTTCTTCACCTCCAGCACAGCCATAACCCAGAGCCAGCCTGGTCACACTCCAGAGTGCAGGCTAAGGGAGGCTGAGAGCCCTGCAGAGCACACATGGGACCCATGGAGAGGAGCTAAGCCCTCAAGCCAGCCAAGTCAGTGACAAGGGCAAGGGTGAAGATGCTCAGGAGGCTCCAAAGGCAGGAACAGGACAATCCAAGGGCTCAGCTGCCTGCAAAGGTGGGTTTGGCATGACTGAAGTAGCACATCATGAATCATGTGCTCAGCCCAGCACTTGGCAAATGGAAGAACATTTTGAACCTTTATTCCAAGTGGCATTTAATTTTGCATTGTGCTAAATCATTCTGTACTTGTAAATAAAAGAGAATAAACTCCCAAACTTGTCCCCACTCACTGAAACACAAAGAAATACTGCAATGTGCTGAATGCAATCAACTGTGGGGTTTTTTTCCTTCACTTGGAATCTCAGAATCATTAAGGCTGAGAAGGACCTCTAAGACAAATGAGTCCCACAATGCCAAGCCCATGTCCCCAAGCCCCATGCCCACATGTTTTTTGAACACTTCCAGGAATGCTGACTCCAGTGTGTTCCAGGCCTTCACCACCCTTTCTGGGAAAAATCTTCCCTAATCTCCAACCTAAAGCTTCCCTTGCACAACCTGAGGCCCTTTCCTCTCCCCCTGTCCCTTTTCACCTGGCAGCAGAGCCCAGGCTGGCTGCACCCTCCTGCCAGGGAGCTGGAGAGAGCCACAAGTGCCCCCTGCGCCTCCTCTCCTCCAGCAACTGCACACCAGCAACTCTTTTCTGTACTGGCATGGGTGGGGGTATCACCACAATTAGGCACAGTCCTTACACCCAGCCATTAATTAGATTTGTCTAATTAGAAATTCACTGAGTTATTTCACAGGGTGGATAAAGTCCTGCCTGGGTGGGGTTACATGAGACAGGCACAGATTCCCCTGGAGCTTCCAGAGCTGCCTGATAACCTGGAACAAATGACAGCTCCAGTTCTGGGGCCTGCACAGGGTGTGCATAATGCTCAACATCAGGCTGAGTCTGCATGGCTGAAAGGCAGGAATCAGGAAAACCATCTCATTCATCAGAAACACAAATAAACCCTGGACAGAGGGATATTGCAGCCCCTGGTGGAGCAGAGCCAGGGGAGCAGCAGCTCTGCCCCCTCCCCTCTGCTAAATCAGGAGCAGGAGAGGGGAGAGCTGGGTTGGGAAAGGTATGAGGCAACACAGGTCCTCTCCAGCCCCGGGGACACAGTGTCCTGAGGCTAAAAATACAGAGACAAACCAAAAAGTCAAGGCTAGCAAGAGGCATTAGCAGAGGCTGTTTATTTCTGTAGGCAGGGAGCACCCAGAGAGAGCCCAGCACTTGGTGCTGCCTGACGGACAGGCTGCTGCAGCTGGAGGGCTCAGGTTTCCTGCACACACAGGAACTGTCCCCTGTCCCCACTGTCACCTCTCACACCTTGCCTGCCATTATTTTTAGCTGCTGCACAAAGCAGGGTGATGTGCAGGAGCAGAAAGACAGACAAAGCATGGAAACACCACCCTGGTGAAGGCTTGTGGGGGTGTTTGAAGGTCCCCAGGATGAGGGAAGAGATGAGAATCTTGACTCCATGTTTCAGAAGGCTGATTTATAATTTTATGATATATATTATATTAAAAGAAAATGATAAATTAAAACTATAGTAAAAGAATAGAAGAAAGGATTTCATCAGAAAGCTTGAAAGAAATAGAAAAGAATGATAATAAAACCTTGTGACTGCTCACAGCCTTGACACAGCTGGCTGTCATTGGTCATCAAGTAAAAAAAATTTCCCATGCTGGGTAAACAATTCTCCAAATCTCATTCCAAAGCAGCAAAACATGGAGAAGCTGAAGCTTCTCAGGAGAAAAGATCCTAAGGAAAGGATTTTTCATAAAATATGTCTGTGACATAGGCTCCTGCCTTGCCACCAGCACAGGGATCCAGGCTCATCAAGGTTTGTGATAAACTCATCCAGAGTGGGATCAATTATGGAAATCTCTGTACCAGGCTTTAGCAGTGGCAGATGTCCCTCAGCCTGAGCAGGGCTGGGCTGGCCCTGCTGTGCCCCCACCACAGCTGGACACACCTGCCATAGCCCAAAGGTCCTTGGAAAGCTTCCACCACCAGAACCAGGGGGATGCAACTTCACTGGGCTGAGGACAGGGGTGTGCCCTGAGCCTGCTCCACACAGAGCCACCACAGAATCCCAGAGTGCTTTGGGTTGGGAGGGACATTTAAGACAATCTCTGTCCAACCTCTGCCATGGCAGGGACACCTTCCCCTGTCCCAGGCTGCTCCAAGCCCTGTCCAACCTGGCCTTGGGCATGTCCCACCATGTCCCTGCTCTGCAGTCCCACCTTGCAGGTGACAGGGTGGGGGTGACACCTCAGGGGGGCAGAGGGGAATTCTCTGGGCAGAGAGATCAAAAGCAGGACAGAGCAGAGGCTGGTGCAGTTTCCCTGGGCATGGACAGGCCCAGCTGCTCCTCAGGTGTAGCCATGATATTTTCTGAAAAATCCTTTCCTTAGGATTTTTCCTCCTGAGAAACTGAGAGGCCTCAGGGACAAAATGTAAACAATGGTTATCTGCTGCTGTGGAATGCAGCAGGTGGATCTGGGATTGGTCTCATGTGGTTGTTTCTAATTAATGGCCAATCACAGGGAGCTGGCTTGGACTCTGTCCAAGACACAAGCCTTTGTTATCATTCTTTTTCTATTCTTAGCTAGCCTTCTGATGAAACCTTTTATTCTTTTAGTATAGTTTTAATATAATATATATCATAAAATAATAAATCAGCCTTCTGAAACATGGAGTCAGATCCTCATCTCTTCCCTCATCCTGGGGACCCCTGTGAGCTCTGTCACACTCAGGTCTGTGGGAGATGGGTCCCTGCTGGAGGTGCTTCTGCTCTGGGACATTGGGACAGCTTGGCCTTGTCCCCTGCCTAGAGAGGGTGGTGTGGGCACAGCAGAGAGTCATAAACCCAGCATGGCTTGGGTTGGGAAGGGCCTTAAAGCCCATCCAGTGCCAGCCCTGCCATGGCAGGGACACCTCCCACTGTCCCAGGCTGCTCCCAGCCCTGTCCAGCCTGGCCTTGGGCACTTCAGGGGCAGCCACAGCTGCTCTGGGCACCTGTGCCATGACTGGAGCTGTCAGAGCTCAGCTCCCCTCCCCTGGCATAAAACCCTCAGTGACACCAGTGTGGAGCCACTGGCACACCAAGGGAACACCACAAGGAGCCCCTGGCACTGGCTGTGTGCCAGGCTGAGCCTCCCACACAGGCTCTTCAATTCAATTTGCCTTCCTTCATTAACCACAATGGATTCACATCCCAACCACAACTGAAAACAATCAATTATCTCTCTATTTAACCTCACTGCCATCTTCTCATTCCCTCTGTCCCACGTCTGGCTCCCTTCTGATATCCAAATTCTTGCAGGGCTGACAGAAATTTGGCATGCTGTTCCCACTGCAGGACAAACTCCCAAAGTAAAGAAAGGAAAACATCCCAGTTTCTTCTGCAAGAGTGACTTCAGCACTAACTACTGCAGAAATGTGAACAGAAAACTGCAGACTGGGAAGTGCAGCTGATCCCTCTGCACACTCCAGTGCAGGGACTGAGCTCTGTGTCCTGCTGGAAGGAACCACATCCCTCTGATGGGAATGCTGCAGGAGTTCTGGGATTAGCAGGCACTTGATTTTCTAGGCTGATGGCAGAGGTACCTCATGGGAAAAGAGCACCCAAAAAAGTTTCACCCACCAGCAGATGCTGTTGGCTGCAGGAGCTGGTGCAGCACCAAGAATCACAGAACAAAACATCTCCAGTGTGGGATTGTCACTGTCAAATTTTCTGGAAAAATCCCTTTGCCCAGGATTCTTCTCCTGGGAAGCTGAGAAGCCTCAGAGAAAAAGGAAAACAATATTATCTCATTTGCTTCTCCTGTGTTTTGCTGCTTTGGAACGTGGTTTGGAGATTGTTTCTCCAACATGTGGGTGGTTGATTGATTCATGTGAATTGTTTTTACTTCATGTCCAATCATAGTCCAGCTGTGTTGGGACTCTGAAAGGAGTCACGAGTTGTTCATTAGTATCTTGATAAGCCTTCTGTCTGTATCCTTTCTCTATTCTTCAGTAAAGTTTTAGTATAATATAATATAATATAATATAATATAATATAATATAATATAATATAATATAATATAATATAATATAATATAATATGCCTTCTAAGAACGTGGAGTAGGATTCATCATTTCCTTCCTGCCACAGGAGGAAGGAAATGCAAATACCACATGGGATAATTAATTTTTTGTGCTCCTTTGGCCTCTGAGAGCACATCAGATGAAGCAGAGCTGGTCTGACAATGAAGGGAAGGTGCTACAGCTGCTGTGCCATGGCTGAGCTTTGACACAAACCCAGTAAATCCCAGCCCAGGAGCCACCTGGACCCTTGGTCATGGTGCACAGGCCATGGTGCCTCTGAGCTCTCACCAGCTCCTCACCCTCATCACCTCTGAGAGCCTCCTCCAAAGGAGCCAGGGATCCCAGGGCAGCCACAGGAGGCTCCCCATGGGCAGGGGACCTCCAGGGATGTCCTCACCATCCACACAGCTCCAGCTGGAGAGGGGGGTGTTCATTCTGCACCCAGCTGGGTGGTTTGTTGGGCACCAGCAACTCTTTTCTGTACTGGAATGGGTGGGGGTATCATCACAATTAGGCACAGTCCTTACATCCAGCCCTTAATTAGATTTGTCTAATTAGAAATTCACTGAGTTATTTCACAGGGTGGATAAAGTCCTGCCTGGGTGGGGTTACATGAGACAGGCACAGATTCCCCTGGAGCTTCCAGAGCTGCCTGATAACCTGGAACAAATGACAGCTCCAGTTCTGGGGCCTGCACAGGGTGTGCATAATGCTCAACATCAGGCTGAGTCTGCATGGCTGAAAGGCACAAATCAGGCAAAACCACATGGAAAACACCAGGACAGTTCTTACCAGTGTTCCCTTCTCCTGCAGAGATATCAGGCAGCACAATCAGGAGGCTGATGCTGCAGCCCCTGGTGCTGCACAGGAGCCCCAGACACCCAGGAGATGGGATGTCCCCAAGCCACCACTGTGGCTTGCACACAGGAATGGGATATTCATGTACAGAACACAGAGGGAGTCACTGGGGCAACTCCTAAAGGATCAGAAGGATTTTGCAGCAGGCCAGGCAGGCAGATGGGAGAGCTGACCACAGGACAGATCCAGCCCACTGCTGGGGAGCACCAGGATCATGCAAGTTGTTTGCCCTTTTTGGGTTGTTTATCCTAGAAAATTCACCAGCTGAGAGGGGATCCAGGCTGCTGTTTACAGGGGCAGGAGTCAGGTCAGACAGAAAATCACTTGGGCTAAAAGAGAAACTGCTGCACAGAGAAATCAGAGAATGGTCTGGAGTGGAAGGAATTTAAAAGGTACTTAAAGACCATGGCATTCCAGCTCCCCTGCCTGGGCAGGGATTGCACCCAGGCTGCTTTGAGCCTCATCCAGCCTGGCCTGACCAGGTTCCAACCAGATGCTTTTACACTCCAGCTGTGGGAACACAACCCAAAGTCATTTTAATTCACCCCAGGGCAGAAAAGCATCTTGTGGCACAGTCAGGAGCTGATCTGGACTCACCCTGTGGCCCTGCAGCCTTGAAAAGCTCCTGGGCATTTCCTGCTGGCATGGCTGTTGGCACAGCTCTGCACCAGGCACCTGTGATGGGCTGAGAGCTCTCTGCACCCCACAGGAGAACGAAACAGCACTGAACATTCAGGGAAGCAGCAAGAAAATGCTCTCCTGAGAGACCTGAGCCTGTTTTTTTTTTTCCATTAGACTATTTTTACAGATGGGGAAATGAAGCAAGAAGGCAGGAATGGCCCCCAGCCACAGAGTTCTTTACTGGTAAGTGAACAGGCAGCTCTGCTATCAGATGTACACAGGGCTGCAGCATCCCCACCCCAAGGAACTCCTCCCAGCTCAGGGATGACCAAAGGCATGCTCCACACCTTCCCCTGGCTGGCTCAGGGGTGACCAAAGGGCCACCAAAGAGAAGGGAACACCTGTACCAGCCCTACAGCTCTGTGACACCTCCACTGCTCACACCTGTGGCTGTGATGTTTTCTGAAAAATCCCTTTGCCAGGATTTTTCTCCTGAGAAGCCTCAGAGGAAAAGAAAAACAGTAATTATCTGCTGCTGTGGAATGCAACAGGTGCATCTGTGATTGGACCATGTTGGTTGTTTCTAATCATGGCCAATCACAGTCTGGCTGTCACAGACTCTCTGAGAGTCACAAGATTTTATTATCATTCTCTTTCCTTTTCTATTCCTTTCAAGCCTTCTGATGAAATCCTTTCTTCTATTCTTTTAGTATAGATTTAATATAATATGTATCATAAAATAATAAATCAGCCTTCTGAAACACAGAGTCAAGATTCTCATCTCTTCCCTGATCCTGGGACCCCTGTGAACACCACCACACATCCAGCTGGGAAAAGTCACGGCAGGATTTGAAAAAAGCTGGAGAGAGAAAACAGCAGGTCTAAAAGTGGAGATACCAATGCTCCAAAAATCCTGGCTTCTCCTGGTGAGTTTCTTTCCATGAAACTGCATTTTCCATGGAACTGCATCATCTGGCAGGTGGGGAAAAGGGGAAGCAGTTACACAAACAAGTAACTCGTGAGGATATGAGCATTTGATTAAGGGGCACTTCACAGGAGGTTCTTTACAAACATCTGAAGGACTCTAATACATGTTTGCAGTCATGTTTGGAGCTAATTTAAACAAAATGTTTAATTGCACAACCAGGTAGGAGTCAGATTATACAGGAAAATTTGGTTTTCTTCCTTTTGCACAGCTTTCCCTTAGGTTCATGGTCCCTGCTACTCAAATTTCTCCCAGTCCTGGTTGTGGGAATAACACTTTTCCTGCTCCCCTTCCAGGCTCCCAGTGCCCAGTGACTGCAATCACAGCCCTGAGTGACTCTCAGGGACCCTCCAGCTTCTCAGGCCAATCACAGACAAACAGCAAAGCTGGAATTTCAAACATTGCTTGGAGCTGAACAGCTCTGAGAGCTCTCCAGCAAAACCACTTGATGAACAAGAGAAACTCCTGTCTGGAGCAGGGGATGGTACAGAGGAACCTGTGTCCCACAAGAGCCTCTGAGACCCCACAGAGCTTCTCCCAGTGCATCATCCCAGCACGGTTTGGGTTGGAAGGGACCTTAAAGCCCATCTCATCCCACCCCTGCCATGGCAGGGACACCTCCCACTGTCCCAGGCTGCTCCCAGCCCTGCCCAGCCTGGCCTTGGGCACTGCCAGGGATCCAGGGGCAGCCACAGCTGCTCTGGGCACCCTGTGCCAGGGCCTCAGCACCCTCAGAGTGAGGAATTTTTATCTAACCCCCAATCTAAACCTCCTCTCTCAGTCAGAAGCCATTCCCTGTGTCCTGCCCCTCTATCCCTTGTCCAAAGTTCCCCTCCAGCTCTCCTGGACCCCCTTTATGCACAGGAAGTTTCTGAGGATGATGGTCCTGTAATATTCCAAGAACAGGGGTAGAGAAAATGGACTTAGGGCAGAAGTGTGGTGGTGTTCACAGGGATCCCAGGACGAGAGAAGAGACAAGGATTTGACTCCATGTTTCAGAAGGCTGATTTATTATTTTATGATATATATTAAAAGTAAATGATATATTAAAACTAAACTAAAAGAATAGAAGAAAGGATTTCATCAGAAGGATAGCAAGCAAAAACAATGATAACAAAAGCTTGTGTCTGACAGAGAGTCTGAGACAGCTGGACTGTGACTGGCCATTAATTAATAATAACCACATAAGACCAATCATAGATGCACCTGTTGCATTCCACAGCAGCAGATAATCAATGTTTGCATTTTGTTCCTGAGGCCTCTTGGCTTTTCAGGAGAAAAAATCCTAAGGAAAGGATTTTTCATAAAAGATGTCTGCAACACAGAAGTTCATTCTCACTTCACTTAAAAGCAGAAATCCTCCCCTTTTAATCCAAAGCCACTCACTAACCCAGAACATCAGCTGTGCTACCTGTAACATCAACTGTGGGCACCCCTGCAGCTCCCCACCAGCCTCTGCAACTCAAACCTTGCACCAAATCCCAGGAGCTCTGTGGCAGACATGCAGGTGGTTGGGATTCAGGGATGGGACGTGCTCCCTTGCTCACACACTGGCTCCAAACCCAGCTCTGCACCTGCATCCCAACACATTCTGACCTCCACAAAGGAGCAGCTCTGCCAAGACCCCCCTTGTCACCCTCTGTGCCCAGCACAGGGGGCCCTGCCAGGGCCAGCAAAGCCCCGAGGGCAGCTGGAGCTGTCCCTGCTGGCTCAGCAGCCCTGCAGGGCCCTCCTGGCTCACTTTGCTGCTGGGCACACGTGGCTGCTGCACAGGTGGAGGCAGGTGGGTGCACGGGGGGATGGCCTGAGCACACCCACAGAGGTTTAGCACCCCAACATGGGCTTCTCCCCTGCTCCCAGTACCCACCAGCAGTGTCAGAGCTCTAACTCAGCTCCTGAGCTCCTTCCTTTGCCAAAAGCAGCCTGGGCCAGCCCCAGCACCTTCTCCTTGCTGTGCCCACAGCCCAGTCCCCCCAAACCCCCCCATTTTGGGCACTCCTGCTTTGCAGACTCCTCCTCAGCACAGAGCAGGGATCTCTGCTCAGGGTGCTCCTTCCCACAGCCATGCACAGATGAGAGCTTGGATCTTGGAAACAGGATCTGGGGGTGGGAAAGGAGAGCCAAGACCCCCCAGTCCTCCTGCCACCTCTGCTGTGACACTCCTGCAGTGACACTCCTGCAGTGACACTCCTGCAGTGACACTCCTGCAGTGCCCTGGCAGCTGCTGTGGATGAACAGGAACCTGCAGGGTCTGCTCCTGCAGCCAGCAGATATAAAACCCTGACCCAGGGGGGTCTTGACACAAATCCCTGCCAAGGAGAATGGCTGTCCAACCCTGCTTGGTCTCGTGGCAGTGAGAGGGATGCTCAGCCTGTGTTAGTGTGGTGGGAGGGAAGAGCCACAGGGAGATGGGAGTTGGTTGTAGGAGCATTGGGGGGTAGGAAGGTCGGGATGGACAGACAGACATGAGAGATCTCTGCAGCCAGGGCTGGAACTTGGGGTTTATTGCAAAGGGCCTGGGGGCAGGGCCCTGCTGGGAGCTGCCAGACACAGCTCAGAGCAGCCCCAAAGAGGGAGAGGAAGGTAAAGAGAGAGAAGGCAAGAGCAGGGTAAAGAGAAAATGAGAGAATGAGGAAGAGTAAAAGAGAGCAAGGTTCCCATTACAATAAAATAAATCTTCTGTGTTGAATATTCTGATTCTCACTAACCAATCTAGTACAAGATACAAATCCTACAGCATTTCCATACAGCCTGTAGGAATCATTACATTACCATACTGGGTTACATTTTAAACCCTAAAAACTCCTCTTTGAGCCCCTTCTGCCAAGCCAGTGGGGTCTGCTCTGACCCTTGGGCCTGTCTGCAAGCAGAGGGTGTTGTTCCATCCAAAGGGGATCACCTTCAGCTGGCCATGCCATTGTTTTCCCGTTGTTCAGTAACTGAGGGATCTCAAAACTTGCTTTCATTTCAATCTCGGTTATAGTTTCTATATTCTCAAAATCTTTTGCCAGACAATCATATTTATAAGGCTTTTCTGTTTCATCTTAGCCAACAGATGTAACAAGGTGCTAATTACAGGAGAAAGGTAATTGCCTGCAAGGTAACTACAGGGCAGAGATGCCTACAGGGCTGCAGCCATGTCTGGCTCAGGTCATGGACACTGCCAGCTGAACTCCCCTCTGGAATTACCCTGACAGTGAAGGTGAAACCCCTGTGCCCCTCAGAGACAGCCACAGCTGTTCCTGGGCAGGGCTGGCCCAGCAGGGGACACTGCCCACACCTGCTCCAGGGGACTGTGCCACCCTCACAGAGCAGCAGCAAAGCCTTCACCTCCCCACACACCAGCAGGGCCTGTGGGACCTCCAGAAAGAGCTCAGCACATCCTGGCAGTCCCCAGGCACCATCCTTGTGAGCAGCTCAGTGCAAGGTGCCTGAGAGGGAGATTCAAGAACTGTCCTGGGTTGTAAAATATGTGTGTGTGCTCTGTCCCCATGTGTCAGAGCTGGGGCAGTTCTCTGCTGTCCATGGGCAGTTTTCTTGATCTCTGCCACAGCCAATCCTCCCTGCAGGAGATCTCTGCTGTCCATGGGCACTGAGTGTCCCTGCAGGGCTGATCCAATTCCCCCCTCCCATGGGGAGATGCTGTGCCCAGGGCAGGAGCCAAGCATTCCTACCTGGATCCAAGCTGAGCCTGGCACAGCACAGCAGCCTTTGCCCCCTGCATTGCCAGAGGAGCAGCTTTCTGCTGCCCTGCATGGCCAGAGGGAGCCCAGGCCCATCTGCAGCAGCCCTGGAGCTGCAGAGGAAAACTCCCCCCTTGTGCAGGATCCCTGCTCCAGCAGAACCACAGCTGGCACTGCAGGAGGGCTGAGCCCCCCTGGGATGGGGCTGGGACACCCCCCTGACACACAGGGGACAGGGCATGGGCTGACTCTGGCAGGGCTGGTTTGTACTCTTGCATTTGTATTTTTATTTTTCCTAGTAAAGAACTGTTATTCCTGCTCTCATATCTTTGCCTGAGAGCCCCTTAGTTTCAAAATTATAATAATTCAGAGGGAGGGGGTTTGTATTTTCCATTTCAGGGGAGGCTCCTGCCTTCCTTAGCAGACACCTGGCTGTTCAAACCAAGATATTCCCTGATTTCAAAGAGCATCCTCCCTGGGTTGATTTAGCCCAATTTGTCCTAAATTGATTTCCCATTTCCATTGGCTTAAGGGAAGAGCAAAACAGCTTGAAGAGTATTTCTGATTCTTGCAGCAGAGCAGATCTGTGCTGGTTAGAAAACGTAAAGGTTCCACTGGGGCAGGAATATCAACTTGGGATTCCTGGCTGGGTGTGTGGAGAGGAGATTTTCCCCTCCAATGCTGCCCCAGCTCTGGGTTGTGAGCACGGGAAGCACCTGGAGCTGTTGTAGGGATGCAGAGGAGGAGATTCCCCCTGGATCCCCCAGAGATGCTGCAGGGGCTGGAGCCCCTCTGCTCTGAGGAAAGGCTGAGAGAGCTGGGGCTGCTCAGCCAGGAGGAGAGAAGGCTCAGAGGAGAGCTCAGGGCCCAAAGGGGCTCCAGGAGAGCTGGAGAGGGACTGGGGACAAGGGATGGAGGGACAGGACACAGAGAATGGCTCCCACTGCCAGAGGGCAGGGCTGGATGGGATATTGGGAATTGGGAATTGTTCCCTGTGAGGGTGGGCAGGCCCTGGCACAGGGTGCCCAGAGCAGCTGTGGCTGCCCCTGGATCCCTGGCAGTGCCCAAGGCCAGGCTGGGCAGGGCTGGGAGCAGCCTGGGACAGTGGGAGGTGTCCCTGCCATGGCAGGGGGTGGACCTGTGTCACCCTGTTCTTCTCAGCCTTCTGATGTTCACATTCTTGTAATGCAGTTTCTCACACACTTTTATGTAAATAATGATTGTTTTACATTCTTTTCTGGAGGAGGAGAAATTTGATGGACTGTTGGTTTGTCCAGTGTCATTGGAGAGGTGGCACTGTCACCCTCCAAACCACTGTCACTTTTGGAAATCTATAAATGTTGGAGTCAGAAAATAAACTTCCTTTCTTTTTACCTTGGAGGCTCCAGCGTGGGTGTCACTTTATTTCGTGTCCTACAGTGACAGACCTGGATGATTTTGAGGTCCCTTCCAACCCAAACCAGTCTGGGATTCTCTGATCCTCTCCTGCTGCTGGGCCTGGCTTTTCAAAACCACCTGGGGAGTGTTGGTGATCCAGCACCCCTGGAATTCCTCAGGATTTCAAATGGGACACAAGTCAGGAAGAGACCTGGGCTCCACTCCAAGTCTGCCTGTTCAACATTTAAATGTCAACACTGAAACCATGTTAAACATGGTTTAAAGTACAGTCTTACCTCCATTATTACCTCTCACTGCCAGGGAGCCCAAACCACTGTTCCACCTGCAGAGCCACATCTGCACTGAGAATGTCACATCCCACACCTGCCAGAATCCCAGAGGAGGTGCCACCAGGACAGCATCCCTCACCCACCTGAGTCCTGCTGTCTCTGTGGTCTCTCCTCTAGAATAAAACCATCATCATCTTTCCACAAAAAGAAGTTTCTATGAGATATTTTGTGCCCAGCCAAGCTGTGCCATGTGTTTCTGTCCCTTCTACAGAAACCCAACCCTGCAGCTCAAGCCTGGCTTCCCTCTTGGGATGTATGGGCAAGGAGGAGTAACAACCATGGACATACAGCTATTCCCTACTCTTACAAACCCCAAACAAACAAACCCCAAACCCCACAGTGCTTTTATGGGGGGTATATTTCATTGGGTTTAAGGAGGAAGCACTGGGACAATAAAAATACTCAAATCCACACAGCTGCTCCCCTCTTTTCTCATTTAGATTCCATGTTCCTGGCCATATTTCAGTCACAGGATCCCAAATGTAGTTTGGTATCAGTATCCACCCTTGCATGTGGACCTGAAAGATTTTTCTCTCTCATTCTACAAAACCAACTTTTAGTTTTTTTAAACTACGGCGCCAGTTCAAAACTGGACAAAGATCAAAATGCATCAGCCCTTCTCCCACGCTGGGCTGCTCCATAAATTAACCAGCTCAGGGAGCAGGGACAATGAATTGTGGCACTGCTGTGCCTGGAAAAGCAGCCAGAGACCCTGGAGTGCAGAGTCACAGGAGCAGCAAGGGCAGACAGAGGCTCCACATCTCCTCTGCCTGCTGCAGCACATCTGCTCTCCTCCCAGAGAGCTTCAGAGACCCCCAGCTTCACAAATGGGGAATTTTTGGGGTCCCCTGTGGTGGGGAGGAAAGATGAATCTGACTCCATGTTCTTAGAAGGTTAATTTATTATTTTATGATATTATTTTATATTAAAGAATGCTATACTAAACAATCCTAAAGAATAGAGAAAGGATATTTACAGAAGGCTTAACAAGATAATAATGAAAAACTCGTGACTCTCCAGAGTCCTGACACAGCCTGACCATGATTGGTCATTAAGTCAAAACAATTCACATGTTGGATAAACAATCTCCAAACCACATTCCAAAGCAGCAAAACACAGGAGAAGCAAATGAGATAAGAATTGTTTTCCTTTTTCTCTGAGGCTTCTCAGCTTCCCAGGAGAAGAATCCTGGGCTAAGAGAGTTTTCCCAGAAAATATGACAGTGACACCCAACACCTGGAGATTTCCCTTATTTCTTCCCATTTGTAGGAATGATTGTTTCCACCTCAGCTCTCTCATAGGAAAAATGCTGCTCAATTTGCCCTGAGCCCTAAAGATCATCCCATATTCCACTTCCTGTGACGGTGGTCACAGGGGTTTGTAGAGGATGGAAGAGTCAGGATCTTGATTCCATGATCAGAAGGCTTGATTTATTATATTATGATATATATATAACATTATAACTATTCTACATAGAGATAGAAAAGAAAAGGAGCTTCTTCAGAAGCTGGCTAAGCTAAGAATAGAGAGGAAAGAAAGAATAACCAAGGTCTGTGTCTGGGCAGAGAGCGAGAGCAGCTCCACCGTGAGTGGTCAGTAAATCCAAACATCTACAGGGGACCAATCACAGGTGGACCTGTTGCATTCCACAGCAGCAGATAATAATTGTTTACATTTGTTACTGAGCTTCTCAGCTCTAGCAGGAAAAATCCTACAGAAAGGATTTTTCACAAAGGATGTCTGTGACACACTTCCTTCTCACCCAGGCTGTGGCTGCAATGTTTCCTTAAGACCTGCAGCAGAGCAGAGGATTCCTGGAGATTTTTCCTTGTACAGCTCAAACTCCCTGTGATCTCTGTCTCATCTGAGATGCAGAGAGGCTGCAGCAGTGCCCAGTGCCACCTGTGCCCTGCTCACTCCAGCTCCAATGGGCACTTCCCCACCAGCCAGGGCTCAGGCTGTGCAGATGGGCAATTCCCTCCCACCAGGAGCCTGCAGGTGCCCTGGGACACTGGGGAAAGGTTCCAGTGGAGCTCAGGCTGATCACTCCCAGGTACCAAGGAGGGACTGGCACCCACCGAGTCACAGATCCTGGGCTGGGCAATGCCACCTCCCTGGCTGCAGGTGGAGGTGCCCACTGGGAAGCAAGGACAGAAACAGGTCTGGGGGCAGAGGAGCCTGGCAAGGGGAAAGGAGGGAGCTGAGCATGCAGGGGCAGCAGGGGCAGAGCACAGAGGCACTGGCTCACTGCAGCATCACGTGCAGCATCCCACGGGGCCACTGCTGCTCTCAGCAGCCTCTAAAGCAACCCCAAGGACACAGGGCTGTGCTGGCTTGGTCCCACTGATCCACACTGGTCCAAGAGGGTAGCTCTGTGGGCAGAGGGGAAGTGAGAGAGACTTTTCTTTTCTCCTTCTTCACCATCCTCCCTAAGGGCAGGGGAGGGGCAGGCACTGATTTCTGCTCTGTGACAGGGACAGGGCATGGCTGGGGCTGTGCCAGGGAGGGTCAGGCTGGATACCAGGGCAAGGCTCTTCCCCAGAGGTGCTGGCACTGCCCAGGCTGCCCAGGCAATGGGCACAGCCCCGAGGCTGCCAGAGCTGCAGGAGCTGCCAGGGATGCCCAGGGTGGGGCTGTTGGGGTGTCTGTGCAGGGCTGGGGCTGCCCTGGGGGATCCTGGGGGTCCCTCCCAGCCCAGGATGCTCCATAATTCTGTGATTGACAGAGCACAGGCTGAGATCCAAGCTCCCAAATCCACAGGGCTCCTTCTTCCTCTCCCAGCTCAGTGCTGGTGCCATGCTGAGCATCCCTGTGAGATCCTGGAGCTGCTGCCCTCACCTGCCCCAAATTCCATAATTTAGGGGTATTCCATAGCTCAGGTGCTTCCCCTCCAGCCAGCCAGGATCCAGCTCCTAAACCTACAGTTTTAAACAGTTTTAAAAGCAGCTCAGCACATCAGCTCCCCTAAATGCAACCACACAGTGCCTTACCAGGGGGTCAGAGCAAGAGAAGAGTGGGACACAGGCAGGAGCTTCACCCCTCCCTCCCTCCCCAGGATGCTGGCATGGGCATCACCTGGGCATCTCTCCCAAAGCACACTGACCTCTCATTTTACCACATGGTGAAGAAAATCCAATTCAAACCTGGCCTCCAGCAGCACAGTATCTGTTTTAACCCAGCCCTGCACAGAAACAAGGCTCCAGCAGTGAGGGACAGGTTCCCAGCAGGTGACTCCATGTGCTGGGGCAGCACTGGAGGGGAGGTTAAGAGCCAGGTGCCCAACAGGGCTTGAGGGGAGCACTGGAGGAAGCTGTGAGCACATGGCTCAGGTGAGATCCAGCTGCAGCTCCTGGCATGCTGCAGCTGTGGTGCCTCCAAGCATGAAATTCCATCAGAGTCTGGGGATTCCACCACAAGGACTGCTCCTTGCAAATGGGAATCCCTCTGCAGGATCAGAACCTCAGAGCAACAATGGATTCTTTCCATGGAATAGCCCAAGGCAGTGTTTGGGCAGGCCTGTGCTCATCCCATGCCAAGCTGGGGAGGGTCCAGTCCCAGTTAATGTCTGCTCAGAGTGCCAGGATCCCAAACAGCCTCCCAGAATTTCCATTTCAGGCATCACCCACACTTTGCCTCTGATGAAAGAGCAGGTTTGATGGAGCCCCTCCTCAGCCACAGGCAGCTCTAGGTACAAAGCCATCACTCATTTTAGTCCCAAAATCCTTACCCACCATCCAGCTGCTTTTACAGAACCCAGAGCTGGGCTGTGCCCTGGAGAGCAGCAAAGCCCACCCCTCAAAGCACACCAAATTAATTGGGGTCTTGAATTAGTGAGGTCAGAGCCAATTAGCTCAATTTGACCCAGCTGCTTTAAGGAACATTCTTCTAGTGCATTGGAGCTTGTTATCACACAGATTCATCTTGGTGCCAGGTGAAAAATGAGCTGTCAGAGCAGGTGTGACCCTTGGGGATGCATTTTCATCCTTTCTGGGGCTGACAACAGGAGAGAGCAGCCTGGAGCTGCAGCACTGAGAGCTGCTCTGGTCAGGAACAGCCTCTGTGTCTCTACTGCTGCTTGAGGAAAAAAAAATGTCCAGACACCCCTTTCCCCCTGCTCCACATGGAACCTGGCCAGGACACAAAGTTCAGCAACGTTGTGTTATTAGTGACTTATTAAAATTAATGTTTAATAACTTTGTGCCCAAGCAGGGGCAGCCACAGAGGCACCACTGCCCTGGGACAACATGAACTCCAGCAGTGGGGCTGCAGTTCAGCAAAATTCCTGTTCTGGACACTTTTAACCTGCAGAAAGGCCAGGCTGGATGGGGCTCAGAGCAAGCTGGGACAGGGGAAGGTGTCCCTGCCATGGCAGGGGTGGCACTGGATGAGCTTTAAGGCCCTTCTAACTCAGTCTGAGATTCTGTGAAAGAAATAATCCTGCTCTGTCCCTTTTCACTTGAAAAATGAAAAATGCAGATCAGAGAAAGCCCAAGGCACAGCACCCATGTGAGCAGCAAACTCAGCACCTGGGGTTTTACAAAAATGAAAGAATCCTCAACAAAACTTAGAATCCTCAAAGAAACTTTCCCTTTCCCTGAAAAGAAAATGTACAGTTTGAGGGGCTCTTTTCTAATGAGAAATATGAAAGCAAAAAAAAAAAGTTTTTATTTTTTTGAATCAGTATTTCAAAGGAACAAAATAAGCAGCACAATAACCCCATTTGATGTGTCACTGTATTGACAGCCCCAGCTATGTGAATGGCACTGCAAACCCCCTCAGTGAAGTGGAAACCACCAAATTCTCCAAATTTGTTTTTATTCTGTGAGCACTACTTTGAGTCTGTCAGATGCTCTTGTCAAGATGTCACACTCTGAAGCATTCAGAACTCCTCACAGACAAATCCCCAGCTCCAGCAGCTCTCCACAGGCACCAGTGGGGGCTGCTCACCACACCTGAACCAGCTCAGGGCACTGCTCTGTGGGACAGCCCTTCAGAGGAACCCAGCAGAGGAGAATTAAAAGGTTCCCCTCTGCATCAGAGCCCCCTCAGCCCCAAATTCCCCACTGCAGGTGCAGCCAGCTTGGGCTGATCATGACTGGGACACCCCAGCAGGGCCACAGTGAGGAGGTGCCACAGCCAAAGCATCACTGAGGGATTTAGGGTGGAAACCCCTCCAGGCTCATCAGGTTCAGCCACACTAACCCATGTCCCCAAGTGCCACCTCCACGTGGATTTTAAATCCCCCCAAGGATGGTGACCCCACCACTGCCTGGGCAGCTGCTCCAGTGCTTGACAATCCTCTCAGGGAAGACATTTTCCCTCAAATCCAACCTAAATGTGTGAGGGTGTCTCCTGTCCTGTCACCCATCCCCTGGGAGCAGAGCCTGGCTGCACCCTTAGGGAGCTGTGGAGAGCCACAGAGCCCCAGAGGTGGCACATCCCCTCCTCTGGCACCTGGGAGCAGGGAGAACCCCCAACCCCAGGGCCTGGGGCTGGACACCCCCTCTTGGGGCTTCCCACAGCCCCTCTTGGGGCTTCCCACAAGTTTCCACCATGGAGTCTGTGGTGGTGTGAGGTCCCCAGGATGAGGTGAGGGATGAGAATCTCACTCCATGTTCTCAGAAGGCTGATTTGTTATTTTATTATACTATATTATATTATACTACATTATACTATATATTATATTATGTTATGTTATATATGTTCTAAAACTATACTGAACTATAGAGAAAGGATATATCAGAAGGCTAAACAAGAATGGTAATGAAAGTTTGTGACTCCTCAGAGTCTGACACAGCTGATGGTGATTGGTCATTAATTAAAAACAATTCACATGTTTGGATAAACAATCTCCAGACCACATTCCAGAGGAGCAAAACATGGAGAAGCTGAAGCTTCTCATCTTCTCTAGAGAAGAAATCCTGGTGAAGGGATTTTTCAGAAAATATCACAGTGACAGGAAACTTCTTGTTTCTGTCAGCCCAGCTCCTCACACCCCCAGCAGCCACCCCATGAAAACCCCTGGGGTCACCCCTCAGTGTGCCCACAGCAGTGAGGAGAGAGCTCTGGCAGTGCCAGGGCCAGGCTGGGCAGGGCTTGGGCACCCTGGGCACTGGGAGGGGTCCCTGCCATGGCAGGGGGGTGATGGGATGAGCTCAAAGCTCCCTCCAACCCAAAGCAGCCCAAGGTACAACTGCAGGGCTAAGATGGCTTTGGAGATAAGACAGATCAAAATAAATGCACTCACTGGATAAGCACTCACTCCTGAGAAGTGCTGTGGAATCAGCCATGAACCCTTCCTGCCCACCTTTGATTGAAATAATGGATTTATAAAATTCATCTTTCCCTAACATCCCCTCAGTATCATAACCAAGCCTAATGAATGCAATTAAAGCTAGAAGTCTCTCAGTTTCTTTCCTTTCTGAACAGGTTCCGTTTATTGGTTTTTTTTGAAGCCCTGGAACAGAGGAACAGCTGAAGTCACAACTCACACAAACAGAATTAGGAACAAAACCCCAGCCTGAGTAGCTGTTCCTCCAGGATTCCCAAACACACAGCCTCAGAGATTAGGGAAATGGAGGGCTTTGTGCACAAAGCAACGAAAATAAAAGTTAAATGTTGTGTTGGGCCAAGAAGAAAGCAAATTCACCAAGGAGTAGCTCTCTCTGCCTCTATTAGTTTCAGCAGGCTGTGGTGCTTCCCACAAGGCACTAATACAGCCTAATTGGGAGGGGAGGGATGGAGCTCAGCAGCTGCTTACCAAACTTTATCATTATTTTCCATGAGGTCCCAATTTTCCCTGCTGCCTTGGATTTGTTTTGCCTCTGCATATTTTGCTTTCCAGTGCTTTGTTTTCTTTCCTCTCCTCCTCTTCATCTCTCTCTGTTTTATCACAACCCCCAGGGCTGGCTACTGAGGAAGAGCCTCCAGAAGCCCTCAGAGCTGCAGGACAGCACCTTCCTGCATCCCCATCCAGTGAACTGAGTGCCACATCCAGGTTCTTGAAACACATCCAGGGAGTGTCCTGGTTGTAGGATGTGTGTGTATTCTGTTTGCCACCTGTCAGAGCTGGGGCAGTTCTCTGCTGTCCATGGGCAGTTTTTTCTTGATCTCTGCCACAGCCAATCCTCCCTGCAGGAGATCTCTGCTGTCCATGGGCACTGAGTGTCCCTGCAGGGCTGATCCAATTCCCCCATCCCATGGGGAGATGCTGCGCCCAGGGCAGGAGCCAAGCATTCCTACCTGGATCCAACCTGACTTTTGGAACAGCAGGTGGCTGGCCCAGGGCAGGGTTAGATGGGGTATCAGCAGGGAATTCTGCCCTGGCACAGGTGCCCAGAGCAGCTGTGGCTGCCCCTGGATCCCTGGCAGTGCCCAAGGCCAGGCTGGACAGGGCTGGGAGCAGCCTGGGACAGTGGGAGGTGTCCCTGCCATGGCAGGGGTGGCACTGGATGGGCTTTAGGGTCCCTTCCAAGCCAAACCATTCCAGGATTCTGTGATCATCAGGACCAAGGCCCTGCCTTCAGCAGCTCCAGCCAAGGCTGTGGGGGCTCTGTGGAGATCAGGATGAATCCAAAGCAGCTCACAGGCTGGGAACACCCAGTCAGGCTCATGCAGTAGAACAGCCTCAAGAATTTTTCTCCACAGGCAAAGATTCTAAGGATACACTCTCAGCAAAGACCAGAGAATCAGGGAATGTCCTGAGCTAGGAGGGACCCCAGGATCACCCAGGGCAGCCCCAGCCCTGCACAGACACCCCAACAGCCCCACCCTGGGCATCCCTGGCAGCTCCTGCAGCTCTGGCAGCCTCGGGGCCGTGCCCATTGCCTGGGGAGCCTGGGCAGTGCCAGCACCCTCTGGGGAAGAGCCTTGCCCTGACACCCAACCTAAACCCCTCTGACAGAGCTAAAGGATGTAGGGACCCAAGCCCCACCTCCCACCCCAATAAGCTGCTATTGATGTATCACCATCATACTTTCTGGAAAATCCCTTTGCCCAGGATTTCTCTCCTGGGAAGCTGAGAAGCCTCAGAGAAAAGGAAAACAATAATTATCTACTTTGCTTCTCCTGTGTTCTGCCACTTTGGAAGGTGGTTGGAGATTGTTTACCCAACATGTGAATTGTTTTTACTTAATGACCAATCATGGTCCAGCTGTGTCCAGGCTCTGGAAGGAGTCACAGGTTTTTCATTATTATCTTTTGCCTTCTATCTGTATCCTTTCTCTATTCTTTAGTATAGTTTAGTATAGCATTCTTTAATATAATATAGATCATAAAATAATAAATTAGCCTTCTGAGAACATGGAGTCAGATTCCTTCCTTCCTCTTTTTCCAGGGACCCCCGAAAACAGCACAATTTGTGACCTCCCAGTGAAGCTGTGACAGCTCCAGGCTCCAGCCAGGTCCCTCCCTGGGTGGGTTCCAGCCTCCCCAAGGCCTCAGGACACAGCTCAGGAATTCCACACTTCATCTTCTGTCGTTTGCTGCCCCGGAGGAAGCAAGGCTCCAAATTGAATTATCACAAAGAAATCAATTCCAGATCAAACCTCTGTGAAATTATAATTGCTTTAATGATCTGCAGGCTGGAATAGACAGGGCCCAGGGAAAGCATCATCCACTTTCCCTCTTCAGTTCATAAGGCTCCTGCAGGAATCAGCCTTTGTTCACAGGGAGCATTAGTGTTTTCTAATTATGTATTAATTTAATCTACTATTAATTTTCAATTATTGTTATTACACAGGAACTTCCCTTTTCCCAAATGTGACTGCTATGTAAGATGCTGAATTCCAAGCAGCTCTGGGCTGAGCTGACAGGCAGCTGCTCAGCCTTTAAAAAGGGGAAAAAAACCCTTCAACAATCAATTCTGATGAAGACATTCCAACCAAACAAAATTATATTAAAAAAAAAAGACACACACAAACCTTTCTGACTCATCTGAAAATGAACAGCATTTTACCAGCAGCCTGTTTAGCCTAAAGGCTTAAATCACTTAGGTATGGCATGTCTGTGGAGATTTTCATTAGAATTGACATTTTGACAACTGCAAAAAAACTCCACAACAACCCTGCTCACAACATGACGGGCAGTTTAAAAATAATTATCAACCAGAGGACAAAGGCAGCCAGGGGAATGAAGTTTCACTCCAGTCTCTTCTTCCTAAAGATGGCATTTAGAAAATAATCAACCCTCCTTCCTTAATTAATTGAAGATGCAAAAAATAGCTCTGGATCTTCAGCATTACACAAGGCAGGAGCAGAAGGGGCAGGGCTGTGAGCAGAGCTGCCCTGCATGGGCAGCAGGAGTGTCTGAGTGTGGGGGGATTTCATTCTTGGATTTCACATTCCAGGGACTGTGCTGGTCAGAGAGCTGCTGGCACTGAGGGTGGGCTCTCTTCACCATGGAAAACATGCAGGGGAAGAGGAAGCTCCTGGAAAACAG
Source organism: Setophaga petechia (assembly GCA_024362935.1). Taxonomy (NCBI): domain Eukaryota; kingdom Metazoa; phylum Chordata; class Aves; order Passeriformes; family Parulidae; genus Setophaga; species Setophaga petechia. Next base: position 3,248,869 of record JANCRA010000060.1, read on the forward strand.
AGATTATGTCAAAGCCAACCACTTTGGCTTCATAGAATTCACAGAATGACCAGGATCATGGAGTCCAACCCAGCCCCAACCCCTCAACTCACCCCTGGCCCCCAGTGCCACATCCAGGCTTTGTTAAACACACCCAGGGATGGGGACTGCACCACCTCCCTGGGCAGCCATTCCAGAACTTTATCACTCTTTCCATGAAAAACCTTTTCTTAATATCCAACTTACATTGGATATATATATTTCCCTTGGTGCAGCTTGAGTTTGTGCTGCCTTTCCCAGGAATTCCAGGGATGAGGCTTCCCAGAGGGAATGCAGAATGTGTCTGGGGCCTGCCTGCCCTGGCCTGGCAGAAGATGCTCAGGTTTTCCATGAGCAGCTAAAATCCCAACTTGTAAACTGGGGAAGAGACTTTGCAAAGGCTTCCACAGCTCTGGAGCAGAGGGACTCACACACACCTGCAGTGCACACAAAACCAGGAATTAGATAATCCTGGAAATAAGTAATAATTTGTCATTATTAATAAATAATTAATCATCAATAAATAATTAATCATCCTGGAAATAAATAATAATTTACTATTATCAATAAATAATTAATCATCAATAAATAGGAAGTGCCTCTGCCTGTGCTGGCCCAACACCAGTGGGATGAGCCCTCAGAGCAGGGAGCACCAGAATGACAGACAGACAGACAGACAGAGCTCCTGGAGCAGCAGGGCTGCCCTGGGAGGAGCTGACCCACAGCCTGGGCATCCCCTGGGCACATCCCCCCTGTGCCACCACTGGGCTGGGGTCAGCCTCCCACAGCCCCCCAGGTGACAAACCCCCAGGCTGAGGGCACAGGGAGCACCCCAGGTCTGTGTGCCATCCCTGGAACACACAGCCTAAACCCCTGCAGGGAAACCTCTGGACAAGCCTGCAGAACACAAACAACAGGAGAAACCTGATTTTTTTATTTTTTAAGGAATAATAAAGTCTGCAGTTACTTCATGAGGTCAGCAAGGTTTCTTTTGAGCCGTGTGGGCCAGGTGTGCCATCTGCCAGGACTCCTGCCCTGTCACAGCCCCATTTATCACAGAGCTCCACTCTTCCATTATTGTGTATCAAAACAGCTGCAGTGAAACCAGAATTACTCCCAGCTCAGACCAGAATATCAGCAAGCCAAGCTCAGCTCATCAGCTGCAGAAGGGTTCTGCCATGGAAAAGCTGCAGAGTGAAGAAAATCTTCCTGGTACAAGGAAATGCCTCGTTCAGTGGAACAGCCTTGGCATCTCCCAAGAGATGTCACCATAAAGATCAAGAACTTGGCAAGTTGAAGATAAACTGGACTGACACAGAAACAGAGGTGATAATTCAGGACATCTTCAAAAATGAGCATCTTACAGCCACTTCCAGGGCCTGAAGGGGCTCCAAGAGAGCTGAGGTGGGACTGGGGACAAGGCATGGAGGGACAGGACACAGGGAATGGCTCCCACTGCCACAGGCAAGGATGGATGGGAGACTGGGAATTGGGAATTGTTCCCTGTGAAGGTGGGCAGGCCCTGGCACAGGGTGCCCAGAGCAGCTGTGGCTGCCCCTGGATCCCTGGCAGTGCCCAAGGCCAGGCTGGACAGTGGAAGGTGCCCCTGCCATGGTAGGGGTGGCACTGGATGGGCTTTAAGGTCCCCTCCATCCCAAATCATCCTGGGATTCCCTCACAGACAGCACACAGTGGAATCAAATTGGAAGCAGGGATATGAGAGCACCCCTAAAGTGTGAAAAGACCTCACATGGAAGCACAGACACACACTGCTCCTACAGAGAGCAAGGCTGAGGATGCATCCCCCACAACACCCCAAGGCTCCTCAAACTCTATGATTCTTTAATGTATCTATGGTTTTGTGCATTATTATGATTTTTTTTAGCATCTACCATAATTATGTCCCTGTGCTGCCTTTCCAAGTTCATTCTGAAATGGTGGATGAGCACAAAGGAGTTAAAGACACTCAGAATAAGGGAACCTTAAGGAACCTTAAGGAAATTTGTTTCTGGGGCCTAAATCAGAATATAATTTATAAAAAAGAATTTCCATACCATCATCAGATGCAAGGGTGCAGCACAGCATTTTAAAGAGACCATTAGGAACCTGAAATTGCAGCACAAGTATCTGCAAACATGCACTAAAAGGTGACCAGCTCCCACCATCTTCCAAGGTTTGCAGTGTTTATTATTGGATTCCTGACACTTTGGGCTCCTGAGGTCAAGCAACATGAAAATTTTGAGGTTTTTGAGGTTTTTTTTCCCCTGTGCCTGCTGCTGGCCATCCTGCTGAAATAGCTGCAAGAATAAATCTTGAAAATAACATCCCTGGAGGAGGCCAGGCAGCAAAAGGTAGAGAGGAAAGAAAAGTGCAACACTCAAAAAATAATACAGAATCTGAAATCATGAGATCACTCATTCCAGGATATTTACCTTGGGACAGAAAAGGGTAACAAAACCCACCAAGAATGGAAAATCTATATATAGACAGCAAAAATTTAGTGAAAGCTATTCTACTCAGTGAATACCACAAATAAAAATGGAGTTTGGTTCAACATTTTACCTGGAAATAGTGCAATTCACCCAAGGGAAATGTGCAGCAGTGATGGGACAGTCCAGATGTGCAGGGCTCCTGTTTCAGTCTCACAGAATGATCCAAACCTTTGAGATCATAAAGTCCAACCTACAACCCAACATCTCCTCATCAAGTGAACCATAGCACTGAGTGCCACATGCAGTGTTTAAACACATCCAGGGATTTCTGTGTCCTGGGTTGTAAGGGCTGGGTGTGTTCTGTCCCCATGTGCCAGAGCTGGGGCAGTTCTCTGCTGTCCATGGGCAGTTTTCTTGATCTCTGCCACAGCCAATCCTCCCTGCAGGAGATCTCTGCTGTCCATGGGCACTGAGTGTCCCTGCAGGGCTGATCCAATTCCCCCATCCCATGGGGAGATGCTGTGCCCAGGGCAGGAGCCAAGCATTCCTACCTGGATCCAAGCTGAGCCTGGCACAGCACAGCAGCCTTTGCCCCCTGCATTGCCAGAGGAGCAGCTTTCTGCTGCCCTGCATGGCCAGAGGGAGCCCAGGCCCATCTGCAGCAGCCCTGGAGCTGCAGAGGAAAACTCCCCCCTTGTGCAGGATCCCTGCTCCAGCAGAACCACAGCTGGCACTGCAGGAGGGCTGAGCCCCCCTGGGATGGGGCTGGGACACCCCCCTGGCACACAGGGGACAGGGCCTGCTCTCACTCTGGCAGGGATGGTTTGTATTGCTGCATTTGTATTTTTCCTAATAAAGAACTGTTATTCCTATTCCCATATCTCTGCCTCAGAGCCCCTTAATTTCAGAATTATAATAATTTGGAGGGAGGGGGTTTGTATTTTCCATTTCAAGGGAGGCTCCTGCCTTCCTTAGCAAACACCTCTCTTTTCAAACCAGTGACTCACACCTGACTCCTGAGCCCTCCCCAGCTCCCAGCACTCAGTCACTATTAAACCAGCACATTTCTTCCCCAAAAGGGGCACAAAAAGTGACTTCTCCCATCTCCTGAGCCCCTCTCCAAGGGGGAGGGTGTCACACAGGGCCCCCAGCACTGACTGACAGCTCCAGGGCTGCAGGAGCTCCCCACTGTCCCTGCAACCCAGATAAATGGAAAGTTTGGTCAAATTGCTTGGGCTGGCATGTTTTCTGCCTGCCTTTAAACCAAGCAACTCATGCTAATCTGCAGCTAAATCCCACCATCCCAGAGGCACTGCTGACATCAGTCACGAATAATTCCCATTCCAAGGGACTAACCAGATCCTATTGACAAAATCCAGTGTCACATTTTTATTTAAAGGAGTCTCAGGCTCTGCTGAACAAGCAGGAGACACCTTGTTTGGAGCATTATTTCAAGGATGGCCAGATCTGAGCTGCCCCCAGAGGAGCAGGCTGGTTCTGGCAGGGTCATGTATAAAACATCACCCAGCACTGCAGCTTCTGCAGCACACAGCTTTGAAGAGTTATTGTTTATGGATGGGGTGTTTTAATAAACTGGAGCCAGCAGGGCACACAGGATTCCCAGCTCCTGTGGCATTCCCAGGTGATTTATGATCAAAATAATCCATGGAGGCAAATCAAAGCACAGCCTTGGTGGCATCCTGGGGTGGCAGCACTTCCCAGCTGAGCACAGATTCCAACTCCTTTTTTTTAACCCTCCAAGCCAATGGAGACAGCCTCAGTGGAGGGCTGGAGACCCCCAAGTGCCTCCTGGACTCTGACCAGGGTGGTTTGCTGCTGAATCACAGCAGGGATGGACAGGGCTCCCTTGGAACAGCTCTCTGGGCAGGCAGGTGTGGAACCCAGCCCAAAGGGGCTCAATTCCACCTCAATTCCCCCCAGCCTTGGACAAGGAGCAGCCAGACAGAAAATTACTGCAGAAGGTTAATAAACTCCTCTTAGAAAAGGACTGGAGGCACACAGGGTGGTGGCAGGGTGGGGACAGAGCTTGGCAGACTTCTGACAATCCCAGGACCTCTGTGGCCCTCGTTGCTCCTCCTGAGTTGTCACACTTGGTTGTCACAAAGATCCTTCCAGCAGCTCATGCAGAGACTGATTTCCTTGCAGCTGTGAGGAGGGACAGAACAAGCAGGCTGCTGTTGTGGAAGCAAACCCATCCCAAAATTCCAAGAATGCAGAGCTGCTGCCTCCAGCTGCCACACCAGCATCCTTTCCCTGGCACCACAGGGGCAGCTGTGCCCCCTGGCACCAGTCCCTGCACAGGGAGAGGCTCTCTGGCTCTTGGCATCCTCAGGGCAGGATTCCCAGCACCACCACAGCACTGGGACCAGTATGGAACTGGCTGTGTGTGCTCCTCTGGAGAGATGCCCCCAAAGTGTCTGTGCCTTCCAAACTCCTGAGCCTTGCTGCATTTGGCTACTGAGACCTTCAAGGTCTTTGCCAGGAGAAAGGCAGCCCCCACAGCTGAAGAGCCAGCCCTTCACAGGGCCACTTCTCCATGGATGGAGGTCCTGGGGAATGCAAAATCCTCTTCACCTCTGACCTTTCAGGAGGAAAACCTCCTCAAAGCACTGAACTCAGCTTTTAGCCCATCCTCTCCCACTGAGGTTACACCAAATTACCAAAGGCTTTGATGAGTTGCTGGGAGGCTCAGCCAGGTTCACCCCCCTTGAGGCACAAACTTCCCCCAAACCTTTCCCAGAAGGACTTTCTGCCATGAAAATGTTTGAGATTCATTGTTTTGGCCAAAGCAGCCATTTCACTTCTGCTGTGAACACAAAGAATGGCACAGGATCCTTCCTCCCTCCCTTTATTCATCTCTAAAAGAAGGAGTTTACACCCTGCTTTGAAAATCAAGTCAGGAGAAAACTGCAAAATACTGGAGTACCTCTGTTTGCTTCACCACCAGAACAGCTAAAACACCCCCAAAAGCTGAGGGACTCCACTTGTGAGCTCCCCAGAACCCAGGGCACAGCAAATTCACCCCTGCTCTGCTCTCTGCCTCCACTTTAAACCCCCAGGGCCCCCCCTCCATCCCTGCCCAAAACAAGCCCAGATCTCCTGCTGGGACTCCTGACTCACCAGCACATTTCCCTTTTAAAGGTCAAAACAAATGTGTTGTGGCAATAGGGATTTCATTAGCTCCCTCTTCGTTGCAGTTGATCAGCAGGAGTTTAAGAGATTGGTTGCACTCTGGAGCTCCCCTAACAAGGCACTCTTCATCTTCTTTGGGGAGGAGCAGCCATGGGAAACGTCTGATCCCTGCATGTGTGGCTGAACACAGAGCAGAGCAATCAGCACGGGGCTCTGAGCAGCAGAGCTGCACTGGGCTGTGCTCACACTCATTTACACACCACGACAGGATGCAGCTGGGATCCTGGGAGAGCAGGACAAGCAATCTGCAATTAGTCCAATTTCCCCCCAAGTGTTCCCACACTGCTCCTTTCCATGAAGCTTTGAGTGGCTCTGTGAACTCCAGAGTCCATTTCTTCCCACTGGAAGCCTACTCCAACCCAAGAGCAATGCTCCCAAATCCACGGGTCAGTCACAACCAGATCTGTCTTGGGACACAAAAGGGTAACAAAAACCCCACCAAGAATGGAAGACTTCTATATGGACAGCAAAAATTTACTGAGAGCTATTTTACTCAGTGAATAGCACAAACAGGAATGAGGTTTGGTTCCACCACTCACTGCTCCAGTCACCAGGAGCTGCTCATTGTCCCAAGCTCCTCAGTGCCCATCCAGCTGCTTCAGGACACAACTTCCCATCCCATGTGGAGCCTCCTGGAAAGCTGTCAGCTCCTGTAGACAACCCATCCTTTGCTGAGTCCTTCCTCTGCTGCAGATGCTGCTCATTTTCAGAGGAAGAGGTGGCAGCTGGAGCCTTTCTTTCAGTTCAAGTGTTTCTTGGTAAGACTTGTGGAGCAGGTAGAACAATCTGAACACTGGAAATATCTTGCACCCTGCACTGGGTGCAGAAGGACATCCACACATCCATCTTCATCTGCTCTCATCCCCCTCAGCCACTGCTCCAGCTGTGGCTGCTTCCAAGGTCAGCTCAGCTCAGGAAAAGTAATGTGGGCAGCAGAGCCACTTCCCTCTTCTGATTTCATGAACCTCAGGTCCTCTGTTGATCTGTTTTTAATGGATGTTCAGGGACCTGTTATCAAGTTCTCCCTCCCAAGGAGCTCCTCCTGTGAAAGTTCCTGCCCACAGAACCCCAGGGCTGAAGGCAGAAGGAAGTCCCAGCATGTCCAAAGCAGCCAGACTGGCTCAGCTCTCCTGTCCCCTGGGCTGGGATCACACTGAGGAGATCAGAGGGCCCTGCTGAGTGGCAGATCAGCACAACAGTGTCCTTCATCCCTGCTGGCTTCACCCCAGTGGAGCATCTCCACGCACACCTGGATCTGAGGCTGTGTCCATGAGCAGGGGGAGACTCTCAGCTGCCCTACAAGGTGTTAGATCAGGTCCCTAACCTGCTCCTGGGCATGACAGGCTGCCTGTTTCCAACTCATCTTCTCCTCCACCACTGCCAGAGCCAGAAGAGGTGAAGGAATCCCAGAGCAGGAGTGGCTGGGGGGAGGAGAGGGGAGGGAGAGGCATTTACATGTGAAGAAATACAGCAAGAGCAGCACGGGCTGCAGAGATCAGGGAACAGACTTTTCAGTGGGAGCAGAGCAAAAGGCAGCTGCTGGAAGCAGGGCAGGGAAGCATTTAGCATTTCCAGCTGCAAGGCTAATCTGCTGTGACACTGAACCCAGCCTGGATACACAGCCCCGATAAATCTTCCATCAATACAGCTGATTGCCACAAACCTGGAGCACACCAGGAGGGCAGCACACTCCACCTGCACACACAGCCCCTGGGGGGGCTTCCCTGAGGACATTTCTCATGGAGGCAGCATGTGAATTTTGTGATCCTCCCTCGCTGGCTGCAGCGAGCAAACGCTGTCAAGTTGAGTCTTCGTAAAGAAGCAACTCCACATCTGACCTACATAGAGTGCACAGATGTGAGTGGCCTCGCACAGCACGCCACAGATTATTTTTTTTTAATGCAGAAAAAAATTAAACACCACCTGCTTTGCCTGGGAACGTGCAGGAACAAAAGGCAGCTGTGCACAGGAGTGCTGCACCAGGATTCAGATGGGAATTCAGGAGCTGCACGTCCATCTTTTTTTGTTGAAATACATTTCACAGGATTGCCCATCCCTGAAAGTGTTCAAGGCCGGGCTGGGCAGGGATTGGAGCAAGCTGGGATAGTGGGAGGTGTGGGTGGAAAGGGATGAACTAATGATGATTAAGGTCCCTCCAACCCAAACCACTGCACGATTCTATGATTTCCAATATTGGGACACAGCTTCTCCTCCCAGGACTGGCAGCCCTGTCACCTTGGGCAGGAGTGTGAAGGATTGACATCCATCCCCCAGGGATGCTCACAGGATCATTAATGGCACCAGCACAGGCACAGAGCCCTGGGGCTGCTGGATCAGGGCACAGCCACAGCACTGCTGCAAACCCTCCTCACCTGAGACCAGCTGCACACTCCTGCAGCACCCAGCTGACCTGGCCAAGTCCAGGCCCATCAGGAGATGTTGAGATCAGGCTCTTCTCTCAGGGAACAAGCAAGAGGAGGAAACAGCCTGAAGCTGTGCCAGGGGAAGTTTAGATTGGATATCAGGGAAAATACCTTTACTAAACATTGGTCAGGCATTGGGGCAGTGGCTCAGTCACTGGAAGTGTTCAAAAACCACAGGGATGTGGCACTTGGGGACATGGGTTAGTGGCACACACAGTGCTGGGTTAACAGTTACACTCCATGGTCTTAGAGGTCTCTTCCAACCTGTGTAATTTCAGGTGTCTGTTACCTCCCAGAGTGTAACCCTGAGCCAAAAAAGGTAAGAAAATCAGTTGATGTAGCAACAGCAAACAGGTGCTGAGGGCAGACTGGCCAAGGAGGCTGCTCAGAGCAGGGCCAGCTCCTCAACCCAACACCAAGCCTGGCAAAAACAGCAGCTAGGAGTGAAATCCCACATGCCAGGCATTCCCCAGAGCCCAGTCCCTCAGAGCAAACCAGCTGTGCCAGGGCAAAGCCCCGGGCATGGGGTGGCAATGGGCAGGAGCAGCAGCCTGGGCTCAGGCACCTGCCCTGGCTGGGGCTGGGCAGGGACCTGCAGGGTCTGGGGGGGCCAGAGCAGCACAGAAGGTCCCAGAGAGGAGCTGGAGCTGGCCCTGGCTGTGCTCCCAGCCCTGCTCTGCTGCCCAAGGTCAGCCCATGTCACATGCCCTCCTACCTGCTTTATATTTAGAGCATCAAGGCCAGAGCTTCATTTACCACCCTGCTGCAAGGGCAAATGGCAGCACTGGCTACCAATCCTACAGATTGCTCAGATTTGGTTATTTTTTTGGGGGGGGGGGTGGGAGTGGAAAGCAAATCTAGAGGGTGGGAAGCCCATCAGAACCTCCTGGTTGTCTTTATTCTCACCAGGTAACTTTGAGCAACCAAAATTCAAGGGGTGAACAAGAATTCACCCCTTGGAAGAATTCACCCCAAGGAAGTGACAGCACCAAACCTGCCAGAGCTCAGGGGACACCTGGACAATGCTCTCAGGCACAGGGTGGGATAGCTGGAGTGTCCAGGAGTTGGACTCAATCCTTGTTGGTCCCTTCCAGCTCAAAGTATTTCAAAATTCCAATGAAATGAATTAATTGGTTCGCATCAGTTTTATCAGCTGGTCTATTTGCTGGAGATTGCTCTTGCTCAGGACTGTGAGACTCAGAGTAAAATAAGTTGACAAGCTTCAGGGTAAAGAAAAAAATAATAAAATCCAAACTTATTGCCTGATTTCACCTGGAAATTTATAAAGCAGTCACTGGCAGCACAAGTCTGGCTCCCTGCACCTCAGCAGCATCAGCCTGTTGGGTACTAACAGGGAAAACAATTCCAGCATGGGCTGAGGGCATCTACTTCCAAAATCACTTTATTTTAACAAAAACTCAGTGGATCTAAAGGCTGTTTGCCATCACTGCACAAAGCTTTCTCTCTCACATCACTGTCACATTACTGCAGCTTGTGGAGATGCTCAGGAATGCTCCCCTCCTGTTACAACCCAGGAAAGAATTTAAAATTCACTGTATTTATAAGATTGCTGGGCTGCTTTGCCCAACTGCATTTTGCCCCAGGATATGGCACCTACCCAGCCTGAGCAGACTGTTAAAGTGGCTCATCCTCTTTTGGAGGACTTGGAGAGAAAAAGGCTTTGTGTAAACATGCAATATTTACTCCCCAACACGCTGTAGTTTGGCAGCCCAGCTGTGCAGACTTGGGGCAAGCCATAAATTACTCACATCACTGAGTGGGTAAAAGCCTCTGACTCACTGAGCCAGAGCCCCCTGCACCAGTGCCTCACAACAAACTACAAAATGTAGATGTTGATGCTACATACAAGGCTAAAATCTATTAACTCTGAGCTCACACTGCTTTTTCCCCCTCTTGCAAACCAGGGGTTGAAAAGGCTGAGAGCATCAGCACACAGAAGGGGATGGGGATATGGAATCTGCAAATTGAACTGCAGGAGGAGGCTGGAATGAGATGACCCTTAAGGTCCCTTCCAACCCAAACCAGGCTGTGACTCTGTGATATGATAAATGATGATAAAAGCAATAAATGCAGACACCAGCCTGGATCATGAACCCACACAGAGCTCAGGCTGCTGCACCCCTTCACTGGGCCCAGCTCCTCAGGACAAGCCCTCCAGGACCTCCTCTCACCAGGATTTTGGGACATGCACCAGGAATTAGGGGGACTGTGCAGGTAAATAATCTGCTCCCTTCCAGCTCTGCCTGGGAGGGAGGCTGGTGTGACCTGGTACCAATTAAATGTTAACAACACCACAAAAAACTGTGTCTGCATAAAGGAGCACCAGAAACCTGCTCCAAATGATTGATGAAACCTTCCTGCCTGTTCAGCTGTAGCTCTGGGCTTTTCCATGCTGAATTAACCACCTCTGCTGTCTGCTGCCTGTTTGACACAGAATAAATGTTCTGCTGTTAGCCAGTACTTTTTTTTTTTCCCCCAGATCTCAGTGCTCAAATGCCAAAGGAAGAGATCCAAAAAGTTGCTTTTCCAAACTTCCCTGGCAGTGTCAGGCATCCCCTCAGCTCTGCAGCCCACTGTCTGAACAGCATCACCCCATGGAGCCCCCCAGCCCTCCCCTAGGGAGCAGCAAGGAGGAAGATCCCAGTGCTGAATAAGGGGAGAAAAAGGCATTTTTAAACAGGATCCCACTCCCCAAGCAGAACACTGCCTCGAAATGAGGCTGCACTTTGGCTTTTATCTTCCCTGGAATCCCTGCTGCTTTGCAGACCGGGCTGGAAGATGAATCCAGGAGAACTGGGCAAAAACATGGGAGCAGCTGATTTATACTTTGGCTGAAAGAGCTTTAATTCTCCCAGCCCATACACACAGCCCGTTCATTTTGTGGGGGGAAAGGTAATTTAAAATATCTTTCCTAATGTCTGCTGGCAGAACAAAGACGAAGGACTGTAAGAGATGATCAATGTTTAAGGCCATCTTCAAAGCCATTTGAGGAGCTGCTGAAGATAAACAAGCAATTGGGGCCCAGGAGCCAGGCTAAAAGCTGACAGAGAAATTGCATTTTTTCCAAGGCAAACAGAAGGCAAGGAATGGCTCAGTTCAGAGAGGCTGTGCTCTCCCCCTCGTAATACGAGCAGGGCAAGAGACCAAATTTAATTTCTTCCTCACAACAAGTTTAATTAAATCATCTAAGCCCTCCCTGCCCGTCTCCTGCCACGAGGTGTGGCTGTGCTCACAGGAGGCATCAGCAAGCTCGGCATTATTCCCATGGCCTCCTGGAAATGCTGTTTATGCTGCAGTCAAATGGCCGGGGAGCCCAGCTGCAGGGAAGCACTGGGAAACATCTCCTCATGAACAGGAGAACACCCAAACCCCAGCTGGGATGTGCAGAATTACCTGCACAGCTTTCCTGACAGGGGAAATGCCCCAGGGGTGTTTTCTCCTCATCCCCACCTGTGCCCTGACGGTGCCACCAGAGGGGCAGGGTGGGCACTGGCAGCAAGGCATGAGCTGCACCAAGGATTTTTCATCTTAAACTCAAATTTCTGATCCAGATCCTTGATCTTGGACACAGGGAATGGAGGGAGAGGACACAGGGAATGACTTCCCACTGCCAGAGGGCAGGGTTAGATGGGATATTGGGAGGGAATTGCTCCCTGTGATGATGCTGAGGCCCTGGCACAGGGTGCCCAGAGCAGCTGTGGCTGCCCCTGGATCCCTGGCAGTGCCCAAGGCCAGGCTGGATGGAGCTTGGAGCAGCCTGGGATGGTGGAAGGTGTCCCTGCCTTCCCTCCCTGGATGAGCTTTAAGGTCCCTTCCAACCCAAACCATGCTGGGATTCTCTCAGAGTCAGCACAGAGACAGGTGAGGTTTTATTGGCCTGTGGAAATGTGTGAACATAAGCTGCACTCTTTGGAGCAGAAGTTAAAAAATTATAAATAAAAACAGTAAGTTTAAATTACCAGAAGAGCTCATGAGGATTTCTGCAGCGCTCACAGCTTTTACCAACTCCAGAAGGAGCTTCAGGAGCTGTAAGAGCTCCAAGCACTGCAGATTGCTGCAGCACCAACAAAAATCCCTGTTTTACAGCAGGCACAGCCCCAGGGACAGGAACCAGGAGCTGCTGAGCCACCAAACCCCCCCAGTGCTGCCCCTCAGCAGGGACACAGCTCAGGCCAGGCAGCACCGCCAGCTCTGCAAGGGCTGTGCCACAGCACACACTGAGATTTTTGCTAGATCTGAAAAAAAATAATTGTTAGAGCACCAGCCACCAGCAGTTTTCTACACAGGAGCCACAGGCTGGGCCAGAAGAGTCACCCTGAAGCCCTGGCAAGGGGAGGATGTCACTGCAGGGCAGGGGAAAGGCAGCCAGGAGCACTGAGGGCACTGACACAGCACAGCTGCCCTGGGCAGAGCTGGCACAGCCAGGGCTCCCCACACCCTCCCAAAGGATCTTCCCTCACTAATGCTCCCAACACAGTTTTCCACAAGAAAGTTTGCTAAAGAGAGAAGGACAGCACAAGATCTAGACTAATAAAGACATCAAGAGCTTTGGTAGGGGAGACCTGCAAGCACCTCCTCTGTCCACCTTTTGCCAGCCCATCCTGAACTGAAGAATTTACACATTAAAATGAACACCAATGGTTCCACAACGAGTGCCCACTGCCACCTTCTCTTGCAGAAACTGTCTCCTGTGAAGTGCCAGCAGGCAGAGCACCAGGGGAAGGCTCACCACACCCTCCCAATGGATCTTCCCTCACTAATGCTCCCAACAGAGTTTTCCAAAAGAAAGTTTGCTAAAGACAGAAGGGCAGCACAAGATTTAGATTAATAAAGACATCAAGAACTTTGGTAAGGAGACCTGCAACCACCTCCTCTGTCCACTGTGACCTTTTGCCAGCCCATCCTGAACTCAGGAATCCACACATTAAAATGAACACTAATGGTTCCACATTGCCACCTTTTCCTCAACACCTTCTCTTGCAGAAATTGTCTCCTGTTAAAGTGCCAGCAGGGGAAGGATGCTGTTCCTCCGGGGGAGGTGGGACACAGCAGGAATGGAGCTGCACTGCCTCAGTTATTCCTCCTGCTCTCACTTTTAACCTGGCCATTCTTATTCTGCCGGCAGTAGCAAGCTGAAAATGAGTTCACATTCATTCCCAGCGCGGCTGTATTTGTTGAAATGGAAGCTGCTTGCAAAAGCATCATCAGATAAAGCCCTGGCACTTCTCAGCTCCTTTTGTTTGCTACCATCTCCACATGGAGGTGATGCTGCAGATGCCACCAGGGAGTCACTGAATTCACACACACAGCCCAGAGGTGCCCATCTATTTACCTTGCTCTTGGTAGAAATAAACCCTAGCAACCTGGCATTGTGTTTTCTATTTTAAAAGAGATCTTTAAGAGCAAATTTTAAAAAAACAACAAAAAACAACCCAAAAAAACCCAGTTGTGCCACATCACTGGCAATGTCTGTGGCTGTTTAGTAAAGGAAATACTGTGCTGCAGGTGCAGGGATGCTCCTGGAACAGAGCTCAGCATCCTGCTGGGCACATCCTGCCGGGCAGCTCTGGCACCAGAGGGGAAGGAAAAACCCAGAAGCCCTGAAATCAACTGGGGACCTTCCCTGCAAAGGCCAAGTCTTGCCTCAGATCACCAGCACCACCTGCTCTACACATTTGCAATACATACTCAAGGCTTGCTTTAAAAAACAATCAAATATTGGGATTCTGAGGTGCCAGGGTGGGAACTGCAGGAGGCAGGAGCTGCAGGAGCTCTGGCTCAGAGGTGCCCCTGGAGAGGCTCCATCCAGTGCCACATCCCTGGTGCTGGGCAGCCCTGGGCCAGCAGGACAAGCAGCATTGTTTGGGTGTTACACAAGAGCCAAAAGGATGACTCAGGCTGCCCTTATAGCCCTTGCCCAGGATCCAGAGCCAGGGCTGAGGAATCTGGGCCAGGGGGGCTCCAGGGACACCTCACCTGCCCAGGTGAGACAGCCCTGGCACTGCTCCTGCAGCCAGAGCTGCTCTCAGGCACATTTTCAGACAAAACCTACTCTGCTTTCATTTAAGGACAAGCAGTCACTACAACACTCACAGGATTTCACCTTTCTCACAGCACTCCAGATTGCAGGCAGCAGACTCTTCCACATCCATGCTCCAGCATCATCTGTTACATCCTGCACAATATTTCCCCAGCTCGGGCTCTGCAGGAGCAGCTCCTCTGTTTGCCACAGCCTGGCAACACCAGGATGCTGCTTCTGATTGTTTCAGGCTGCAAAAGCCCCAAGAAAAGCTTTGGATTCACTGTGTGCACTCAGACTGGCCTCTGGGAAAGGAAACAGCCTTGGCTTTGGTATTTCCAGCATCTCAAATACTAAACTAGACACAGACAGATGTTGATTCTGCAGAATACCCAGTCAATCCCTGCCCGGTATCACCTCAATTCTGCCTTTTATATTGCACCTACAGTTAATTTTCTGTTGGAGATGGAGCTGGCAGACACCTGACCCTCTCATTAAATACACAATTTCAGGTGAGACCCCCCTGGCACTGTTACCCACTGGAATTAAACAGGTACACCAGGACTGGTGGTAAAAATAAAAATAGCCCCAGCTCTGGGCACGCCGGGGAAGGCAGCAGCCTTCTGTGCACAACAGCAAAATCAACTTAATCACAAATGACAACTTCTGAAAGCCTTTACTTTGGATTCATCCTTGGCATTTTTCTAGGCCAGCTTGAAAACAAAAGCTTTGTCTTCTTAAAATGCAATTGCCTGAGGCACCTCTAAAAAAAGTGACATAACTCAGGTTTGAAAAATGCCTCCTGGGTTTCAGATCCTCCTAAGAGCCTCTTTACTATTCAGCTTGATTCAGATTACCCAGATCAGCATGAACTCTGCAGATTTAGCCCCAGCTACCAGCACAGGTATAAAATGCACACATTTAGGATTATTTTTTTAAACTATATGATTAAAGCTCTACAGTTATGAAAAGAACTTGTTATTGATCTGAATGGTTGCTCCCTTCCTTTTCTCCAGCAGGTTTATAAACACTCTCTGAGGACAGTTTATTGTGAATTTCACTCTGTTCAGTTTATTCCAGATTTTTTTTTTTCTCAGCCTGTTTTTCTTGCTGGGTATTTTCAACCTTTCCATCACAAACCTCAAGCTGTGAGAAGAATGAGCAACTTGTTTTGGAATCACAATTTGAGCTAAAATTTGATTCTTGTTTCTTCTCCCCTGCATAAACCTTTTTTATTTCAGTAATTTTACAAGCAGCGACTCTGCTTCTGCAAATCCAGGAGCACAGCCCTGTGCCAGTAATTTAATGGGAGGGGGCAAGGAAGAAAAAGCTGCAATTTTCTGAGACAGACACAGCTACTTCCAATGCCCACAATTAGCACCTTGCATAAATCCACAGTATTTATATCACAGCTTTTTAAACCCATAGGTTATTTTCCTTGAGCAGATACAAATTTACTGCTAGGTTTGAAAACTCCTTATGCAGCCAGTGAAGAACTTAAATCAAAAGGAGTTTTGTTGCTTTTACTGAATGATTTGGGACACAGAGAGCTGTAAGCTGTCTTGGTGATGGGAACACGTTAAAGTCTTTTTCTGAATGATCAAGTCCCATCACTTACTCCACATAAACTGTTCTCTGTCAAGAGCTTTTAATCCTCTCTTTTCAATCCCTAAATAAAACATCCTCCCCAAACTCACTGTCTATTATCAGCCATTTCTAAAGAAAGTGGTTCTTAGGAGACACACCTCTTTCTGCTTTGCCGTTCTCCTGAAATCCATCTCCAACATCAGCCTGACAGAAGTGAAACAGCAGCAATCTTCCCCGGCTCAGAGAGCTGGAGGAGTGTCTGCACACCCTCCCCTCTCGAAGGAAGCTTTCACACGCGGCCAAAACCACAGAAAGGCTTCCAGGAACGGCAGCAATAAACCTTGTGACGAGCTGTCAGCCAGAGCAGGCAGCCCAGGATGATGCTCCAGGGTCACACATCTGAGGTTCTGCTCGTGGCACTGCTCCTCAGCTGCCATCCCTGCATCCCGGAGCTCACCTGGGAGCCAGGCTCCCTCCCTGTCCTTTAGAACAACACAGAGAGCCCAAATCCCAACAAACAGCAGAATAAAGGACGGGGCAAAATGAGCATCCCAGAGCTCTCACCTGGGAGCCAGGCTCCTTCCCTGTCCTTTAGAACAACGCAGAGAGCCCAAATCCCATCAAACAGCAGGGGAAAATGAGCATCCCAGAGCTCACTTGGAAGCCAGGCTCCTTCCCTGTCCTTTAGAACAATGCAGAGAGCCCAAATCCCAACAAACAGCAGAATAAAGGACGGGGCAAAATGAGCATCCCAGAGCTCTCACCTGGGAGCCAGGCTCCTTCCCTGTCCTTTAGAACAACACAGAGAGCCCAAATCCCATCAAACAGCAGGGGAAAATGAGCATCCCAGAGCTGACTTGGAAGCCTGACTCCTTCCCTGTCCTTTAGAACAACACAGAGAGCCCAAATCCCAACAAACAGCAGAATAAAGGACGGGGCAAAATGAGCATCCCAGAGCTCTCACCTGGGAGCCAGGCTCCTTCCCTGTCCTTTAGAACAACACAGAGAGCCCAAATCCCATCAAACAGCAGGGGAAAATGAGCATCCCAGAGCTGACTTGGAAGCCTGACTCCTTCCCTGTCCTTTAGAACAACACAGAGAGCCCAAATCCCAACAAACAGCAGAACAAAGGACAGGGGAAAATGAGCATCCCAGAGCTCTCACCTGGGAGCCAGGCTCCCTCCTTGTCCTTTAAAACAATGCAGAGCCCCAAATCCCAACAAACAGCAGGGGAAAATGAGCATCCCAGAGCTGACTTGGAAGCCTGACTCCTTCCCTGTCCTTTAGAACAACACAGAGAGCCCAAATCCCAACAAACAGCAGAATACAGGGCAAAATGAGCATCCCGGAGCTCACCTGGAAGCCAGGCTCCTTCCCTCCTGTCCTTTAGAACAATCAAAGAGCCCAAATCCCAACAAACAGCAGAATAAAGGACGGGGCAAAATGAGCATCCCAGAGCTCACCTGGGAGCCAGGCTCCTTCCCTCCTGTCCTTTAGAAGAATGCAAAGAGCCCAAATCCCAGAACAGCAGGGGAAATTGAGCATCCCGGAGCTCACTTGGAAACCAGGCTTCTTCCCTGTCCTTTAGAACAATCAAAGAGCCCAAATCCCATCAAACAGCAGAATAAAGGACAGGGCAAAGGGAAAGCGCCACCTCCCATTCACTGCTGAAGGGAGACCCAGAGCGGAGGCACCTGTGGGAGGCTCAGCCCTCCTCCCGCAGCAGGGACAGTCCGGGGGGCCGGGACACAGCCCAGCCCGGCTGGCCTGATGCCACAGCCAAGGAGAACAGGTTCAGCCAGGGGGTCCAGGGCCAATGCCAAGGGCTGGTGCTGGCCCTGCCAGCTCGGGGAGGGCGGCAGCGGGGTCCGACCTGCGCTGCCACCGCCGTCCCTCCCTGCCCGGCCAGCGCCCACCACACGGATTTACTGCTGGGGGAAGGACAGCAAGTTCCTCAGTAGGAGATAAAAGGGTCTTTTCTTCTGGCCCTGACAGTCAACCCAAGCCAGCCGTGATGCCACCGAGTTCAGCCTCCTCAAGAGCCGGAGCAGCCGCTGTGCTGAGGGCAGGCCCCCGAGCCCCACGGCACGGGCTGGCTCCCGGCTCTTCCCCATGGAAAACCACGGGAGAAATACACCCAGGAGTGGTGCAGTCACCATCCCTGGAGGCATTTAAGAGGTGTAGAAGTGGCACTTGGGGACGTGGTTTAGTGATGGGCTTGGCAGTGCTGGACTCGATCTTAGCGGGCTTTTCCAACCTAAGTAATTCTGGGATTCTGTGCTGAAGCACTGCAGTACAACTGCGATGGGCTGTTCCTGCAGGTGGGCTCTTGCTCTTCAGGAACAAGAAGAGCAGTCAGAAAACAGTCAGAAAATAAAGGTGCACATCCAGCCCGCTGTCCATCCCGGCAGTTTGTGTCTCTGCTATCCAAAGGGAATCAGCCGCCGGACACCCTGCCAAAGGCACGGCCAGATCTGACTGTTTCACACTCACCAAAGCTGCTCTGGAGCAAGAGCCGGAGTTTCATACATCACCTCAAATCAGCAGAATTATTAAGGTTGAAAAAGACCTCCAAAATCATCAGGTTCCAACCTCTGACCGAGTCCCCCGTGCCAACTAAACCCGTACGGGCGAGAGTCACATCTGGTCATTTTTAACATTCCCAAGGATGGGGACTCCACCGCTTCCCTGGGGAGCCTTTTCCCAAATACAACTCCCGACAGACAGCAGCAGCCCCGACATAATCGCGACAGAGGAGCTCCGGCGGTGCCGGCACCGCGCGCTGGAGCCCGCAGGGCTCCGCTCGGACCCGCGGGGAGCGGCGCGGCTCAGCGCCGCTCGGGCTCGACATTCCGCCTGTTTTCTCGCTACGAAGCCGCTCCCGGCCGCCCGAGGCCCCGCTGGCAGAGCAGCCGAGCACCTCCGGTCTGCAGGAAGCACAGAGTACCCCGCTACCGTGCGGTCACACCGCGGACATCCCTGCCAAGCGCCCGGGACCCGCGCAGGGCTCAGCCCCGGAGCCATCGCCACCCCGGCGGGGTCGGACCCACCCGGCAGCCGCTTGCACGCGCGGCACTTCCCCATCCCGTAAAACGGGGAAAGCGTGTATCAGCGGCGGAAAAACCTAACCACACGCAAGAAAACCGATAGGGAAAGTGAAGACTGAGAAGGAAAAAAAAATAATAAAGCAGCACTAAGTCACTGTGCCACTAGCAAGGGGAACCTGCGCTACCAGCACGGACCGCATGCTCCGGCTGGTGGGAGCGGCTCCCCGCACCAGCCGGGGGAAGGGGCCGCAGCACTCACCGGGCAGTCGGTGCCGGGCAGGTCGGTGCCGTGCGGACGGAGGGCCGGGCCCGTCCCGCCTCGCCCGCGGGAGCCGCCGGCTCAGTGCCGCGCACCGCCCCGCGCCGCGGCTCCTTCCCACCGACCGTACCACGGCTGCAAGCCGGGGGGGACCCACGCGCCGCGGAGCGCCCACCCCTCCGCTCACCGCCCGCTCCCGCTGCTGCTGCGGCGCGGCCTGTACCGATCCACCCTCACGGGGCTGTGCCGGGCAGGGCCGCGCCGCCGGAGCTCGGCCCGGGGCAGCGCCGCTCGCCGCGCACCGCCCGCTCCCTCCCGCTCCGCTGCCCGCGCGGTGGAAAAGTCCAGAGCGGGGCGGGCACGGGCGGGGCCGGGAGCGCGGGGCTGCTCCGGGCGCGGGTCCCCGTGAGGGAGCAGCGGGGTGGCCCCGGCGGGGATCGGCTGCGCTCCGGGCTCTCGGTGTCCGGGGTCCCGGCCCCGCAGCGCGGCCCGGGCGCTGCGGAGCAGCCGCTCCCAGCGGCACCGCTCGCTCTTTGCCTACACCCGCTTCACCGGAGCCGCAGCCGAAGTTCGCACCCGCGGCGTCCCCGCCAAGCGCGCAACGGAGCCGCGGGTCCAGCGCGGAGCTCCGGCCCGGCCGCTCTTCCCCAGGGGCTCTCGGTAACAGCGCGATGCTCAGCTCGGCTGCTCCGTTCTGTGTCCGCCTGCTCCTGGCACTCACCGGGAAGCAAGCGGTTCTCTTGGGAAAATGATGTTTCCTAACCGAAATCAGCGTCCGGCATTTCGCCGCTGCCTAAAGGCGAGGGCAGGCCGGGCTGAGCGCCCCGGCGCTAGAGGGACCGGCACACGCGGAGCCGGGCAGGGACAGCATCGCTTGGAGGTGGCACACGGGTTCCACAGCTCACGGCAGCGGGGCTCGGGTGACATCAATGCAAATAATTTCATGCAGCTGCTCTCAGCAGCGTGCTAGGGAAGGGCAAGAGCTCACCAGCGGGAGCGAGCCATCAGAGAGGCATAAATCACAATCGCCGTCAAGTTCAACCATTATCCCAGCGCTGCCAAGCCCACTACTATGTCCCCAAGTGCCACATCCTCACAGCTTTTAAACCCCCTGGGCAGCTGTGCCGGGGCTGGACAACACTTTCAGTGAAGACATTTATTCCTGGTACGTGCCTGGGATAGTGCAACAGCACAAATCAGTCAAGGCAAATCCCCCACAAGTTTTCCCCACTGATCCCAACAGAATTACAGTGGTATTTAAGTGATCAGTTACACAAAACTACCCGACACAGTGCTGGTTGCTGATGGGACTGCTGAGAATGTTGAGGTGCTCAGAAGATACCTCTGAAGGCTGGGTAAAAACCCCTCGGAAAGGCGAACTCCTGTCAACATGAAGATGTCTGGCTGTGAGCTGGAGGCAAGAACTCGGTACCTACCAACCCAAATGAGATAAATTAACTGGCTTTTTAGCTTAATTTTTCTTGGGCAGCTCATGGCTGACAGAGGGCAGGGATTAGATTGGATATCAGGAAGAAATTCTCCCCTGTGAGGGTGGGCAGGCCCTGGCACAGGGTGCCCAGAGCAGCTGGGGCTGCCCCTGGATCCCTGGCAGTGCCCAAGGCCAGGCTGGACAGGGCTGGGAGCAGCCTGGGATGGAGGAAGGTGTCCCTGCCCATGGCAGGGGTGGGATGAGATGGCCTTTAAGGTCTATTCCAACCCAACCCATTCCATTATTCCATGAAATCCCTTCTAAGCTCCAGTTTTTCACCTGCACCATGTGCTTTCTCTTGGCAGGGCTGAAAGCCACACCAGCTTCCTGGTGGAATGCACTGTTTTCCCATGAAATCCAATTCCCCCAGTCTGACACAGGATGTTGCTGTCCCTCTCTCCTCAAAAAACAATGTCCTATTTGGATTTGGCTTTCCATGATAAATCCCTCCTCAGAGTGAGATCACAGCAGGGCTGTGATGAGGGCACCAAAGTGCCTGCTGTGGCCATGGCATCTCCTGCTTTCCTTCCAAATTCTAATTCCCTTGGAGCTACACAACAACATTTCAGAATCATTTAGTGATATTTTCCCAGGGCTGGAACATTCAGAGCTTTCACCAAAATTCTCCACCCACCCAAGCCCCAGGAATGTCTATAAACTTGTGCAGCAGCAGGTGCTTCTCTTATTAGTCTAGAATTAAGTTTTCATCAAGCCCTGATTTCTTTAGAGCCCTATTTATTATTGCTTAACAATCACTTGAAAGTCTATGGGTGGGAAGCAATACAAAAGCATCTTTCATTATTCATTAAGGACAAGTGATGCAGGGCTTTTGGAAGGGAATAGGAAGTACAAAGGCTTTTCTGCATTTAAAACAATTATTTCTTATTAATAACCCTGCAGAAAGGTGCCCCGTGGAGATGTGCAGTTTGGGTGTTTTGAAGTTCAGTCTCTTGATCACAAAAAGAGTTTTTCTTCCCCTGTGACATTCCTCAGCAGAGATCCTGGGAAATGTTTTGTCATTTTTATTTTTAATAAATATTTAGGTGATTATTTTGGGGGGTGTCCCCCTCCTGGGATGGATAATAATGTAGTGGTGATTGTGGAGATCAAGACCTGATCTCTGTGAGAGTCTGTCAGGAGAATAAAAAAGCTGCAGCTACAGAGCAAACCTGCAGCAGGATTGGGAAGAGGATTGGGGAGCCACAAGATTCCAGGAGGGCTCAGGTTGGAAGGGACCTGTAGGGTCTCATTTTGAGGGTGCATTTCTCAGGTTATTGCCATGTCTGTTAGGGCATGGCCCAGCAAAAACTCCTGAGGGGTCTTGCCCCTTGTACCTGGCACCCAGGTGGAGCCCAACCCATCCCCAATCTCCAGCCTTTACAGAGCCACCTGCACTGGGAGGTGCTGACTTGGTTTGCCAGGAGGAGACCTCACCAGAGCCCTTCCCAGCACCGAGGCTGCTGTGGGTTTCCATGTGAGGAACCACAGAAGATGCTCCTTACCAGCCTTTTATCCCAGGGAGAAGTGGATGGGGACCTGCAGCCTACAGAGCTGAGGATCTGCTGATCAAGTCCTTTGGTGCGCCCTGAGCAGTCACACACTGCTCTGAGGCTGAGGAACCACACTGAGCAATTTTGCTGAGGTCCCACTGGTGAGGAGCAGCTCCAGGGCATGGCCCAGCTCCTCTGGCTGTGCCTTCCCTGAGGATCTGTCCCTCCAGTCCTGAATGGGTTTCTTGAGGCTGCAGACTGGGAAATTCAGAAGGCCCTTGTCACCATCATATTTTCTGGAAAAATCTCTTTGCCCAGGGAAAGCTCCTGGGAAGCTGAGAAGCCTCAGAGAAAAAAGAAAACAATAATTATCTGATTTGCTTCTCCTATGTTTTGCTGCTTTGGAATGTGTTTGGACATTGTTTACCCACGGGTGATTGTTTCATTGGTTTAATGTGAATTGTTTTGACTCAATGACCAATCATGGCCAAGCCGTGTCAGGGCTCTGGAAGGAGTCAGGAGTTTTCATTATTATCTTTTAGCCTCCTGTCTGTATCCTTTCTGTATTCTTTAGTATAGTATTCTTTTATATAATATAGTATTATAAAATAATAAATTAGCTTTCTAAGAACATGGAGTCAGAGTCTCAATTCCTCCTTCATCCTGGGGACCCAGGAAATACCACAGGAGCCCACCAGAGCATCCATGTGGTGGGGAACTGTCGCAGACATCCTTTGTGAAAAATCCTTTCTGTAGGATTTTCCTGCTAGAGCTGAGAAGCTCAGTAACAAATGTAAACAATTATTATCTGCTGCTGTGGAATGCAACAGGTCCACCCGTGGTTGGTCCCCTGTGGATGTTTGGATTTACTGACCACTCAGGGTGGAGCTGCTCTCGCTCTCTGCAGAGACACAGACCTTTGTTATTCTTTCTTTCCTCTCTATTCTTAGCATAGCCAGCTTCTGAAGAAGCTCCTTTCCTTTCTATCTCTATGTAGTATAGTTATAATATATATCATAATATAATTATAGTTATATATATATATATCATAATATAATAAATCAAGCCTTCTGATAATGGAATCAAGATCCTGACTCTTCCATCCTCTACAAACCCCTGTGACCACGGTCAAAGGGAACTGTTCCCACGGTCCCACTGCCAGCAGGGTGTGGCTGTGCCTCAGATTCCCTCAGTTTGTCCCCTCCCTGCCACCTCCTGCCTCTGCCTCCCTGCTTGGAGAAATGGAGCAAGCTGTTGCCTTCTGGTTCCAAAGGCAGGTGACCTGGTTCAGAGAACAGCACGGTGACCCCAAACCATCCTTGGGTCACTCGGACCAAATGACAACGCTGACACCAACGTGGTGGACGGTCAAAAGGCCTTTATTAACTGATCTCTAGGGGTTTTATAGTTTGGGGGGTTTCCTACGTCAGAGAAGGGGCTGGGGGTTAGTACAGGGGTGGAAAGTTACTGGTATCTCCTATGTTAGGGGGGCTGCATGTCTGGCTGCATTCCAAGGGTGATCCTTATCTCTGGGGAGGAGGGAGGAGAGGGTTTCTGTACCTCTCCGTGACAGCCCGAAGTCTTCCGAAACGCCTGTCCCTGCCACAGCAAGCCACACTAGAGGTGATGTCTGTGGGCACATGGGGCCATGTGGGGCCTGGGGGTGCCAGCCCAGCTGGAAAGGGGAGAATGTGGGGTCCTGCCAGGCTGGGATTGCTGAGGTCACTTGGTTTGTTCAGCTGGGAAGAGAAGGCTGAGCTCAGACCTCATCAGGGGCTGCAGCTCTGATCTCTGCTCTGTGACAGGGACAGGGCATGGCTGGAGCTGTGCCAGGGAGGCTCAGGCTGGATACCAGGGCAAGGCTCTTCCCCAGAGGGTGCTGGCACTGCCCAGGCTCCCCAGGCAATGGGCACGGCCCCGAGGCTGCCAGAGCTGCAGGAGCTGCCAGGGATGCCCAGGGTGGGGCTGTTGGGGTGTCTGTGCAGGGCTGGGGCTGCCCTGGGTGACCCTGGGGGTCCCTCTCAGAATGTCCTCACTCAGGACATTCTGTGATTCCCTGGGAGCAGGGCTGAGGGCAGAGCCCCTTCCTGGGGAGCTCCCTGGGGCCACGGTGCAGCACCCAGAGCTCCTCTGAGGGAGTGCTGCCTGCTGAAACATCCCAAAGAAAGTGAGTCTGTGGTGATGTGAGGTCTCCAGGATGAGGTGAGAGATGAGAATTTGACTCCAAATTCTCAGAACACTGATATATTATATTATATTATATTATATTATATTATATTATATTATATTATATTATAATGATAAAAGATACCTCAGAAGGCTTTACAAGAATGAATAATGAAAGCTCGTGATTGACTCCTCAGGGTCTGACACAGCTGATGGTGATTGGTCATTAATTAAAAACAATTCACATGGAACCAATCAAAGATGTGCCTGTTGGTAAATGATCTCCAGACCACATTCTGAAACAATCAAATAATTATTGTCTTCACTCTTTTCTGAAGCCTCTCAGCTTCCCCCCCCCCCCAAAAAAAAAAAATCCTAGCAAAGAGATTTTTCAGAAAATATCACAGCAACATGAGTTCACCTGTGGGACCCTTCCCTGGCTCCTAATTGGACAGTGGGACCCTAGAACATGACAGATCCTTTTTGTTCTTTTTATTGGCATGTTTGTCCTAGACACTGTGTGTGGCTGGATCCTTCAGACATTTAACTCTCTCACCCTTCCCGTCACCCTGTTTTCAATCTTCCACGTTTGATTTTTGTGCTGGGAGATAGAGAAATACCAGTGGGTTTCTTTCCTCATTTTTTTCTCTGTTTTTAATGAATTTTTCATTTTGTTTCACTCATACAGAAAGAATAACAATGAAGCTACAGTGTCAACATAGAAAGAATTTGCACCAAAGTCACACCATGGCCAATCTGCAGCAGCAATAATAGATTCTGTGAATCCCACCGAAGGGAATCCTAAGTGGAAGGGGTGGGGAGTGCAAATGAAAGGCTCTGAACTAATTTGTGCTATCCACACCACAAAGCCCCATTCTAAGGAGCTGTTTAAAGAACAAGCAAAAAAATAAAATAAAAAAGAGCACTCTGCCAAAGCAGATTTCTAATAGGAGAGGAGCAAGAAATACCCAGGTGCTTTGTGATGTTTAGAGAAATAAGTTGCTTAAAAATTCAGTTTTCTCCATCTCCTGGGAGATGACCAGGATGCTGCCAGGGGCTGGGATCACATCTGGGCTGAGCAGGCACTGGAGCTGGGCTGGATTTGCTGTCGTGCCAGGCTCTGCTCTGCAGTGGCTGCCCCAGTAATGGCTCTGCTTCCCAGGCTGAGCCAGGTTCTCCTTTTCTATTTGTTGTTCTTTCCAGGAGGTGTTAACACCAATTTATGAGCTCAGTGGGATGACAGAGCCGGGTGAGCAGCGCTGACCTTGGAACTCACCTCTCTCCAATTTCTTTTTCCACCCCATCTCAAAGTCAGTCTAAAAGCAATAAAAGGATGTTGGAAGGGGGGAGCTGGAGCTCATCCACTTGATGTTAAAGGAGGGAAAACTCAGCGAACATGATCTCAAAAAGCAGGTGCCTTGCAGGTGGCTGTGTCCACACTGCTGTGGTCTCAGGAAGGGCTGCACGTCTCCCCTCGGGCTCCTGCCCACAGGAACTCCTGCCAAGGAGTCACAGAATCATGGAGCAGAAAATCCTCAGCTGGAAGGAGCCCCCAGGATCATCCAGGACACCCACCAATCCCACCCTGTGCATGAAAGTGTTGTCCAAATGCTCCTGGAGCTCTGGCAGCCCTGGGGCTGTACTCCCTGCCCTGTGTATATCCTTTTCTTCCAGGATCTGCACACTACACGCAGCTGAAAATGTGCTGAAAACAAATCCTATGCTTATTTTCTTACATTTTTCTTACTGTTACATAGAGGAAATTGAAGATTTGCTGCTAAGCACTCCCTCCACCTTACAGGATGCACAATGGGAGGCAGCACAAAGAGGATTCTCTCAGAAAAGACAGAAAAACAATGTCTTGGGGAAGGGGGAGCAAATAAAGAACATTCCTTCCAAAGATCATTAAAAAGAAACCAATTTGCCTGAAGAGTGGTGGTTAAACAGCACTGGCACAGGTTGTCCAGAGCAGCTGTGGCTGCTCCTGCATCCCTGGAAGTTTCCAAGGCCAGGCTGGGCAGAACTTGGAGCAACCTGGGATAGTGGAAGGTGGGGTTGGAACAAGCTGATATTTTGGTCTCTTACAACACAACACATTACATAATTTTATGAGTTTCTTCCTCAAAACAACACTTTGTCTGCCAAGGGACATTTTTGGCCCAGAAATGCTGCCCAGCTCCAGCAGTGACATTATGAGCTACCAATGAAGGTGACTGCTTTGAGTGAGTGTCCCCAGGGAGAGGAGCAGGGACACCATCACATAGGGCTGTCCAAATTGTGCTGTTATCTCTGCTTGGACACGCGCAGGATGGGTCGGGGCAGCCGCGGTTCAAAGGACGAGTCTGGACTCCTCGATACTTCGGTCTTGAAATTTTTATTATTTCTTATCTTACAGAGTTTTCCTCTCTGCCAGCCAGGATCTGACCAGTGAGGCAGCCAAGGGCACTCTGACCACCCACGGGGCGGTCGTGTCTTTTTATAATAAAAACTCTGTACATCATATTTACCTTTTATCCCCAATACCTTTCACCCTTGTTAACAAGGGCACCTTCACCACAAACCAATCCCCAAGTGCCAGCACCACCACAGAAGATGGACGACAAGAAGAAGAAAGAAGAAGCACGAGACACGCCCCGATTCCTCCATCTTGTCTCCATAACCCCCCTGTACCAAAATCCCAAAATCCATATTTCACCCTGTAAATGTGTGATCCCTCCACCACTTAAACTGTGCTCATTCTCATGTCCTCATACACACCTTCTGAAGGGTCAAAGTCCAGCCACCAAGAATGCCTGGCAATATTTCACAACCTCTGAGCCCCCCAAGGATTTGCTTGCCCAACCTGGCTGTTGTCTCTGCTCGGGCACGCGCAGGATGGGCCGGGGCAGCCGCAGATCAAAGGATGAGTCTGGACTCTTCAATGCTTCGGTCTTCAGATTGTTTATTAATTTTTTATCTTACAGACATTTTCCTTTCTGCCAGCCGGGGTCTGACCAGCAAGGCAGCCAAGGGCACTCTGACCACCCCTGGGCGGTTGTGTCCTTTTATAACAAAAACTCCGTACATCATATTTACTTTTTATTCCCAATATCTTTTACCCTTATTGACAAGTGCACCTTCACCACAAACCAATCCCCAAGTGCCAGCATCACCACGGAAGATGGAGGACAAGAAGAAGAAAGAAGAAACATGAGACACACCCCGATTGCTCCATCCTGTCTCCATAACCTGTACCAAGATACAACCCCCCTGTACCAAAATCCCAAAATCCATATTTCACCCTGTAAATGTGTGATCCCTCCACCACTTAAACTGTGGTCATTCTCATGTCCTCACACACACCCTCAGGAGGGTCAAAGTCCAGCCACCAAGAATGTCTGGCAACATTCCAGGACCTTTGAGCCCCCCAAGGATTTGCTTGGTCATTCTGGACATTGGGAGCGATATTCTGAGCTCCCACACAGGGCCACACCTGCCCAGGTAGCTCCTTGTCCCTTGCTTGTTGTTCCTGGGCACAAGCACCAATAAATCTGCCACTGTCTGGGCATCAGCAGCGTTTCCCAGATCGACTTTGCTCTGCTTGCTTCAAGTGCCTGACAAATGAAGGAAGCACAAGAACGATAAAGACTAAATCTTATCTTAATAGCCTTTCATTATTAACTGTCTCCAGATTTATGTGTCACTGGAGCAGGAGGGAGGGAGGGAGCCAGGCACCACTGGGGTGAGCCCAGGCAGGTTCCTGCCTTTTTCCATCAGTGAGGTCTGGCTCTGTGGTTGGTTTTTTGCAACACTTACACTGTAGGGAAACTGTCCATGTGCTGCTCTTGGCCTCCAGGTGACGAGGTAGATGGGAGACATTGCTCATCTGCTGATGACCGACAAGTCTCAAATTTATTGATTAACAGACACACTTTTATAATCACAGTAATAAGGCTCATACATATTGCAAAAATAGAGCTCACTATTGGTCAGCTATAAAAAGTCAGTCCCACCTTTCTCAGGATGTTTGTGGCTTCTTTTTACCTCCTGTTATGACATATTTTCTTAAACAGCTTCTTGCTCAAAGGAACTGTGTCCTTGAATTAGGCAGCTGTTGCTTTCTCAGATGTATTTTCTCACGTCTCTTTTCCCATCAACTATGTCTCAATAAAAAACTGTCCACATCCAGGTCCTTCTCCTCTTGGATCCCCTGGGATGGCAGAGGCAGGGACCAGCTCCTCACCCCAGGGAAAAAGGAGAAGTGGGGCTGTCCCAGCTGGAAAAGAACACTGAAGAGCAGGATCATCCAATTCCCCACCAGGATGCTTCCCACTGCCTTGGCCATGCTCCAGGAGAGGGATGTGGATGTCCTCCAACAATGCTTTTATTTCACAGCACCTTCCTGCCTTCCTGTGCCACCACACAGACACCTGCCTGGAGAAACCTGGTGGGCCAAAGGGTTTCTCACCTGGGGAAGCTGACAAAGCCCTGCTCACTGGCAGCTCCCGTGGGTGTGCACTGACAAATGGATCCAGCACCACGGGAGCTGCTGGGGAGAGGGGGAAGGACCAACCTTCAGTGTGGGGAGGGGTCTGGCAGCAGGGACAGGGTGCTGCAGCTGAGCCCAGCGCCCCTGCCTGGCTGCCAGAGCCTGTGCTGAGGGCAGGAGAACAGCAGCAAAAACAGAAAAATTCAAAGTGGCTTGGGAAGCTCAGATCAATCCCTCTGCAAACCCAGCCAGTGCCTCCCAAGCCGTGTGGTATTTCTGCCTGCTGTAAGTGTGGGATTGTTTCTTAGGCACATCTTAATTTGTGTGTCCTTTAGCACTTTTCCCTAAAAAGCCCCAAAAAGAGAGTTTCTGCTGCCATCCAGGAGTTCCCATTCTTACCTAGAGCACATCCACTTCCCTGAGACCTGCTGTCATTAGGTGCCCAGGCAGAAATCCCACAGAAATGCTTTAATTAAAATGGACATTAAGAGCTCACTCATTCAAGCCAAAGAACATTAGGAGGAATTTAAATGAAGAGATTTTTAAATCTGTGACATTTGTTCTAATGAGAAAACACTTTCTAATCCTAAGTGTCTCCTAATTCAAAACAGATTGGAAAGACTGCAAGTGAAAACAATTTTTTTTTCCTCCCAAAAACACGTCCTGTAATTAGTAGACCTAACTGGCAAATACCATTTGTCTTTTCCTTACAGCTTCCACATCAGCTTGGAAGCAGGAGGTGACAAACAGACAGGAATGCACCCACAGGTGTCTGTATTTTATGTTAGGACAGGTAACAGAACTCATGGAAATTTCCACCAAATCAATCCCAGCATCTGCTGGGGGGGGGACTGATATGGGGATGCAGGATGCTCCTGATCCCTCTAATGAAAGGGATATTGCTGCAGCCAGGGCTGGATGCTGAGGAGGGGCAGGGAAGCAATCTGTTTTCAAGAGAGGAAAAACATCCAGTGATTTGCCAGAGTGGGACTATTTTTGTCTGGAAACACTGAGATAATGAAATGTGAAATAACAGCAGACAGAAAAGTGTGAAGCCTCAAATGAGAGTAACGTGGGGATGCAGCAAACCCTTCCAGGGGGGTCAGACAGGTGTTAGAGAGGTGAAATACAATTGCTCCTCCTTTGTGTTAATCATGGAAGAGTTGGCAGGAGAACTGAAGGATCTTTAATTTTTTGTGTGTTTCACAAATAAAAGTCCCACACAGTAGAAGGTGACACGTTCTGCTCCTCCCTCAATTGTCTTTTATTTGGGAATATTGCCCTCAGCATAAAACAGAAAGGTAGGAGATGTGCTGGGTGCTACTGCAACTTTCTGGGAATCCCAGACATCCACGGTTTGTAAGGATTTTATCCTTTTCCCTAGGAAAAAAGAGACTTGATTGTACCAACAGAAATCCCAGCAATTTTGTCTCAGTTTGAACAGACAGGTGTCTGCTGAGGAAGGCAGGAACCTCCCTTGAAATGGAAAATGAAAACCCCCTCCCTCCAAAGTATTATAATTTTGAAATTAAGTAAGGCTCTCAGGCAAAGGTATGGGAGTAGGAATAACAGTTTTTTACTAGGAAAATTTAAAGTACAAATGCAATAATAGAAAACAAACCCCTGCCAGAGTGAGAGCAGGCCCTGTCCCCTGTGTGTCAGGGGGGTGTCCCAGCCCCATCCCAGGGGGGCTCAGCCCTCCTGCAGTGCCAGCTGTGGTTCTGCTGGAGCAGGGATCCTGCACAAGGGGGGAGTTTTCCTCTGCAGCTCCAGGGCTGCTGCAGATGGGCCTGGGCTCCCTCTGGCCATGCAGGGCAGCAGAAAGCTGCTCCTCTGGCAATGCAGGGGGCAAAGGCTGCTGTGCTGTGCCAGGCTCAGCTTGGATCCAGGTAGGAATGCTTGGCTCCTGCCCTGGGCACAGCATCTCCCCATGGGATGGGGGAATTGGATCAGCCCTGCAGGGACACTCAGTGCCCATGGACAGCAGAGATCTCCTGCAGGGAGGATTGGCTGTGGCAGAGATCAAGAAAACTGCCCATGGACAGCAGAGAACTGCCCCAGCTCTGACACATGGGGACAGAACACACAGCCCCATTTCCAACCTAAGACACACAGAATTCCCTACAATATCAGCAAATGAATTCCCCCAAAATAAGGGATGTATTTTCAACAATAGCAGCCCATCAGCTCTCCCTGTCCCTGTGAGCTGGGACAGTGACCTGGTGCTGACAGCTCATCCTGTCCAGGGCTGAGCAGGATCCTCTCTGCTCAGGGCCCTCCAGGCAGGGCAGGGCAGGGCAGGGCTGCTCACAGAGTCCTCCCTGAGCCAGCACCTGGATTTGGGAATGAGGAGTTCTGGTGCAAACTGGACAGGCATCAGCCTGGATCCAGCCTCCCACCTCCTTCAGATTTGGCAGAACTTGGCTCCAGAGCTAAAATTCACCATCAGCCTTATTGCTCCAAACAAAAGGATCTGGATACAAAGACCCCAAAGTCTGGATTGGGATGTTTGTGGCATGGATCCACCTTTAGTTCCATGCACAACATTACCTCCCCTAACAAGGAGCATGGCTGCAGATGACATGATCCTGTTGAAAATCCAGATCTGCCTGGTTGCTGTGCTGGAGGGGGTGGTGGTGCCAGTGGTTCCAGGTGGATCAGGTTTGCCTTGTTTCCTGCTGGCTCCTGTAAATTCATGAGCATAAATGACAGCACAATTCCCAGAATAAACACCTACTTTTTAGCTTGGATCAGTAACCCTGTGAAAGTGTCTTTGTGTTTATCCTGCTTTGGAAACATGAAACACTTTACCTAAGAGTCCAATTAAACCAACTTGGGCTTTAAAGCTTGGGTACTCAGAGCCATCCTCCTGAAAGAATAATCCTGAGCTGGCATAAATGGATAGAAATCAATGAAGATCAAGAGACTGACACTCAGGTATGCTCACTGACAACCCTGCTTAGATCTCAGTAAATCATCTCAAATACTGTGCAAAAACTCAGAGCTGTTCTGAAACCCTGCAAACACAGAGACAGAAAATACATCCCTTATTTTGGGGGAATTCATTTGTTGGAAATACAGGGTTCCTCAGGTTCTGGGTGCAGAATTTGTAAACATAAAGCATTTAAAGCAATTTGCCAGTTTTGAAATCAGGTCTATTAATCCTGACAGTGCCCTCTGAGATTCCATCTGCATCTTCAGGTGGTTTTGTAGTTTTAATCCCTCCTCCTCTTTCTGCTTTGACTTATCACCACGGATGACCCACCATGAATAAAAGATTAGGATGTGCCAGATTCAAAGGAAACCTTTGCTTCTGGGGTCAGTGCTCCAGCTCCTGAGCTGCAGGAGCCCAGAGGGGTCAGCACTGGTCTGGATCATGTGGATGCCCTTCCAGTCACTCCTGGTCCAGGCTGAGAAGATAAGGCTTCATCTGTGAGACCTAACAGGGCCAGTGCTGGGAAGGCTGTCAGTTCTGGGTCTGTTTTCAAAGAGAGAACAGGGCCTGGCACCAGCAAGTCCATACAAAGAGGGATGAAGGCTACAGATGGTGGGTAAAGGCTCTAATGATGGCCAAAGGAAAAAAAAAAAGGACCCAAACTTTGAATTTCATGGCCCATTGTGCTCCAGCCCTGCACCTGAATGCATGGAAGGGATCACTCTGTGCCAAGTGGTGCTGGGCAGATCCTCTCCTTGGATCTGGTACTTGCAGTGGGGTTTTGCTCAGTTGTTGCCACATTGAGAACTTGGACAGGCTTCAACTTGGTTCATGTCTTGGTTTGAAAGGACAGGTGTCTGCTGAGGAAGGCAGGAACCTTCCTTGAAATGGAAAATGCAAACCCCCTCCCTCTAAATTGTTATAATTTTGAAATTAAGGGGTTCTCAGGCCCCCCAACTCCCTTAATATGGGAGTAGGAAAAACAGTTCTTTATTAGGTAAGAAAATAAAAATAAAATAAAAATGCAGTAATACAAACCAACCCTGCCAGAGTGAGAGCAGTCCCTGTCCCCTGTGTGTCAGGGGGGTGTCCCAGCCCCATCCCATGGGGGCTCAGCCCTCCTGCAGTGCCAGCTGTGGTTCTGCTGGAGCAGGGATCCTGCACAAGGGGGGAGTTTTCCTCTGCAGCTCCAGGGCTGCTGCAGATGGGCCTGGGCTCCCTCTGGCAATGCAGGGCAGCAGAAAGCTGCTCCTCTGGCAATGCAGGGGGCAAAGGCTGCTGTGCTGTGCCAGGCTCAGCTTGGATCCAGGTAGGAATGCTTGGCTCCTGCCCTGGGCGCAGCATCTCCCCATGGGATGGGGGAATTGGATCAGCCCTGCAGGGACACTCAGTGCCCATGGACAGCAGAGATCTCCTGCAGGGAGGATTGGCTGTGGCAGAGATCAAGAAAAAACTGCCCATGGACAGCAGAGAACTGCCCCAGCTCTGACACATGGGGACAGAGCACACAGACCTTACAGGCCAGGACAGTTCAGCTTCCAGGCAGTGCAGGGGAAGGTGCTGATCTCCTCTTTCAGGTGATGCCAAACGTGGAGATGCAATGAGGTTGTGTCAGGGAAGGTTCAGGTGGGACACTGGGGAAAGGTTCTTCCCCAGAGGGTGGTTGGTCCCTGGAGCAATTTCCCCAGGGAAATAAATGGTCATGGCAGAGCCTGCCAGAGCTCAAGGAGCACCTGGACAATGCTCTTAATCCTCTGTTTAGTTCTGGGTATTCCTGTGAGGAGAAGGGAGCTGCTGATCCTTGTGGGTCCCTTCCAGCTCAAGGCAATGTGAGATTCTATGAAACTCCTGAGAAGGACCTGCCCAAGCAATCTGCCCTGAGCAGAAGGATTGAGAGGTGTTTAGGTCCCTTTGGCCGCCCCTCCTGATGGTTCATTCCCTTTTCACACGAGCCTTGATTCCTGCAGACACTGTTCATGGCCCTGCTGTGCTCAAGTGGCCTCCAGCACCCACCTTTGCATTTCCCCAACAAGCAGATGCCCCATGAGCATGGGCACCACCCAAACCATTACAACCCCCATTTCAGAGCACTTCTCCCATCTTCAGGTCATTCCTGGGCTCTTCTCCAGGCACAACCTCCCCTCCAAAAACCTTTTAATCCCCCAGCATTGGAGCTGGGCCTGGTGCTGCTTGGAGAGCTGTGCACAAACAAACCCAGCCTGACTGCTCCCCTGCTGAAACTCCCAGCGTCACACTGTGAGGAGATAAGAACTGATTTTGAGCAAACTGATTTCTGATCAGCTGGAGGTCCGATTTTGTGGTCTGATACTTCCTCTGGCAGCAGCTGTACAGGAATACCAGGACAGCTTAGGGGCTGTGGTGGCTCTCAAAACAAACAGGGATGGCAGAACTGGGTCTGCTGAAGGAAGGCATAAATGAAATTCACCTTCCAGCATTCACTGCAAGTGAAGCTGATCTGCATTTCTTATACCAAGCAAAGGCTACAGCTCAGATGCTAATTTTATCTTGCTGGCTTTGTAGTGTCCTTGATCTTCAAGAGAATTCAAAATAACATGGAGCAAATGTATAACTAAGTCGTTTTAAAGAAGGAACTGCAAAGTGCATAACTCTGCTCAAGGGGAAACAGCTTCTCTGCTAAACACGGAGTATGAAATCAGATCATGCTGGCAGACTGAACAAATGGGCTCTTTACTCCTCATCCTCACAGCAGGGCTCTTAGGGAGCTCGTTTCCATCTGCCCTGCAAATCCATCCCAGTGGGAATGAGCAGGAGAGCCAAGCCCACCCTCAGCTCCTCATGGCTTGTGACAGATTGTGACAGATTGTGACCCTGCCCTGACACAGCTCCATTCCATCTCCTCACTTGGCATCACCTGGAAGTGGATCAGCACCTTCCCCTCCACTGCTATCCTGGAAGTTAAACCAGGTTTAATCCTGTCCAAGTTCTCAGTGTGCCAAGAACTGAGCAGAATCCCTTTGCTGAGCAGACACAGGTGAGTGATGACACCAGGAGCACTTTGTGCCAACCTTGGGCACAGTTACTGCAAGGGACCCTTTTCTCTGGCTGGAACAGCCAGCCCTGCTGCTGGGGCTGCTCCTGCCTGCACAGCCAGGCTGACACCTGAGAGAGCCCAGCAGGGCCAGCAGGAGTGGGGACACAGCCCCTGTGAGCTGGCCTGGCTGGCAGGGGAGCACAGGCCCAGGAGAGCTGGGCTGAAGCCCTGCCCAGCTGCCAGTGCAGCCCCAGGGTCACAGCCTGGCTCCCCTCCCTCTGCAGAGCTCCAGCTGAAGCAGGGCTGAGCAGGAGCCCCAGGGCCCCATGATCTGCCCCAGGAGCAAACTGTGCTGAACTCAGTGTCCAGGTGCACCTGCTGGAAGGCCCTGGAGGCTTTAGGGGAACAGCATGGGCTGCTGTAGCAGAGTGGGGTTTAGATGGTGGTTCCTGCTGCCTGTTTCCCAATGAGCATCTCCTGGAAAAGCTGCTGGAGTGAGCATTCAGGCCAGTCCACACACACCCCACTCAGCCAAGAGAGGCAGAAGAGCCTTTGTATGGTCAGTTCCACTGAGGTTTATTTCAACACACCCAAGGGATCCAGAGACAAAAGGCCAAACCCTGTGGGGTGCACAGGTTAAGGATGGGGTCAGTGGCCCAGGGTCTGAGGGCACAGGGTGGCACAAAGGGCAGGGCAAAGGGCACTGCCCTGCAGGGAAGATGGGGCCAGCCACCAGGGGTTATCAGGGATATTTTTGCCTGATGTCCAGGAGAAATGATGAGGAGGACTCCATCTTATTAGAAGGCAGATTAATTACTTTATTTTACTATATTATTCTATACTATATTACATTACATCTAAACTGAATCTGCCCAGCACTCAGCATCTCGTGACTGTCAGTGACAGTCCCAACACACCTGGATCCAATGGGTCAGTGAATCAAAACACTCACACCAGAATCCAATTATTATCAATTCCCTTCAGGTAAACCATCTTCCACTATTCCACTTGTGAACAACACAGGAGCAGTAAATGAGATAAGAATTGTTTTTTCTTTCTCTGAGGTTCAGAGAATGTGAATCCCAGAAATTTCTTGGGAAGTTGTGCCTTGCTTTTCTCTGTGAAGAGAAATGTGAGGACAAGGGGTATCACAACCAATGAGGAAACAGGGAAAGGTGTAGCCATGATATTTTCTGAAAAATCCCTTTGCCAGGA
This sequence comes from Setophaga petechia, assembly GCA_024362935.1. Taxonomy (NCBI): domain Eukaryota; kingdom Metazoa; phylum Chordata; class Aves; order Passeriformes; family Parulidae; genus Setophaga; species Setophaga petechia. Next base: position 3,284,664 of record JANCRA010000060.1, read on the forward strand.
TTTTTCTCCTGAGAAGCTGAGTGGCCTTAGGAACAAAATGTAAACATTGATTATCTGCTGCTGTGGAATGCAACAGGTGCATCTGTGATTGGCCCATGTTGGTTGTTTCTAATTAATGGCCAATCACAGTCAGATGGCTCGGACTCTCTGAGAGTCAGGAGCTTTTGTTATCATTCCATTCTCTGCTTTCCTTGCAAACCTTCTGATGAAATCCTTTCTTCTATTCTTTTAGTATAGTTTTAATATAATATATATCACAAAATAATAAATCAGCCTTCTGAAACATGGAGTCAAATTCTCCTCTCTTCCCTCATCCTGGGACCCCTGTGAACACGGTCACAGAAAGGAGAAACCATGAGAATTTGGGACATATGGTGAAAGGAACTGGGATGGATCAGTGTTGCAAGGCTCCATAGGGAAATCTTCTCTTTCAGCCTAGGTGGAGACTCCATGGTGTATTCTTCCAAGGCAAGGCCCTGGGGATTTTCCTGAAAGGTTCAGAGCATTCCACAGGCTGGAAAAGCTGTTCCTGGCTGGGAAGGAGGCAGAGGCCACCTCAGGGTTCACCTCAGGGCAGGGACATCCTTGTCCCTGGTACAGGAAGGAAGGAGGGCTCAGACAGCAGCCCTCCCACCCAGACTGCGCTTCCACCAAGGAATACTGAACAATTCCCTGGGGAAAGCAAATGCTTCCTCCTAGGCTGCTCTGCAGCCATGGGCCCTGCTCTGCCCCACCCCCTGTCAGGTTACAGGTGAGCCTGGAGTGCCAAGCAGCACCTTCAAACCAGGGGCAGCCACAGCTCTCCCACCATCATCCCCAAATTATTGTATTTGCTCAGAATGTCCCAGCGAAGGCAGGAATGATGCATCTGACCCCATGTTCTCAGAAGGCTAATTTATTATTTTATAATACTATAGTGTATTAAAGAACACTATACTATATTAAAGAATGCAGAAAGGATACTGAGTGAATGCTAAAAAGATAATAATGAAAACTGGTGACTCTCTCCAGAGTCCTGACACAGCTTGGCCCTGATTGGCCAAAGAGTGAAAACAACTCCCAGCAGAATGCAATGGAACAATCACCTGTGGGTGAACAATCTCCAAACACATTGCACATGTGAGCACAACACAGGAGAAGCAAGTGGCATAAGAATTGTTTTCCTTTTCTCTGAGGCTTCTCAGCTTCCCAGGAGAAAAACCCTGAGCAAGCAGGTTTTTCAGAGAATGTGAATGCCACAGCCAAGTTATTGTCTTAGTCTGTCCCAGGCAGAGCTGCCTGGCACAGAGCAAAAAGGAGATTTCTCCATGCTACAGGGAAACATCCTTGTCTTTCACTGGTGCCAGACTCCAGAGAAATCCCTGATTTCCAGGTGAGAGGTGCAGGGTGCAGGAATGGTGCTGCAGAGCTGTCACAGGCCTGGGAAGGAGCAGGAAGGCCCTGGGCAGTCCCAAGGATGCCCTGGAGATACCAGGACATGTCCTACCTGTCTTCTCAAACTCCTACAAAGCAAAAAAGCAGAAAAATGCATGTGAGGTCAGAGAAACACCCAGCATGGCAGGATGGAGGGCAGGCCCCAGAGAGCTCTTCCCATCTGAGGACAGAGATCTTTCTTTCTTTTCTTTCTTTCCTTCCTTTCTTTCTCTCTTTCTTTCTTTTTCTCTCTCTTTCTTTTTTCTCTCTTTTTCTTTTTTTCTTTCTTTTGTTCTCTTTTTCTCTCTCTTTCTCTCTTTTCTTCTTTTTTCTCTCTCTTTCTTCCTTTTCTTTCTTGGCTTTCTTTCTGTCTTTTTTTTCTCTCTCTCTTTCTTCCTCTCTCTCTTTCTTTCTCTCCTTCCTTCCTTCCTTCTTTCTTTCTTTCCTTCCTTCTTTCTTTCTTTTCACCACTCTCTGTGTTCACCTCCACACTCATCAGGGCACAGGCTGGAATTCCTGGGTGTCTGTGAGGGCCAGGACTGGATGATCCCTGTGGGTTCTTTCCAGCTGGGGCTATTGTGATGTTCTCTGAGGTGATTTGGCCACCACCCTCAGCCTGGGCTGGGGTCTCACAGCCCCATCCCATCTGCTCCTGGAGGACTGGTCAGGAATTGTCCTTGTGAAGGTGAGTGCAAGGAAGGATTGAACCTGATGGCACCACAACCTAATCCCCCACCCCTGCAGAGCTGAGCACATCAGCTGGACACAGGGGGAGCAGGACATCTGCCAGGGAGTTTAGACTCTGCTCCATGCCTGTATTTTTTTCCAGTTGGAGGTAGACAAAGTGAAAAAAAAAAACCCAAAAAAGCCAACACCAAAAACCAACCAAAAAACAACAACAAAACAACCAAAGCCCAAAAAACCCCCAAAACAAAAAACAACCAAAAAAAACCCCACAAACCAAAAGCCCAAAAAACAAAACAAAGAAAACCCCAAAACCAACCAAACAAAAACCACCCAAAACAACAACAACAACAACGAACCAAAAAAACCCAAAACCACCAAACAAATAAACAAACAAAACTGGAGAAGCAGCTGAATTGAAAATAAGAAATGAGCTGAGGTATTTGTTCTCTTTGCTTGGATTTAACACTCCTTGGAATGAAGCAGTGAGAAGCAGGTCCTGAGCTCCTGGTGCCAGCCCCTCTGCTCTCCTGTGACCCCTGCCCATGGACTGGGACCCTGCACTCAAACACTGGAGCTGAACCATGAGAGGTGCTGAACCTTCCTCTTCCTTGAGCACTTTTGGCCTCAAGTCCTTTTCTCCAGCCTCTCTGTGCTTTCATTAAGAGTTTGCCTTATTTCAGAGCAGGTGCTTGCTCCTGTTCCTAATGAACCTCTCAGCTCCCTTGTAAACAAGCCCTTTATGAGCTCCACAAGCATGTGCTTGTTTCTATTTATACCTTTTCCATATCAATATTTGAAAGCACACTCCCCTGCACTGTATTCCTTCCCTGTGCCCTTTTCCATCCCTGCTGCCTTTTTCCCACCTCTGCTTTATCTCCCAGGTTCATCCAGGCTCTTTTAATTCAAATCTAGATTTTTCATTTCCTTCGTTGACCTGAATTAAATAATTGGGAACTTTGTTTCTGACTGATTTGCATTCACAGACATCTCCATATCCCTGCAGAGGTGTCTTCCTCTACACCAGAAATAGGTGGGAAGTGAACACCTGAATTCTCCAGGCATTCTTCTGAGTGCCTGCTGTGCACCTGGCTTTGGAGACAGCTACACTCCCATTTTTGTACTGGGTTTATAGGGATGGGACACCTCTCCTGGGAGGAAAGGCTGAGAGAATTGAAATTCTTTGGCCTGGAGTAGAGAAGGCTTTGGGGTGATCTGATTGTGGCCTTTTGGTGCCTAAAGTGGAGAGCTGGAGAGGGACTGGGGACAAGGGATGGAGGGACAGGACACAGGGAATGGCTCCCACTGCACAGGGCAGGGCTGGATGGGAGATTGGGAATTAGGAATTGTTCCCTGTGAGGGTGGGCAGGCCCTGGCACAGGTGCCCAGAGCAGCTGTGGCTGCCCCTGGATCCCTGGAAATGTCCAAGGCCATTGGGGCTTGGAGCTTGGGTTGGACATTGGGGCTTGGAGCACCCCAGGACAGTGCAAGGTGTCCCTGCCATGGCAGGGGTGGGATGGGATGGACTTTGAGGGTCCCTCCAGCCCAAACCATTCCATGACTCTGCTGCTGCACCCTGTGTTCTCAATTCTCATCTCACTAACAGAGGAATTCCTGCTCTGGTGTGGCAGCCTGTGCAAACAGGAGCTGTCTCCCCTCTCCCACCAGCTGTACCCAGGGACGAGACTCCAGCTCCTCCACCACAAGTGCTGGGAGCAGCTTTGTAATGTAAATAGCACTCCTGGTATTTTTAACAAGCACCTGCTTTATCCCTCTGCCTAATGAGAGCCTGGACAGAAATGCAGTGAAAGCACACGAAGGTAAGACTGCCATTTAAGCTAATTAACAGCAAATTAAATTAAACTGACACACACATATATTTTGGGCTCCTGCATCTAACAGGAGGCAATGCTGCAGAGATTTCATTATTCTCATTTCCCATCACCTGCTATTTTTCCCCCAGCACCTTCCTACCCAATTACCTGGGGAAGGGAAAGGGAGAAAGATACTAAAGCCAATAAGATAATTCTCATTTACATAAAAATTTTTCTGCGTTGTGTTTAATAGCCTGCGAGTAACTGCAGAAGAATATATAGTCCATTCTTTAAAAAGCTCCAGTGCACTAATTGAAATTAAATTACATAGAACCCAGTGTCTGGCTCCTGCTCGTTGGGAGATAATATGCAAGCCCCAGCTTTGTGTGTTATTATATTATTAATATTGATGGATGAAGCACTGGAGTCACCACAGAGCCACCTCCCAGGTGCAATTCCCCTTCCTCCAGCTGCAGGGGAGCCTGAACCCATCTCCCCATGAATATTCTTCCTTTGCTGCAGGCAGGGCTGGGATCCTTTGGCATCCTGGACATCCAGAGCTGCAGCTTTTGGCCCCTCTTTGCTGCATTAACCCTCTGTCACTGTGATATTTTATGAAAAATCCCTTCACCAGAATTTCTTCTCCTGGGAAGTTTCAGCTTCTCTCTGTTTTGCTGCTTTGGAATGTGATTTGGAGATTGTTTACCCAGCCTGTGAATTGTTTTAATTTAATGACCAATCACAGCCAGTTGTGTCAGACTTTCTGAGACTGTCACAGGTTTTTATTATTCTGATTCAGCCTTCTGATGTATCCTTCTCTTTCAATGGAATGGAATGGAATGGAATGGAATGGAATGGAATGGAATGGAATGGAATATAATATAATATAATATAATATAATATAATATAATATAATATAATATAATATAATATAATATAATATAATATAATATAATATAATATAATATAATATAATATAATATAATATAATATAATAATATCGCTTCTGAAAACATGGAATCAAATTCTCATCTCTCCTCATCCTGAGGACCTCACAACACCTGGGTGATGCAGCTGCAGCCTTTCCTCCACGTTCCTCTGCTCCTCTCACAGCTCAATTAATCCCTCAGGGGGACGCTGCCACCACAAACAAGATTTAAGGGAGTTTCCTGCCAAGCTGGCAGGCCTGGAAAGGAAAGGCTGCTGCTCCCTGGAAGAGGCAGAGCACCAGGAGCTGCTGGTTCAGTGTGTGTGGAGCTCACTGCTCATCTTCTCCACGAGCTGCTAACGAGGGAGCCAATTAGTGCCAGTTGTGATGGGAGCACTGTTTCCACCAGGAGCTGGATTGAAACCTTTAATTCGTTTTGCACAGGCAGAGGAACACAAAATGTTCAAGCATGGATAAAACCCACAAGTTGGGAGGGCTTAGGGTACCCCTGTGGGTTTTAGTCTTTGTTTCAGACTTGCAGCTTTCATTAAAACAAAAAAAAAAAAAAAAAAAAAAAGAAAGAAAAAAGAAAAAGAGGGAGGAAAAAGAGAAAGGTTTCTTGCCATTTTCATGATGAAACTAATTCTCCTCATCTAAACTAATCCCAGGATTTCTGGAATGACTCATGGTGAAATGGTCCCTTGGTGGGCTGGGACCTTGGAATAACGAGCTGCCAAGGTTGGACATCAGTCCCTGCTGCTGGGGCCCCCAGGGACAGCCTGGCAGCCCCTGGCAGCCCCTGCCAGCCCCCCAGGCCCCCTGACATTCCCAGTGGAGCAGAGAACCAGGAGCTCTGTGCTGCTGTGCTGCAGCTCTGTCAGATCCAGAGGGAGCAGGACACAGATGGAGAACACCTCCAGCACTGGCTCTGTCCTGAGGGGCCCAGCAGGGTCTGCCAAGGGTGCCAGGTCCTCACTTCCATCCCATTCCAACCGGGGAAGGGCTCTGAGCTGCTTCTCTGCCTTTTGCTTGGCCCTCTGCAGGGTTAGGGAGAAGACAAATGGTTACCTCCCTCCAGGACCTGCTTCCTCAACTGGAGACTGTCACAGACATCTTTTATGGAAAATCCTTTCCTTAGGATTTTTCCTCCTGAGAAGCTGAGAGACCTCAGGAACAAAATGTAAACATTGATTATCTGCTGCTGTGGAATGCAACAGGTGCATCTGGGATTGGTCCATGTGGATGTTTGTAATTAATGGCCAATCACAGTCAGCTGGCTCGGACAGAGAGCTGAGCCACAAACCTTTGTTATCATTCTGTGCTATTCTATTCTTAGCCAGCCTTCTGATGAAATCCTTTCTTCTATTCTTTTAGTATAGTTTAAATGTAATTTATATCATAAAATAATAAATCAGTGTTCTGAAACATGGAGTCAGATCCTCATCTCTTCCCTCATCCTAAGATCTCTGTGAACACGGTCACAGGAGTCAGACTTTGGATGATGCAGAAGGAGCCCTGAGGCTGTGCAGAGCAGCCCAGAGGAGGGTGAGCAGCTCCCTGTCCTGCAGCTCTGAGAGCTCCATGGAGCTCCCATCCCCAGGCCTGGGAGCATCAGCACTGCCTTGAAGGAGGCTGGAGCTCGTTTAGATCACTCAGTCCTGCCCTAAAGTTCTTCTGGAGGGGTGAAGTTTCCTTTCAAAGGAGCCATCAAACACAGCTCACACCCTGACAGGAAGGGAGCGTCATCCAGTGAGGTAAATGGGAATGCAGGCTCCCCCCTGTGCTTCAGATGAGTCACCAGGCAAAGGTTCCTGAATCCTCCTGTCAAACAGACTTTACATTAAAGGCAGCATCACAAGGCAGAAAGTGGTTTTTTCTCAGGACATTTATGAAGACCTGCAGCTAATTAATCCATGCATTTACAAAAGAAATGCTTGACAATACACAGAGTTCAGCCAAGTTCAGGGAATGAAAGAAAATATCAGATCAGGGAACCTGCACATCTCCTTTGGTCCGTGACAGATCTCCTTAGCAGCAAATCCCAGCAAGAAACCTCTCTGCTTCTCCCCTCAAGTCAAATCCTTTGTGTCAAACCCCATTTTTATCTCAGCCCACTGAGCTCATGAGGGTGAAAGCCCCGTGCAAGGACCCTGAGCTCTGCACCACTGCTTTTAATGGGAGTGCACTGGGGAAAGAGCATCCAGTGCTGCTGGAGGTGCAGAACACTGGAGAGCAGAGCAAGCAGCACAGAACTTCTCCCTCAAAGACACAGAAGCTGTGCTTGAATCCCTCACTGGTACCTCAGGAGCCTGGCTTGTTTGCAGCTCTCCAGATCTTTCCCTTTCCTGTTTTTTTAAATGAGGATTATATTTTCTTTTTTTCCCAGTCACCAGGAACTTCACCTGCCTGTCACAATTTTTCCAACGTGATGGATAGTGGATTAGCAGCTCCATCTGCCAGATCCCTCAGTGGTTCCTTGGAGGAGGTGATCCCTGGATTTGAATGGAAAGGGGAGAAATTTAGGCTAAATATTGGGATGGCAACAGATGGATAAGGATAAAAACATCCTGGGAGCAAACTGACACTGGGCTTGGAGGAGAAGGAAGAAAGAGAGGCTGTAACAGGCTGATGGTTTCAGAAAAAGCAGCAGCCCCCAGTGCAATCCCAGAGCTCAGACTGGAGGGGATCAACAGAGCTGCTCCTCACCTTCTGTACCCAGCAGGACTTGCCCTGCCTGGCTCTTTTCCAGAGGGGAATTGGCAGTCAAATCACATTCATTGTTAGCTCCCTGGTTTTATGGGGCTTCTATAGGTTCAGTAATCTTTATAGCTGTGAAGTGCAACTTTGGGCAATGAAGGAGGCCCTTTACAGAGCTCTGGCTGGACTGTGTGGGATTTAAAAGCTGAGCAGAGCTGGGGACAGTGGGAAGGATTACACAGACTGTGCCTCTTCATGAACATCCAGGCAGGAGGTCCCCATGGAGCTTCCAGTAAGGGAGGAAAAGCAAAGCCTTGCTGCAATAAACTCCTCGAATTAAGCACTGACACCATTGCGAAGTTTTGAACAGCCAGATCTTTCTTTTTTAGCTTCCCAGGAACCCACAGCCACATAAATCATTTGCTTGAGGAAACACTTCCCATTCTCAGCAGCAGAGTAAATACGGCAAAGATGATTTGGAGAAGATACCCATTGTTATGAGTAGAAAAGTTGCCCATTTTTTAAAAAGGTTGCAGAGTTCACAGGTTGGGCCAGTAGCTGCCAGGGTGGAGTTCTAACTGTTTGTTGCTGTAATCACCTGTCATTTTCATTAACTACCTGTTGTTGATGGTTAAGAATTCCCCCTTTTGTCAGTGGCACCCTGCTGCTTCCTGCAGGATGGCACCCGGATGGTGAAGGGACATCGGAGGTGGCAAATGACATCGGATCCATCATGCAATGGGAGAGATCCCTCACCAAACCCAGCCCAAAACCCCTAAAACAACGAGCCAACACAAAACTGACAAATCAAAGTAATGACTAGATGTGAAGAACAGAAAGAACAGAATCCAGTATGTGCTAAGATCCTTTTTACCCCTCACCCTAACCTAGATATCAGCTAGACAGAGGACCTTGAATGTTGAATTGCAAAGCTCAGGAATTTTCCAATGCTCTCCTGAGGATGGGAGCCCCAGCTCTGCCCACAGACCAGCAGACAAAGTTGCTCTGAGTCACTGCTTGGGACCTGTGGTGGCGTGAGTGTGACCCGTTGGTTCCTCCCACCCGAGCTGATCCCTTTAATAAAGGCATTAAAAAGGAGAAAAGCCTCCTGCCCGTGTTTATTTCACCCATCAGCTGCTGAGTGGGTTTCAGGATGAATTCGTGCAGCCCTGCCCTGCAGAGGCTCGGGGATGGTGGCAGCACACCCCCCTGGCATGGGCAGCAGCCCTGGGCATGGGAGGCAGCCCTGGTGCCTCCCGAGGTGTCAGACACAGCCTGGGGCAGCACTCAGCGCTGGCTGTGCAGGGCTGCCCCTCTCCAGGTGTCATCGACACACAGGGCTCGTTTCACCTTCCCTGGGCACTTCAGCCAGGAGCCAGGAATGGCCTGAGGGCTGCCAAGGCCTTTCACATCAGCTCTGCACAGAGCCCTCAACAGATGGGCAGGTAAGGGACAGAGTGGATCTCAAATTATTCCATGTAGCCTAATTATCTCATAATAACATCTTTAATGCATCTGAGAAGCTTGGAAGGACTCCTTTCATGCCTAATTGTCAGGCTTTCTGAGAGAGCAATCACTGCTCAGAGGTATTTTCCAAGGATTTTTCTGTCTTTTGCCTTTGTAACATCAGTCAAGCAAACCACTATTGAGCAGTCTCTGTAGCCTGGCTCCCTTTTTAACCTCTCCTGTAAAACCTTTGGATATTATTATCCTTTCCCTGTTTGTTCATGTCTTATGAGTGCAGATGCTTATTTGGGGCTTGCATTAGTGCACTCACCAAACAAAGAGGAGACATGAAAGGAGCAAAGGGAGCAGTTAGGTTGAAAGTCTCTGGGATGAGCTTGGAAGTTCTTTGTGGGTGAGTGAGGAGCCCCCTTTGATCTGCCTTCACCTGGCAGCCCCGGGGAGGGGCAGGCAGGGATGCAGGCAGTGAGGAGAGGCTGCAAAGAGCCCCAGCTGGGTGGGAAAGGCTCCCCCGGGGCTGCAGGAACCCCCCAGCCCGGGGCTGCAGCTCTGCAAAGGCTCCTGCTGAGCACAGGGCTTCTCACTGGGTCACTCACTGCCCATGAGTGCAGGGCAGATGGGGTAATTCCTGCGCTGGGCTCAGTGCAAACACAGACCCCAAACAGACACAGATCCCCAAACAAACACAGATCCTCAAACAGACACAGATACTCAAATAAACACAGCCCCCAAACAAAGACAGCTCCCAAACAGATACAGCCCCCAAACAGACACAGATCCCCAAAACAGACACAGATCCCCAAATAAAAACAGCCCCCAAACAAACACAGATCCTCAAACAGACACAGATACTCAAATAAACACAGCCCCCAAACAAAGAGAGCCCCCAAACCGACACAGATCCCCAAATAAACACAGTCCCCAAACAGACACAGATCCCCAAATAAAAACAGCCCCCAAAACATACACAGCCCTCAAACACAGCTCTCCAAACAGACACAGATCCCCAGACACAGCCCTCAAAGAGACATAGATGCCCAAATAAACAAAGATCCCCAAATAGACACAGTTTCCCAAATAAACACAGCCCCCCAAACAAACACAGATCCCCAGACACAGATCCCCCAAACAACACAGACCTCCAGATCCCTAAATGAACACAAATCCTCAAACACAGCCCCCAAACAAACACAACCCCGCAATTACAGCCTCTGACACAGTTCCTGAACACAGCCCAAGTTCCCCAAACACAGCCCTCTTAACACAGTCCTCCCAAACAAACACAGCTTCTCAAACACAGCTCCCCCCAAACACGGGTCCCCTAAATATAGATCCCCTAAATGCAGCCCCCAAACAGACACAGCCGACAAACACAGCCCTCCAAAGAGACAGATCCCCAAACAGACACAAATCCTCAAACACAGCCCCCCCCTCAAAAAACACAGCTCCCAAACACAACTACCCCCAAACACAGCCCTCCAAAAAAGCACAGGCCCTCAAACACAGCTTCTCAAACACAGCCCCCAAACAGAAACAGCTTTCCAAACACAGCCCCCCTAACACATGGATTCCCTAAATACAGATCCCCTAAACAGAGCCCCCAAACAGTCACAGATTGCAGACACAGACCCCAAACAAACAGGCCCCCAAACAAACCCAGCTTTCTATAAACAAGCCCCCCTAAAACACAGGTCCCCTAAATATAGATCCCCTTAACAGAGTCCTAAACAAACACAGCCCCCAAACAGTCACAGATCCCAGACACAGCCCCCAAACAAACAGAGCCCCCAAACACACCCAGCTCCCCAAACACAGCCCCCCAAATACAGATCCCCTAAACACAGCCCCAAACACACGCAGATTGCAGACACAGCCCCCAAACAGATACAGATCCCCTAAAACAGCCCCAGATTGCAGACCCAGCCCCCAGCAGGTGCTGCCTGCCCCCCAGGAGCCCTGGCCAGCACAGAGCCCCCGGGCCAGGGCAGAGCAGCTTCCCCAGGGGGTTGTGGGCACAGGGTGAGGGGAGCCCTGGGCAGAGCATCCCCCACCCAGCCTGCACATGGTGTTCTCCATCCCCCTGCCAGAGTGGCTTCACAGACCTCCTGGGAGCAAACACACAGCAACTGTGACCTTTGGAAGTGATCTTCCACTGAGGAGCTCTCTAATCACACAACCATTGCTGGTTCAGAATGAACTCATGGCCTCGGTGGTCAGTGGCAGTTGGACACAGTGGCTCCAGCTTTGCTCCAGCTGTTCCTGTGCCCCTGATCCCACAGATGCCCTTTGTGTACAGGCCAGCCCCAATTTAAACAGAAGGGAGACAGAGCTGCTGGGTCTGACATTGCTGGTGTCCCAAGGGACATGAATTCCCCTCCCAACCGCTTTAATTTCTTTTCCTTTTGGCTGGAAACCAGCCCATGGCTCATCAGACTGTTTCATGATCACTCCTCAAAGTATTTCAAGAGGCACAACTCCAGCTGAGTCAGAAATACCCAAAGAGCCTCTCTTCCCCCCTGAGCTGTTTGTTCTCCCCTCCCAAGCCTGCAGAGTAACCAGTCCTGGCACCACCAGAAGGTCCCTTGTTAGCACCTCAATCCCCACCCTCCATCACACAGGGACCATAAATCCCTGCTGGGTTCCCAGGTGAGAGAGGAGAACAGTTGGGTTTGCCTGTGGGTGTTGGTCTGGGTGAGGGACATTAATCTACTTCATAATTGGTTTTGCTGTCTTTAATATAATTCCTTCAATATTGCTTCAAAACAGTTCACTGTTACACTGATAGTTATCATTTATGCTAAACTGATAGTTACAACTCCTATCCTGTGTAGTAAATAATCCTGATGGAGATCTTTGAGTCTAAATATTATCATCATTAATAATTTATTTTGATATAAACATAGCATAATTTATTTTAATATAAACATATCTGGTTTGCCATCCTTATTCCTGCAGCACAAAGGTTCAATTACACCTGTAAAATCCTTTAAACTCCCCTGAGAGGGAGTTCAGAAAGCAAGGAGGGTCCTTGCTTTACCTCCTGACTCAGTGGAAGGGTCTCCCTGAAAAACTCTGTCTGAAGCTCCCACTCTGCCCAGGACTCTGGAAAAGTGGGGATGGTGGGGATTTCCTGCTGCTGAGGAAGCACCAGGAATTATGGCCTCTCTCTGATAACCCTTGCACATTTAACATCTACAGCAACAACTCAGGCAGCACTCTCCCAGCTACATTTTGTTCTGTCATTCTAAGATAAGGAGCAAAGGAAAAAAAAAATAGAAGAGTGAGGAAGCCACAGTGGTAATGGCCCTTGCACAAAGCCAGGGAAGTTTGCTCTCTTATCAGACATCATCAGCCTGCTGTGCTGCCACAGGACACAGAGATGTCAGCCCATTTAGATCTCCTTTGATCTGGTAAAGGCACCAGATCTGCTGCACGAGGTGTCTGTCACACCAAATCCTCAGCTGGCACCTGCAGCACCTCCCAGGGAGGTGGGAGCAGCTTCAGGCCCCTCCTGGCACCAGCTCAGGAAGCTCTGGGAGTGTTCCTTTGGGAATAAACCCAGGAGCAGCACTGCCTTCCATCTGATGAGGGTCTGTTCATGCTCTTTCCATTCTCCATCCCACTGAACAGGTTTGCTGGCTGTAAGATCACAGGTGAGGGGCAGGAGGAGCATCCCTGGGGACAGTCCTTGCCCTCATATCCCCCTCTGCTCATTCTCTGGGCTTTCCAAGTGCTGCTGCTCCAAAACCCACATGGAAGGGTGTATGTGTGTGGGGGTTCTTCAGGATTTCTCCTTTCTTGTTTACCTGTTCATTTCAGCTTGGGAAGGAGGCAGATTTTTCTCATTTATGCTGTGAATAGAAAGCAAGCCAAGGTTTCCCAGGTCTCCATTCCACAGGGAACTGTGTCAGTGCCAGCCTCCCAGCCAAAACCACTCAAACACCCCCCCAAATGCTAATTCCACACCTCCCACATGGCACCAACATCACAAGAGCTCACTGGCCCTAAGGCAGGAGGGAGGAGTTGTTGCCAGACTTTGAACTTTCAGCCACAGCTTCAAGACCTCTCATTTGTCCAGGAGAAGCTTCCCATACTCCCCAGGAAAACTCACCTGGAATGCTTTTGTTGGTCCTGTCAGCATCACCCTGACACTCACACATTGCCCAGAAGCTGAAATAGCACAAGCAGCAGAATTAGACACCAGGGCATGAACAGGGAGCTGTTATGTGTTAAATCAAAGCATTCAATCGTGAGGCCAGAAATATTTACATCAGAGGGAGCTCAGAATAGAAGTGAGGCAACAAAGATTTTGGCCACTGGAGTAGCAGAAAGGGCCTCCAACCCTGGTATTTCCACAGCTGATTTTCACAGCCAGGCCTTGGTATCTTTGCTGTAACCCCACAGTCAAAGCACTTTGCACAGACTCTTTTCCTACAAGTCCATCAAGGGCTTTGCTGGCCCAGCTCCAGGAGAGGAGAGGCACCAGATCTGGTTTTTGGAGAACACACGGTTGAGCAAGATCTGTGCAAAGCTCCCCACTTAGATCAGTGTCATCCTCCACCTTGATAACAACTAAAAATAAAGCACTGCAATAATCAACTAGATTGACTAAGACAGATGCTGCTTTTAACATGTGTACTGTAATTAACTTACAGAGGGCTAGAAAGCTCCATCTCAGCCTCTTCCCACAGTGGAGGAAGTTTGCCTTTCTAATAATAGGAGCTGGTAACACATGTTGAATTATAAAGTAATGAAAGTTGGTTTTGGCAGGAACAATCCAGATTTGTCGTGCTTCCATTTAATTTCCAAGTCTGACAGGCGCTCTGCTCCCAGCGGAGCCGCTGCTTTTCCTGGAGCTCCTGCTGAATTTCTTTCCATAAGGTAGGGCACAGAACCTTGGCAGGAGGAGGGGGATGTGTCTCAGGGACCCTCCTGACGATGCTGTGCTGACTTTCTCTCACATGCTGGCTGGTTTGCACACACGCTGCCTGCACACCCACACAAAACCTGCCCAGCCACAGGCTGTGCTTCCCCGGGGTGGGCTCACCCTGAGCCACCACAGATGGGATCACACAGCACTGTGTGAGCAGCACATCAAAGATGCTTCCCTGCCCTCTCCCATTTGTGCTGTGAGGAGAAAGCAAATCAAGGGTTTCCAGGTCTCCATTCCCTGGGGAATGGTGTCAGTGCCTGCAGGTCTGTGTGGGGCCAGGTCCTGCCCTGCCTGCTGTCTCAGGGCCACTGTGCTGGGACAGCCCTGGCTGGAAATAGCACCAGTACCTATTGTATTTACTGGGAATGTCCCAAGGAAGGCAGGAATGATGAGTCTGACTCCATGTTCTCAGAAGGCTCATTTATTAATTTATAACACTATATTATATTAAAGAATACTGTACTGAAGAATACAGAAAATATACTTATTGAATGCTAAAAAGATAATAATGAAAACGGGTGACTCTGTCCAGAGTCCTGACACAGCCTGGCCCTGATTGGCCAAAGAGTGAAAACAACTCCCAGCAGAATGCAATGGAACAATCACCTGTGGGTAAACAATCTCCAAACACATTCCACATGTGAGCACAACACAGGAGAAGCAAATGAGATAAGAATTGTTTTCCTTTTCTCTGAGGCTTCTCAGTTTCCTGGGAGAAAAATCCTGGGTGAAGGGATTTTTTCAGAGAATGTGAATGCCACAGCACCTTCTGGGTTACGATTTCCCTCACAAATCCTCTCCCAGGCCCAGTTTTCAGAGCTGGATTCCAATGGCTCTTCACACCCTTCTTGGACCCCGCTGTGCTGGGACCATCTTTGGTGTCAGCAGCTCCCTCCCACATGCCTGAGCTGCTGAGTCAGGAGTGGATAAGTGACCCAGACTCCAAGTCAGAAGGCTAAAAGGCCAGAAGCCCCTGGTTTGCTGGATCCCCTTCTTTTATACCCTGGTCTGACAAAGGTGGACCTAATTGGTCTTTTAATCAACACATTTCACATGATTGACTAATTAAGAAGACACCCTTCAGTAAACATGAGAAAAACAACTTCTAACAAAACACCACCTGCAATAGTTTACCATTTGTTTAGCATTCTTTCTCTCTGCCTCGGTAAAACTTCCCAGCCCAATTAATGGGAAAGCTTATCTGACTTTCTTTTTCCCTGACCAGACTGTCACATCCACATCTCCCTGCCTCTGCAGCTCCCCAGCTGTGCTCTCCTGCCCTCCTTGCCCAGCCCTGCTTGGCCAATTCCCCCCTTTTGGCTGGGATGTGGCAGGATTGCAGCTCAGGCAGGCCATGCCAGCTCTGGTCTCCCAGCTCAGCTCCCAGCCACAGGAACCCGTGATGGGGGGCTGGTGTGGGTTCTGAGCCCCAGCACCATCCTGAGGGCTCTCACACCGTGCTCTCTGCCCTCCTGCTGGGATAAAAGCCCCTCACAGCCTCACATCTCTGCTGCCAGCACCCTGAGGTGACCCTGTCCCTCTGCAGCTCCCCTCTCCAGACCAGCCTGACCAGCAGGAACTGAGCCTCCCTCTCCTTCCACAGAATCACAGAATGACCAGGTTGGGAGAGACCTCCAAGATCATCGAGTCCAACCCAGCCCCAAGCCCTCAACTCACCCCTGGCCCCCAGTGCCACATCCAGGCTTTGTTAAACACACCCAGGGATGGGGACTCCACCACCTCCCTGGGCAGCCATTCCAGAACTACATCTGCTGCCTGCACCCCCTCAGGCTCTGGGATTTGTGGAATAATTTGTGCCAGTCTGGTTCCTTCTTCCACACATTAAAAAACACCTCCATGATAATATTTGTGCAGTGTTGATGTGTGTGTGTGTGCAGATATCTGCTACAAATCCTCATTTCTGAAGGGACATCTCCAAGACACAAAAGCAAGGTCAGGAATGCACTTGGTCAGATGTGGCCAGAGAGTAATTTTTAATATTTTTTCACACTTTTTTTAAGTCATTAGGACTCCAATGGAAGTTTTTGGCCATGTCCACATAACATGGCCTTGGCCTGGCTTTCATCTATCTCCTCTGAGCCCTGGGGAGGTGAGCTCAGGATCCACCAGGAATGAAATGACCTGAGAGATCAAAGGTAGGAATGAGATTCCCTTCCTGCTCCAGCATTGATTCAACAAGTTCAGCCTTGAATTTGCTTTTTGTCAGACCTGGTGTGTCTCTTACCACTCACTTGCTATTTACTTACTACATTTGGTTTCATACAAAGCCATGGCCACCCACAGCACAGCCTGAGGGGTCAGACTGAGAGGATCAGGGGCAGAACCAGGGCAGCTTTGCTTCCATTAAAAAAGAAAAGGCTGTTTTGTGTGTTCACACAGCAACAGGGAGCTCCTGGCCCTGATGTCCTTGTTGGAGGTGCTGCAGGCTGGCTGCACAGACACATCTGGGGGAGATGGGTTTAGTGACAGGAGCCCAGCACACCTGAGCAGGGCTGGCAGCACCACGAGCAGGTGAAGGGGTTTCAGTGCCCCCAGGAACCTCCCTCACTCCCTCCTTTCCCACAGCCTGTGCTGGGTGACTGCTCAAAAGTGCTGGCCATGGTGGCTGGCTGGGTTTGAAAAGCCAGGGGGCTGCTAAGGAAGGCAGGAGCCTTCCTTGAAATGGAAAATGCAACCCCCTCCCTGCTCTGAATTATTATAATTTTGAAATTAAGTGGGGTTCTCAGGCAAAGGTATGGGAGTAGGAATAACAGTTCTTTACTAGGAAATAAAATAAAATAAAATAAAATAAAATAAAATAAAATAAAATAAAAAAAATAATAAACAATGGAGTAATACAAACCAACCCTGCCAGAGTGAGAGCAGGCCCTGTCCCCTGTGTGCCAGGGGGGTGTCCCAGCCCCATCCCATGGGGGCTCAGCCCTCCTGCAGTGCCAGCTGTGGTTCTGCTGGAGCAGGGATCCTGCACAAGGGGGGAGTTTTCCTCTGCAGCTCCAGGGCTGCTGCAGATGGGCCTGGGCTCCCTCTGGCCATGCAGGGCAGCAGAAAGCTGCTCCTCTGGCAATGCAGGGGGCAAAGGCTGCTGTGCTGTGCCAGGCTCAGCTTGGATCCAGGTAGGAATGCTTGGCTCCTGCCCTGGGCACAGCATCTCCCCATGGGATGGGGGAATTGGATCAGCCCTGCAGGGACACTCAGTGCCCATGGACAGCAGAGATCTCCTGCAGGGAGGATTGGCTGTGGCAGAGATCAAGAAAACTGCCCATGGACAGCAGAGAACTGCCCCAGCTCTGACACATGGGGACAGAACACACACATTACCCTGCAATCTGGGACAGCAGCCACAGCTGCCTTTTCTCACCTGAGAAAGCCCTGGTGGGGGGCCTGTCCAAGTCAGAGAGCCTCTGGTTTGTGATGCAGAGCCCAGACCACCACATCCACTCTGTGCTCTGCTCCCTGGGGCTTTACAGCTCTGCTCCCTCCAGAGGAGAGCTTGGATATGCTCTGATGCTCTGCTGCTCTCCTGAGAGGAGAAGCCTGGTGTGGTGTGAGGAGGTCAAAGAACTGCAGGAAAAGGGAGGGAAAGAAGCAAACAGGGTCCTCCCAGCACCACCAGGACCAGAGGTACCATTTCAGGTCACATTTGGAACCCAATGCTGCATTTCAAATCTGACCCTCAGACTCAAGCTAAGCACACCCATCATTAAATCACAGTCCTGCTACTTGGCTTATGGAATAGAATGAAATCTTGCCAGAAGTCACATTTCATGGCCTAGCAGTCACCTAGAACAGAAAGCACAATGTGCTGGACACTTCTGGCATCCCTTGTGTCACCCCAGCAGCACTTGCCCCAGCCAGCATTTGTTGTATCACAGCACACAGGTGATTTTCCAAGGATTATATTTCATTTGGATCAGATTTTGTATCTAAACATGCAAAATCTTCTCAGGTAGCCACATGTAATGCAGGTGTAACTCTCCAAGCTCCTTCCAACCCAGAAGAGCAGAGATCATTTCAGTTTCATCAGGGCTGTGCCTTTGCACCAAGGGTTAACCCTAACCAAGCTCCAGCTCTCACACAGGGAAGTCAGATCCATAAAATAAAAGGGGAGATAGAAACACGTAGCAGAGGCTCTGGCTGCTGACTTCTGAAGGTTTGCAAATGCCTCCAGGTGGGGAACACTGCTCAGAACATCCCAGTGATCTGCACGAGAGATCAGGCTTGGAAATACAACACACACACCCAGCCAGTGCCTGGGAAAATGGCAAATGTAACATTTATCCTTCTGCTTTGAGCCTGGACTCAATCTTAGAGGGCTTTTCCAAACTTAATGTAGCTTTGACTGTGTCCCTGTAGTGTCAATCACTTCTTTTCCCCTCACACCTCTCACTGTCCCCAGCAGCAGCAGTTGAGCTCACCAGGACAATGCTGCACTGGGGAATTTTGTGCTTGGTGAGAGATCCCCCTTCCCCTGCAGGGACAGAGGAACAGGGAAAGCCCTCCCTGCTGGGCCAGGCTGTTCTGGGAGGAGCAGAGTCCAGGAGAGCCCTGGCTGCCAGTCTGAGGAGGAACCTCAATTCCAGAGAGGTGTCTCAGGATCACTCACTGCTCACAGTGACCCCAAGATGTGTTAGAAAGTCTCTTTTCCCAGCCTGGTGCTCGAAAAAGGAGTCAGAGCTCTTCAGTTCTCGGTCTCAAAGTTATTTATTGTATCTTATCTATAAAATATTTTCTCCTGTCCAGCCGAGGTTCACTCAGCAGGACAGTTCCAGGCACTCTGCCTGCCCCCAGGGCAGTGTTACGTCTTTGTACTAAAAACTACCTGTACAATGTTTACAATTACTTCCCTACACCTATCACCTATGTTAGACAGTGAGCTTCTACTCTAAACCAATCTAAAAGTGCCACCATCACAGCAGAAGATGGAGGCCAAGAAGAAGAAGAAGAAGGAGAAAGGCTGGACATGCCCAGATTCCTCCATCTTGCCCCCTGAACCCCCATACTAAAAACCCCAGAATCTACTTTTTCACCTCAGGTAAAATCATTATCATTCTACTTAAACTGTTGTGGCTTAGATCTTCATACAAGGTTGGTAATTTGTTCCATGGGTCATAATCAAACCCACAGGGGCATCTTGGGCTCTGTGCCAGGGTCTCTGAGCCCCCTCCAGGGGTCTTGGCCGTTCAGGACAGCCAGAGGGATGTCCTGGGTTCTGACAGAGAGGGAGAGGGAGCCCTGTGGGCAGGCAGGGACAGGTCCCAGCTCACAGGCCTGTGGCATCCCTAGAGGTGTTTGAGAGAAGCCTGGATGTGGTACCCAGTGCCAGGGGCTGGCTGACAGGGAGCTGTTAGCTCAGAGCTTTGACTCCATGATCTCAAAGGTTTTGTCCAACCTAATTCTGTGTGATTCTGACTGGGGCACACTGTGAAAGGAGGTGCACAAAATACTGAGTAAGGAGTGGGTGATGTTGTGGGGAACAGAACCCCTGGAGATGATAAATACCCTGCTGAGGACAGGACAGGGACAGGGACAGGTCATTCTCCCACATTCTGGAAGCTGGGACCTCCCTAAGTGCTCCAGTGGAAGGCTGACCTAGGGCAAGGCACTGAGAAATGTCCAAACCTCATAAAGGCCTTGGTGCTTCTTGAGAGAGTGACAAATAGGTTGAGGAGCTTTTCTTGCACAGGTTCCCTGAAGCCCTGGGGGCTTTAATTGTTGAAGGCAACATCACTGTGAGAATTGGAGCTATTTCCTTGAGAAATATCAGTAAAGGATGTCCCAACAAGGTTTTAGGATATCAGTGTGGGTCCAGATATTTATCAAGAATTCCTGCATGTATTCAGTTTTGTTCTTGCTACAGAACCATCCATTTGCTAGAGCCAGCACCTCCCTGCTTGTGTCTCCTACCCTGTTACTCCTAAAGTTTCAGTTTCTTGAGACAGTGACAAATAGGTTGAGGAGCTTTTCTTGCACAGGTTCCCTGGAGCCCTGGGGGCTTTAATTGTTGAAAGCAACATCACTGTGAGAATTGGAGCTATTTCTTTGACTAGTATCAGTAAAGGATGCCCCAACAAGGCTTTAGAATGTCAGTGTGGGTTCAGATATTAGCAAGATTTCCTACATGTATTCAGTTTTGGTTTTGCTACAGAACCATACATTTGCTAGAACCAGCACCTCCCTGCTTGAGTCTCCTACCCTGTTACTCCTAAAGTTTCAGGGTGGCAGGAAAAAAATAAACAAAAAAACCCCTCCAAACCCTCCTGCTGCTGCCATGGGATGTCCAGCCCTGAGGGAAGAGCAGAGCCACAGCCCCACCAGTGCTCTCTGCCTCCTTCTCACCCAGCTACAGCGACAACCCTGACTGCTGGGTTCAGCAGAATTACCCTTCATTGCCAGATGACAGCATGCAGCAGCTCTAAAGGCAACAAAATTCATCTGGCTGCCTTTTCTATGAGTGTCTGTTCTCAAAATGCAGTCAAAGCCACTTTCAGCTAGTTTCACTTATAAAAAGTCCAGCAAACCTGCGAGTTTTACACAAAATGCGAGCCATAAAGCATCAAAGGTTCTGTTGGAGGGTTGGTGAACTTTAGCAATGCCTTTGATGAAAATGGTCTGAGTTTCAAGTGTGTAATGAAACCCCAAATCATTCAAGTTTCACATGGTTGCAAATATTTCTCACAGTTCTGATCAAAGGTGTATTCAGCAGGGAAGAGGCTTTGATTTTGCAGTACAGGGGACGTGCTGAAATTTTCAAAGCCAGGCCCTGGGATTTAGCTGAGCAGTTCTTCTTGGAAGCAACACAGCTAAACTTAGCAATGCTTAGGGGGAAGGAAGGAGAAGATGCCATGTTTGGATTACTCCTGTTCCCCCTAAACCCCTTCCCAGGGGGAAGCTTTAATCCCCTCAGGGAGCCCAGGGGGCTGCAAGCCCCAGCAGCAGCTTTGGCTTCTCCAGCTGCCCTCCCTGCACATTTCTGTCCAGTGCTCTTCCCTGACTTCTCTCTCCCGGCTGCTGGCACTGCTGCTCTGTGCACAGCACTTCAGAGGGAAAGCTGCAGTGTTTGCAGGAGGCACTGATGCTGCAGGACTGGCTGCTGACCCACATCCCAGCAGACAGGCACTGGAAGGGCTCCCTGGTTGCCCATGCAGGATCCCTCCACTGTCACCATCACATTTTCTGAAAAATCCTTTCACCAAGATTTCTCTCTTGGGAAACTGAGAAGCCTGGGAGAAAAATGAAAATTATAATTACCTGATCTGCTTCTCCTGTGTTTTGCTGCTTTGGAATGTGGTTTGGACATTGTTTACCAGCTGGTCATTGTTTGATTGGTTTCATGTGAATTGTTTTAACTTAATGGCCAATCACAGCCAGCTCTGTCAGGACTCTGGAGAGCCATGAGTTTTCCATTATTATCTTTTAACCTTCTGTAAGTATCCTTTCTCTATTCTTTAGTATAGTTTTAGTATAGCATAATATATAATATAATATAATATAATATAATATAATATAATATAATATAATATAATATAATATAATATAATATAATATAATATAATATAATATAATATAATATAATATAATATAATATAATATAATATAATATGAATCCTTCTAATTATATAATATTATATAATATGATATATAATATGATATATAATATAATATAATGTAATATAATATAATATAATATAATATAATATAATATAATATAATATAATATAATATATAAATATCCTTCTAAGAACATGAAGTCAGATTCATCATTTCCTTCCTGCCACGGAGGACCCCAAAAATACCCCACTCCCCCAGCTTGGGTGTCCCTGGCCAGCAGGAAACAGGAGAGCAGCCTCACCCTTGCCTGTGCTCAGCCAGGAGAGCCGAACCCCCCGAGGCAGAGGCATATGCAAATGTCTGGGTTTAACAGCACTGCCGTGCTGGGAAGTCCTCATTTGTGACAACAATTTCCATGGCAACAGACGGAGCTGGCTGCCGGGGTCCCCTTGGAGGAGCAGGGGAAGCACAGGGGGATGAGGAGGAGCAGCTCTCGGGGTTTGTGTCAGCAGGGCCAGGCTCCTGCAGGGCAGAGCTCCCGAGGAAGGGGAATTCTGCTGGAATCCAGAGCAGAGGATGCAGTGATGGGCTCAGGCTGGGGATAAGGACACGCAGACTCTGCCCAAAGCTCCTCTCCCCAGCTTGGGATGCCCTGCACAGCGCGGGGCTGCTCTCCCTGCAGCAAGGGACACCTTATGGGGGAGAGGAGCACTTTTACCCTGTGGCAGGGATGGATGGGGTGCAGCCATTCCCACAGCCCTGCAGGTGGTGGCTCTGGCCCCATGTCACCTCCCTGGCCTGTTTGTGTCCCCTGAAGGCAGCAGCCAGCAGCACTGACCGGGGCACTGACCAGGGACACTGACCAGGGACACTGACCAGGGACACTGACCAGGGACACTGACCAGGGACACTGACCAGGGACACTGACCGGGACACTGACCGGGGCACTGACCAGGGGCACTGACCAAGGGCACTGACCAGGGACACTGACCAGGGACACTGACCAGGGACATTGACCAGGGGCACTGACCAGGGGCACTGACCAAGGGCACTGACCAAGGGCACTGACCAAGGGCACTGACCAGGGGCACTGACCAAGGGCACTGACCAGGGACATTGACCAGGGGCACTGACCAGGGGCACTGACCAGGGGCACTGACCAAGGGCACTGACCAAGGGCACTGACCAGGGACACTGACCAGGGACATTGACCAAGGGCACTGACCAGGGGCACTGACCAGGGGCACTGACCAAGGGCACTGACCAGGGACACTGACCAGGGGCACTGACCAGCCCTGACCAAGGGCACTGACCAGGGGCACTGACCAAGGGCACTGACCAGGGGCACTGACCAGGGGCACTGACCAGCCCTGACCAAGGGCACTGACCAGGGGCACTGACCAGGGACACTGACCAAGGGCACTGACCAGGGACACTGACCAGGGACACTGACCAAGGGCACTGACCAAGGGCACTGACCAGGGGCACTGACCAGCCCTGACCAAGGGCACTGACCAGGGGCACTGACCAGCCCTGACCAGCTGTGACCAGCCCTGACCAGCTCTAACCAACCCTGACCAGTAGCCCTGACCCCTGACCAGCTCTAACCAGCCCTGACCAGCTCTAACCAGCCCTGACCAGCAGCCCTGACCCCTGACCAGCTCTAACCAGCCCTGACCAGCTCTAACCAGCCCTGACCAGCAGCCCTGACCAGCCCTGACCAGCTCTAACCAGCCCTGACCAGCAGCCCTGACCCCTGACCAGCTCTAACCAGCCCTGACCAGCTCTAACCAGCCCTGACCAGCAGCCCTGACCAGCCCTGACCAGCTCTAACCAGCCCTGACCAGCAGCCCTGACCCCTGACCAGCAGCCTGAGCCAGGCTCAGCCCCAGACCAAGCCACCATCAGACCCTGCCTTTCAAGCCTCAGTCACCTGCAGAGAAGCAGAGCTTTGTGTGACAGCCACAGCTCTGTGACACCACAGGCACACTGCAGAGGCTGTTTTTCCTAAGAACAGCCCATTTTCCAGGCAGCCTGGCATGATTCTGCAGCTCATTCCCACACCCAGTTTCCAATCAGTACAAATAATATGCACCAAGCATCACAGAGCCATCAGCTGCTGCCCCAGGGGCAGGAACAGAGCCTGCTCAGAGAGAGCTGGGGCAGCCAAGGACTGTGTTTTAGGCAACAGCAAGTTTATCTGGCTAATGTGTTCTGCTTCTTGAAAATTCTGTTATTTTCCCTGAGACATTACAGTAAGTGGCCTGGTAGCCCCTTGGGATTCCATCCAATAAATCACATCACAGCCATTTAACCCCAGAGGTGGCACCTGGGGCTGGCACATCTCACTTTTGGGTGTCCACAGGCCTTGATGCAGAGAGCCTTGCAAAGCCAAAGCAGATTTTTCCTCCCTGCCTACCCAGCTCCCTATTTAGTTGTTTTTATTGTCCAAATCAGAGGCTACTGCAATAACAGCTTCAAAGACTGGAAGCCCCAAGGGCAGAGAACATCCAGCACCACAGAAATCTTGAGTAGCTTTAGTATTAATTGATTAAACACTTCACCCAGCAACACCAAACACCCCCATCCCTGAAATTCAAGCCTCATAAAGGCCTCGGTGCTGCTTGTGAGTGACAAATAGGTTGAGGAGCTTTTCTTGCACAGATTCCCTGAAGCCCTGGGGGCTTTAATTGTTGAAAGCAACATCACTGTGAGAATTGGAGCTATTTCTTTGACTAGTATCAGTAAAGGATGCCCCAACAAGGTTTTAGGATGTCAGTGTGGGTTCAGATATTTATCAAGAATTCCTGCATGTATTCAGTTTTGTTCTTGCTACAGAACCATCCATTTGCTAGAACCAGCACCTTACTGTTTGTGCCTCCTACCCTGTTACTCCTAAAATTTCAGGGTGGCAGGAAAAAAAATAAAAAAAAAAAAAAACAAAAAACTTAACAAAAAAAAAAAAACCCAAACAAATAAACAAACAAAAAAACCCCAAACAAAACACCCCTCCAAACCAATCCCCAAAAACCCTAAGTGCAAGGAAAGCTTCCTTACAAAGCTCACACATATAGAGGCACTCATTTATCCAGGTTAAACCACACTGCTCCCAATCTCTAGCCAATATCCCAAGCAAAAACCACCTCTCCCCTCACCCCAGCACCCTCACAAGAATTTTGGGAGCCAACCCTTTATTCCCCAGGAGGGTAAACACTCAGCTTCCTGCCTGATTTGCTGAATTGGGTATTTTCTCCCCCTTCATGCAAACGAGCAGTTAATTATTTACCAGCCTGTCTGTAATGCTCTAGTTTACATGCTGGAATTTACATGATTTATTAAACAAAATAGCATTTAAAAAGGAATCCTGTCATAGACATGTCATCCTTAAAGGAGACCGAGCAGTTTTTCCTGGAGAAGGAGGTAAATTGAGGAATTGCAGCCCATGCAGCCATTTCCAGCCTGAAGGAGCTCCCTCCTCCTGCCATCCCCAGCTGGGGCTGAAGCCTCAGCAGCTGCCCAGCCCTGGGGAGGATGTTGGTGAGGCAGAGGGAACTGCATCCTGAGAAAGATTACATCACTCATGAATGATGGAAAGACAGAATTCCTAAAGAATTGTCCTAAAAATCGGGAAGGTCAGCTTGAACTCTGTGGTCTCAGTGGTCCTGGGAGCACTAAAGTGAGAAATTAAAGGGTTGTTTAACCCTTGCAAGGGGATTTCTTCTCTTTTAAGCCAAGTCTGTTCATTCTTCTGCCGTGAAAATCTGATTTGGTCTGAGAAAACCATCCATAGTGGTTGTGGTGGATCATTTGGCTGAAAAGCTTTGCAAATGTAGAAAAAATGTCATTTTCCTATTTAGAATCTTTTTTTATGCTGTAAAACAATATCCCATTTAGGAGGAAACTGCTGCTGCCTATTCCTGAGCATTATTCATTCCAGAAACAGGCTGTAATGCTGTAGAGCCTGACTAATTCCTGACTGGGAATTGCTCTGTGCTTCTCAGAGCTGGACCTTCTGAACACTCAGCCAGAGCCTCCAGCAATTAGCTGAGCTCCTCTCCCTTAAGTGCAAATAAACCCTGATGCATTTAAGGATGAGTCAAAATGATTGAAACTGAACTTCAAATAATAAACATATCCATCATTGTCCCTTCTCAGATCACACCTGTATCAATCACAACCTCTGCAGCCACCACAGCTCCTCCACTGCTTCAAGTACCAGTGTCCTTGCACTTGGCACGGGCATCCTGCAATCCCTAACTCATCTTTTGTCAGCCAAAATGCCTCCTAATTTCCTATTTTTGACAAGCAGGGATGATCCATCACTGCTAAAACAATAGGTTCATTTGTTATTGCAGGAAATGATACAACTGAATAGAAGTTACATTGCAAAAATCTGTAAATAAGAGGGATTTGGCTGTAAAGTGCAAGTTAGAGGTATTCAAATAGAAACAAAGTGAACTTTTGGGCAGTGGCAGTGCTTAAATCACTAAGCCAGGTTAGTGAGAGATGGATGTGGAGCCTTTTGAACTGAGGTGCAGTGCCCTTTTCAAACACTCAGCTCTGCTGCCAGTCCCTGGCTTTGATGTAGAAATCCTGGCATGAACTTTGGGTTATCAGGAAGATCAGGCTCGATAATCAGAATGGGCCATTCTGGCCTGAAGATCCCTGACAAGCTGGAGCAGAGAGTGTGAGGATGAATTTTTCAGCACTGACACTGTTGTGTCTCTACTTTTGCAGAGCTGAGCTGTGGAAAGGCTCAACAGCAGCAGAGTCAGCACAGCAGAGTCTGGGGAAAATGCTCAGCAAGATACTGGGTGGATTGGTTTGAACAGCCAGGTGTCTGCTGAGGAAGGCAGGAGCCTCCCTTGAAATGGAAAATTAAAACCCCCTCCCTCTGAATTATTATAATTTTGAAATTAAAGGCCTCTCAGGCAAAGATATGGGAATAGGAATAACAGTTCTTTATTAGAGAAATTAAAAATACAAATGCAATAGTAGAAAAAAGAAAACAAACCACTGCCAGAGTGAGAGCAGGCCCTGTCCCCTGTGTGTCAGGGGGGTGTCCCAGCCCCATCCCAGGGGGGCTCAGCCCTCCTGCAGTGCCAGCTGTGGTTCTGCTGGAGCAGGGATCCTGCACAAGGGGGGAGTTTTCCTCTGCAGCTCCAGGGCTGCTGCAGATGGGCCTGGGCTCCCTCTGGCCATGCAGGGCAGCAGAAAGCTGCTCCTCTGGCAATGCAGGGGGCAAAGGCTGCTGTGCTGTGCCAGGCTCAGCTTGGATCCAGGTAGGAATGCTTGGCTCCTGCCCTGGGCGCAGCATCTCCCCATGGGATGGGGGAATGGGATCAGCCCTGCAGGGACACTCAGTGCCCATGGACAGCAGAGATCTCCTGCAGGGAGGATTGGCTGTGGCAGAGATCAAGAAAACTGCCCATGGACAGCAGAGAACTGCCCCAGCTCTGACACATGGGGACAGAACACACAGCCCCAGCCACATCTTCCAACCCAGCACACTGGGGAATGTTGCCTCCCATCCGTGGGGGTGTGACCCACACGGTGGAGTGGGTGATTCTGACCCACAGGTTACAGCAGAGGTGTGCTCCCTCCTCTCCTGCTGCCTTGAGTTCCTTGGGGTCCTGGGCAGGCTGGAATGAGTGGAACTCATGTGGCTGCAGGTTTTTCTGAGCCCCCAGCCTGGGGGCTGCACACCATGAGCCTGGTTTTGTGTTTTCCTCTCCTCTTGCAGCACAGCAGGAAGAGGTGTGCATAATCACAGGTAAGAACATCCATCCAGTGAGACCCTGCCTGCCCAGGTCCGGAGATAAAGCTGTGCCTAAACCTCCTTTCAGCTGAGCCCAGGTAGAGCTGGGCCCAAGGGCTGCTGCAGGTAAGACAGAGAGAGTGCAGGATGGGATGTGGGAAAGACAAACTGCCCTGGCATGAATCCCCCCTGGTTTGTGGCCTGGATTGCTGCTGCCTGCCCCATTCCCTGTTTAATGAATGCTCTCTAAACAAAAGGATGAGCAAATCATTATCAGATGAGGCAAAAAGAAAAATATCCCAAGACACATCTACCCCCTGCCTGTGAGGCTGGAGTTGCAAGTTTTGGTTACCAGGAACACAGCAGCAGGATGAATTTCCACCTGGACTCTGTGTGCCTCAGCTGTGACCAAGATGTATCATCTCCACAACAAAATGGGAGTCTGGCACCTGAAAATGGGGAAATTTAGGTTGGATATTGGGAAGTAATTTTTTACTGTGAGGGTGGGCAGGCCCTGGCACAGGTGCCCAGAGCAGCTGTGGCTGCCCCTGGATCCCTGGCAGTGCCCAAGGCCAGGCTGGACAGGGCTGGGAGCAGCCTGGGACAGTGGGAGGTGTCCCTGCCATGGCAGGGGTGGCACTTGGATGGGCTGTAAGGTCCTTTCCAACCCAAACCATTCCATGATTCTGTGAATGGTGGCTCAGCACCCTGGAAATGATCTGCAACCAGCAAACACTCTGCAGACTCACTGGGAGCTCATCCACCAACTCCAGTGGGCACTGGATTGCATTTGTAGGGTTTTAACTCAGGTGAATCCTGCAATATCCTTTGGGATGCCCTGTGGGCTGTCAGCAGTGCTCAGGAGGAGCTCTGGGGGCTCCAGCTCTCCCTGCTGACCCAGAGATGGGAAAGCTGAGGAGCTCCTGGCTCATTCCTCATGCTCTGAGCAGCACTGCCCATGGTTTGCTCATTTTGTGAGCATGTTTATCCTACTCCCTGTGGGGAGTCAAAGGATCCCTCTCAGACAGGTTTTATATGGGTTTTGCCTGTCAGACCCTGCCTGCAGCATCCTGGAAGGAAAATTCTCAGCAAGGATGAAAGTGCCACCTGGAACAAGGAGCCTGGAGAGGCCAGCAGTCCTCAGGACACAGGGCCAGGCATGTGGCTTTGTGAGCAGCCTGTCTAGAACATGTGTTCCCCTGGGACTGAGTAAACCAAGGCTGTCCTCTGCTCTCTGCATCCCACTGGAGCAGCTCTGGGATGAATTTTTCACTCCCAGACACTCCCAACCCCCGGGACTGCCTGAGGCTGCCAGGCCTTTCCAGCTGGGTCACAATGGTGAGACAAGGGGATCCTGTCCTGAGGAACACCCTGGAGCTCAGCATGCTCCCCCACGGGGCCATGGAGAAATGGGATGGGCAAGGGACACTTCAGAGCACCCACTTCAGAGACAGCACTGAGCTGCCAGAGGGAGAGAGAAAAGAGAGAAGTTGCTTTGGACTCCAGCTTCTAACTCTGTCTTTGGAGCCGAGTTCTTCCACGTCTGCAAACTTGGCTCGATTTACACAGGGCATCCTGATTCTCCCTCTCATCTGCTTCAAACATGGGATTAGGCAAAACATCCAAAATCGAGGACAACCACCAAAAGCCCCCTTGGCCACTGAATAAACAAAGCCAGGCCTCCAGAGGGTGAAATCAATTCCTGTTAGTATTCTGTGCCATGCAACAGGAGCAATTCCACTTAGCTCTGCCTTAAATGCCACTGTGTGTCACCCTGTGCAGAAAGTGATAGTTCCATTTTCAGCACATTGATCTCCCATGAAATCAATGGCTTGGAGCAGGTTCACCTGTCCAGGGCTGGGAGCAGACTCAGCTCCCCAGTCCCTGCAGGGTGGGGGCTGGAAATGTCACTGCAGCAGCAGGAGCTCCTGTTGTGCTGCTCACACCAGAGGCAGCTGTGGAATCCTCAGAATTTCTCCCCCTCAGGGAAATCCCCAGGGCCCTGCCTTGGAAGATAATATATGTTCTGGTTTGAAAGCAAAACCAGTGAGAGACACCAAGGCAGAAATACAATTTATTATGAAAAGGGGAAAAAACTCAAAACCATGCAATAATACAAAAGAAAAAACAGACAGAGTTTGGTTACAATTATATACAATAATACAAAAGAAAAACCAGACTGGACAGAGTCAGAATACAACCTGACATCCTGTTGGTCAGTGTCGCAGACATCCTTTGTGAAAAATCCTTTCTGTAGGATTTTTCCTGCTAGAGCTGAGAAGCTCAGTAACAAATGTAAACAATTATTATCTGCTGCTGTGGAATGCAACAGGTCCACCCGTGGTTGGTCCCCTGTAGATGTTTGGATTTACTGACCACTCACGGTGGAGCTGCTCTCGCTCTCTGCCGAGACACAGACCTTGGTTATTCTTTCTTTCCTCTCTATTCTTAGCATAGCCAGCATCTGAAGAAGCTCCTTTCCTTTCTATCTCTATGTAGTATAGTTATAATGCTGTATATATATCATAATATAATAAATCAAGCCTTCTGATCATGGAATCAAGATCCTGACTTTTCCATCCTCTACAAACCCCTGTGACCACCGACAACAGTCAGGGTGGTGGTACCAGTCTGAATGGAATGGTCTTGTTGAAGTGGTGATCACATAGAAATGATCTGGTAGCTCTTGTCCTCTGGAAGCCAGCAGGTAACGGCAGTTGTTCCTCTGGGAATCCAGTATAAAGACTGACTGCTCTGTCCCAACCCCCAGATTATATCCAGGTAGGAATGCTTGGCTCCTCCCCCTGGGTGGAGCATCTCACAATGGGCTGATACCTTTCTGTGAGTCATGCAGTGGGTCCATTGACAGAAATGGCTTCTGGAGGGAGTTATCTCTGAGTCAGTGCTGGGCCCATTAACAGGAGATAAGGGAAAAACCCCAATGCCCCTCCTGGTTTCAGCAGCTCTTGAGGATGGGAATAGAATATATCTTTATATTGTAACCTAGGACATGTACCATGCAGTTTTCCCCACCTAGGCTAAAGAGGGGGCTCAGCCCATGGTGCTCTGCAGCCCTGCTGCCAATCCACATCAGACTGGGTCCCCCATGGGCCAGCTGCCCCTGCCCACCCCAATTATTCATCCCTCATTGCCCCTGTAAGGGCTGCCCTTTGCCCACCCTGTGCCCTCAGGTCATTGGTCACCAACCCCACACTTCAGTCGGTGCAGACCCCATGGTTTAGTCTTTGTCCCTGATCCCTTCAGCACACTTTGGAATAAACCTTTGCTGGAATGCATCATACAGAGACTCCTCCTGTCTTTTGTGAAAAATGCCAATCACTTGTTTTAAAATTTTAAAATTTTAATAGTAATAAAATGGTTATATAAATAGTAATAAAAATTAGAGCAAAAATAATTTGGACAATCAGAGTTAGGGCAATAGAGAACAATAAAAAGCAAAGAAATACAAACTGTCTGGATCCTTCCTGGGCAATTAAGCCCCGAAAGCAGCTTACACCTGCTAACAAAGGATTAACCCTTAAAAGCAATAGCCTGTTGCATATTCATACATCTCATATATGATGCAAAAAATTCTCTTCAAATAATGGGTGTTCTCTCACCCTTTGGTTATTTTCAACTCCCCTCCTTCATCTTGTTGGCTCCTCAAAGTCTGGAAGGAGGTGCAAAGAGTTTGGTCTTTCCCAATAAGGAGGCAATAATTCTCCTCTTAGGGATTTTGGTGTCTTGTTGCTGTTGTAACTGTGCAAAGAATTTCTTGATTATCTTATCCATTCCTTGAGCTAGTTATAAAATTTTCTTACATAGTTTCTATTTTATATTATGCCATAGCCTAAAAACTTTATTTACCACACTACTTAAAAGAGATTAATACAGCATAACTTTCCAACATAACACATATAGTATTCATTTTAATATTTGCTAAGAGCCAATCACATAAAATGCATTTTTCACACTTTCCTCTGCTGAGCTACCTGTGGTGTGTGTATGTATGGACCTGAAACGGCTGCTCTGGTGGCCTTACTCTGAGTGGCTTCTGAAGGAGACACTTTGAAGAAGGCTGCAGCATTTCTACCACCCTGCCATGCAGCAGCAGCATCCCCAGCTGAGGGAAAAAATGGGGGGGGTTTCACTCCCTTCCTTCAGGAGCTGGTTCCTGCAGGAGCAGCCAGAGGTCGTGTCTGGCAGGAGGTCACACATGGCAAAGGAATCTGCTCCTGAGTTCCACTATGTCCTGGATTAGGGCAAATTTGGGAGAAAACCTCCAAAGGGGCCCCTCCAGAAAGCAAACCCACACAGCCCCTGCCCACAACTGGTTTGGGAAGGATTCCTGGGAGAGAAATGGAAAGAACCTGTTTATTTAAGGTTAACAGGACACAAAATGAACAATACCAGATGACACCACTCTGTCACTGCTCTCACAAAGGTGAAAAATTCAGAAAGTCTCTCTGGGGGCGGTCGCTCTGTTCTCAGTCCCTCCGGTGCTGCCCAGAGTAGGCCCCGGTAGGCCCCAAAGGGTCCCAGTCTGGAGCAGGCTCCAGTGGTTCCAAGAAAGGGAAAGAAAAAACAGTCCAGGGAAAATTTGGACTGCTTAGCTAAACTAACTAATGAAAGCAAGAGCAAGAGCAAAGCAGGAGCAAAGCAAAAAGCAAAAGCAGCACCATGTACTGCCCCATCTGTGTCCTGCCAGCCGTGGGGGAGCAGCTGATAACAAAACCAAACCAAAACAAAGCTTCACTCTTCAGACCCAGTCTTGAAGGCACAGAATATAATATCCAGCATGAACAGAACAACAACTGGGGATACAAGCATCACAACGTCACCCTAGGACATGCTGCCAGCCTGAAAACTTCACCCCAGGCAGAGCCAGCCCGAGGGCTGGCAGAGGAGCTCTGTGAGGAGCCCCTGGAATGCCATGGAGGGAGCTGCAGGCTGGATGAGGGCTCTGCTGAAGGCAGCTCCTGGCAGGGCCAGCTTTAACCCCTCCAGGGGACACTGTGAGCTCCAGGGGACCTGAGCAGGACTGGCAGGGTGAGGAGGACGCTCCCAACCCCCAGGGCTGCCTGAGGCTGCCAGGCCTTTCCAGCTGGGTCACAATGGTGAGACAAGGGGATGCTGTCCTGAGGAGCACCCTGGAGCTCACCATGCTCCTTCACAGGGCCATGGAGAAATGGGATGGGCAAGGGACACTTCAGAGCTCCCACTGGTGTCCCTCCAGGCAGAGGGAATTCCTGCTCCCAAGGTCGATCAGACTGGGGGGATTTTGCCACTTGGAAGGTCCTGAGCTGGCTCCAGGCTGAGGGGAAGCAGGGCTGGGGCACCTCCTGGGCTGTGTGAGCAGTCTGTGGTTGGGGAGGCAGGTCCTGCTCAGTGCTGGGGAGCAGCTGGTCCCAGCTGTGGGGTCAGGAAAGGATTTTCCTCTAAGACAGGTTGGCACACTGGCATCCCCACATGCCAGCCTGGTCCCTTCAGGCCAGGCTGCTGCCTGCTCACACACCCCAGAGGTGTCCTTGTGGCCTGCACTGGGAGGAGAATGGTTTTTTTTCCCACTGGCCAGACTGGGCAGTGTCCCTGGGGTTTTCCTGCCTTGCTGTGCAGCTCTGAGCACAGCCAGGGCTCCTCTGGGCCACTCTGGCTGCTCATGCTGAGTGTCCCCAGGTGCCTGCATCTGGATGGGGGGAGCTTCTGTGCCCCCAGGGTCAGGGTCAGGGACTTTACTGAAAAATGACAGCTCCTTTTTCTGCAAAAAGGTGCAGGGAGTGCCTGCTCAGGTGAGCCTTTAAGCTCCAGGGACAGCAAAGTCAGGAGTGTTGTGGGTAATGGAGCCCTGAACAAAGAGCCACCTTTGTCCTCAGGGAGGAGAACATTTAGGCTGGATCGTCTTGAGTGTCCCCTCTGAAGAAAACTGCCTGAATACATTTACACAGGCAGACAGGACAAGCAGGAAAGGTTCAAACTGCAACAGGAGAGATGAGGTATTTTCAGGGTACCCTGAATGAAGGGAGGAAATGATTGAATCTGACCCCATGTTCTTAGAAGACTAAATTCATTATTTTATGGTATTATATTATATTATATTGATTATATTGAAAGGATACTTACAGAAGGTTTAACAAGATACTAATGAAAAACTCATAACTTCTTCCCTCAGAGTCTGACACAGCTGGCTGTGATAGCTCATTAAGTCAGAACAATTCACATGTTGGATAAACAATCTCCACATACATTCCAAATCAACAAAACACATGAGAAGCAAATGAGATAATATTGTTTTCCTTTTCTCTGAGGCTTCTCAGCTTCCCAACAGAGAAATCCTGGCGAAAGGATTTTTACAGAAAATATGACAGTGGCAGATTTAGATGAGCTGCTTGGAAGGAATCCTTCTAGCAGTGAGGGTGGGCAGGCCCTGGCACAGGTGCCCAGAGCAGCTGTGTCTGCTCCTGGATCCCTGGAATTGTCCCAGGCCAGGCTGGACAGAGCTTGGAGCAGCCTGGGACAGTGGGAGGTGTCCCTGCCATGGCAGGGGTGGCACTGGATGGGCTTTGAGGTCCCTCCAACTCAAACCATTCCATGATTTCTGCCACTCCTCTTCTTAATGAGATCTCTCAGGGTGTGAAGAGGTGACAGATGGAAAGCATTCCCACATGGGACATTGTTAATTATGGGGCTCTGTTGCTTTGTTTTTCTAAAGTTCTTCTAAGCCTTCTGATATTTACATTTTTATAATGGAGTTTTTCACGTACTTTTCATGTAAATAATGATTGTTTTGCATTCCTTCCTGGAGGAGGAGAGAATTGATGGACTGTTGGTTTGACCAGTGTGGTTGGAGAGGGGGCAATTTCATCCTCCAATCCATGGTCACTTTTAAAATTCTATAAATATTGGAGTTCACAAATAAACTGCCCCTTTTTTGCCTTAGACATCTCAAAGTGCAAGTGCTGTTCATTTCTGCAACAGGGTCAGCTGAGATTCATACAATGAACAATGGGCACGGTCTCTGAGCACTGGGGACCATTTTGGACACAGGGGACCTTTCTCAGTGAGGTTTACAGGGTGGGAATCAGAAACAAATTGGAAAATAATTTGCCCATCTTGCTCCTTAGGCAGAGCAGGAGGGCAGATAATGCTTGAACAGGAGCTGATAAGGGGATAAGTGAAATATCTGATGAGAAAGCTTCTCTGCTTCCTCTGCTGGACACACTGGGAGGGAAACCCAGCTGGTGGAAAACAGAGTGCAGGAGTTGCATAAAGTTCTCCAGCTGTATTTGAGGTGGCTGAGTTTTACTCAGAGTTGTTTCACATCCTTCATTCCCATGCCTCTGATGCTCTGATGGGTTGTATTTATCAAGCTCCTGTGACAGTCTCTTCTGAACTTTGACCATCAATCTATCTCCTCCTACCTGTCTGGAGCTGACTCCATTTTTTAGGAGCAGAGGAAGTTGCTCTGCTCTGCAGGAATTTGTCACTTTGTCACTGCCCTGCACACGCTTCTGTGGAGGCCAGCATGGCCCTGCTCTGTCACTCTGTCCTCAGTCTCTGGGAGGTTTCTGGTACAAAACCCTGTCCCAGGAGCAGGAGTATTGGATTTGCTGGGAATGCCCCAATGAAGGCAGGAATGATGAATCTGACTCCATGTTCTCAGAAGGCTCATTTATTACTTTATAATTCAATATTATATTAAAGAATACTGTACTAAAATATACTAAAGAATACAGAAAGGATACTGACTGAATGCTAAAAAGATAATAATGAAAACTGGTGACTCTCTCCAGAGCCCTGACACAACTTGGCCCTGATTGGCCAAAGAGTGAAAACAACTCCCAGCAGAATGCAATGGAACAATCACCTGTGGGTGAACAATCTCCAAACACATTGCACATGTGAGCACAACACAGGAGAAGCAAATGAGAGAAGAATTGTTTTCCTTTTCTCTGAGGCTTCTCAGCTTCCCAGGAGAAAAACCCTGGGCAAGGGGATTTTCCCAAAAAATGTGAATGTCACATAGGAGTGCTTTCCTGGCACAGCTTTGCTCTTCTCACCCCTCTGAGCCCTCCATGTGCTGAAATCCCTGCAGAGCAGTAAGGGATGGGCTGGGGAGCACAGGGATTTTTTGACTAAATATTACCGGATGTGTCTCTGATATTTTTGTTATGTTCTTACATCACTGCCTGCAGCTGGATCCCAGCTCAACAAACCCAGTTTATCTCTGTATTTTGGGCAATGCCCTCAGGGATGCACAGGGTAGGGTTGTTGGGTGTCTGTGCAGGGCCAGGAGTTGGACTGGATGATCCTGGTGGGTCCCTTCCAGCTCAGGACATTCTGCAATTCCACAATTTGAGAAACCTCACATTAATCTATGAATTTCCTAGTATGTAAAGAAACATAATAATAATATAGAAATATAAAGCATAATAATAGTAATAAAATAATAAATACAAAAGAATTAAAGAAAAAAGAAAGAAATAAAAGAATAATAATTTTTAATAATATAGAAATATAAAGATATTTTCTCAGTGGGCATCAGACCTAAGAACTTTAATTGTTCCAGTCTGGTTTTGGGTCCCTGTACTTATAAATATAAAAGAATTAAAGAAATAAAAAAGAAAGAAAGAATTATCATTTTTAATAATATAGAAATATAAAGATATTTTCTCAGTGGGCATCAGACCTAAGAACTTTAATTGTTCCAGTCTGGTTTTGGGTCCCTGTACAGGTCTGTCCCACTCAGCCCTTTGTTGTCCCTCTCAGCATCTCTGGGAGGCTGTAGAAGTCTAAAGGCAGATCTGAGCTCTCTGCCTTGGCCCTGGTGCAGGTGACAAACCTCAGCAGCCCAGAGCAGCTCACAAACCGTGCCCAGGGTTGAAAGCCCAGAGAAGATTCAGAGTGACAAATGAAAATATTACAAAATAGGAGCTGGAAGTGATTTCCTCCCTTTCTGACCTATTGTTAATGCAGTTGTAAGGGAAATGCCAAACTCCACTGCTGTGATCTTGGCTTGTAACAAGCTCCCCATCACCTCTGCAGGGATTTTTATTTTAGCCTGACAGGTTTTAGAATTTAATTTTCAGTGGTTTAGAATTTGTGACCTGCCCAGCTCACCTGGGCTCATGGAGCCCAGAAGCACTGGCTGTGTCTGCTCACCACACAGGAAAACACTTCCCCAAATTTCCCTTGGAAGTTTTACATCTGGATGTGTGGAGTATGAAGGAAATAAAGTGCTCCTCATGAACATTTATCTGAAGCAGCTCTGCCTATTCCTTTGGAGATTTTCCACCTGGTTTCCAATCATTTGTGGAAGGTGTGGTTTTCATTTGAAACAAAGGTTGGCCAAAGCAAAGAACTCCTGAGTGCTGGGGTCCTGCTGCATCTCTGTGGCAGCAGGATCACAGTGCTGGGTCCTCTAGGATTTTCCTGTCAAACCAGGCAGGAGCAGATTGATTCCAACATCTCCTGAAGAATTCAAGGCTCTGCTGTGAATCTTCAGGAGATGCTCTCCAGGACTGGACACCTGCCCAGGGTCCCTGTTTGTGCACCAGCTGCAGGTGGCTGTGCAGCTTCCCTGGGCAGGGCCTGTGTGGTGCCTACAGCACCAAAAGTGTCTCCACTTCAGGCTGTGCAGCAACTCCCCCAGCCCACCAGACACCCGAGCCCAGATGGAGTGATTGAAGCCTCACTAGAAAGATGAGAGGGCTCCTTGCATAGTAAACCCAGCAGGATTTATTGAGGGGACATCTGAGGGTCCGGGTAAGGTGAAGGTGAGAGGAACGCAAGGAGATGAGGCAGGAGCAGACAGGAACTCAACCTGTGCTGAAGGGAACCTCAAAGAGCCAAGAACAGGGGAGGGACCAGGGTGTATGACTGGGGGAAGGCAGGTGGGCTCAGGATGCAAACCATCCAACGGGGAAAGGAGTCAGGGCAGGAGCTGAAGTGGGGTGACATGGGCTGCACCAATGAGGGAGTGAAGTGGGACTGGTCCTTCAGAGGAACCAATGGGGGAACAGGGGGTACAGTACTTTCTAGAACTGGGGGGTGAACAGCAGTTGACTGACAGCAGTACATTTGCATTAGAAAGCAAAGAATCAGGAGGAGCTGTGTCAGTTCCTCACTCTAAGTTAACAATGGTGTTTTCCCAAGGCATTCTGGCTCTGTCGTGTTCTTGACTGCCCCCTGCATTGCTGGGCTCCGTGGCCTTTCAGCTGAGGTGGAATGTGGATTGGAGCCCAAAACTCAAAACAGACTTTGGGGTTTAGGAGAGGTTTTTCTTGGCCCACATTGTACCCCTGAGGGTGTGGGCCACTGTGAGCAGCTCTGACTTGGCCATCCTGTCCCCTCTGAAGGTGTTGGGTACAGTTTGATGTGCTGGGGTCACAGGGATGAGGGACCTGAGTAGCTTGGCCAGAGCAACCACGAGCAGCACCTTCTCCTGCCCGTTTCCCTTTGGGAAGAGCTGCCCAGCACAGCAGGGTGGGAGGAGGCCCAGAGGAGCCTCTGCAGAACCAGCTGAGCCCAGGGACCTTGGGTGAGGAGGAGGAGGAACAGCAGAGACCCTGTGGCTGCCACTGCCATGGGCCAGGTCTATCACAGAGCTGGGATTTCCTTCTCATCTCCTGCTGAGCCCTGCCTGCTTTGTGGATCCTGCTGCTTTGGGATGAAATGTGACTCTGGGGCTGCCAAGGCTCTCTGGCAGTGAGGAGGAGGAGGAGGAGGCAGCCCTGTGAGTCCAGCCCAAACCCAGCACTGAAAGCAAGGCAGAGCACAGCAGGGATTGTCCTCAGTGTGTGCTGATCTTAGGAAAACTGGCACCAAGAGCCTGCTTTGTGTGGAAGTGAAGAGAACTGGCTGCTTCTTGAAATGGCAGGATCCTGCCACCCCCATTAATGTCAAACTGGCTGTAAAACAGGTGTTTGAAGCCTTTAAATATTTGCTGGTGAGGTTGGAATCTTGCTTCTAATCCTCTAAAATAGTTGTTTAGACCTTCAACAGGTGCTGGGTGCTGCTTCTGGAGCAGGATGTGCTCTCACCTGCTTCCAGTGCTGGCAAGGCAAAGAGCAGAGCCCAGACCAAAGGGCTGAAAGGATTAAACCTCCCTCATTTGCCTGGCAGATAAACAGGACCCAAATCAGTGACAGTGCTGGCACTGAGGAGCTGGGTGGGATGGGCCATTAGCCTTTGGCTGAGGTTAATCCAGGAGTGGGGAATGTGCACCCAATTCCCAAGGCCTGGTGGAAGCTGGAACCAGAGCCCTGAGGTGGGTGACACAGGAGGAGAATATGCAGGCTGGGAAAAATCCAAATATAGCTTTAAAATGCAGCCTGAGCTGAGTGAGGGCTTGGGCTCAGCACATGGGGAAAGCAACTTGATGGTGACAGGTGCCTGGGCACTGATACTGTCTGCAAAGGGGGCATTTGCATTAGAGGAAGCACAAGGAATAGATTAAATGTATATTTAGGAGAGTCCTTTCAGGCTGGGAGCTGCTGGGTGGCTGGAGGCAACTTTTGTTCCAGATAGGGCAGGAAGCTGCCAACAAAATCAGCATTTTGGGGCTTGATTATGGAGGAGGAGCAGGGAAAAGGGAGGATAGGTGAGGGCTGTGGGGTAGAGGCAGGTGTGGGAGGATGTGCAGAGAATGACAGAGGATATGGGAAGGGGCTGGAGAGGGCTTGAGGAGAGGCTGGGGATGGCAAGGAGTATCCTGAGGCATTAATCAGGCATTTATCTCTGCTATCTAGTAAACAACTGGTAATCATCTCCAGCCCTTTGTCCTGCAGGTCCTGCAGAACTCCAGCAGCTTTCTGCTGCTCCTCATTATAGCCTGGCTGGAGGACTTGCTGTGGGTCAGAACATCCAAATCCTCCTGATTAACTGGCTGAGGAATCAGTGCTGCTGGACTGGAGGATATTTTTTCTTCTCAGCTTTTAGTTTTTATAAGAATCCACGAGCTGGGGGCATCTGTGAGTTGGCCAAGTCAGGATCTCAGAAGCTGGGCACTGTCTGTGTGCTCTGAATCCACCTCTGGTTATGTGTGATGCAATTCCTGTTAATGAACTGTGTGTGCAGGAGCTGCCCTGCCCCTGCCAGCACAGTCCCTGCAGGTGCTTGGTTAGCAGCTATTTTCTATCAGCTATTTTCAGGAGGTTGTCTGGCTGATTAACTGGGATTCCAAATACCTGGTCTTGACTGGTAACTGAAATGCTGAAATGTGTTTGGGAACTTGTGGGAAATGGAAAGAGAGAAACTTCCACAGAGCCAGGAGGGCTTGATCTGCAACCTTGGAGGGAGCTTGGATTGGTGTACAAATGAAGTACACAGACATTAAGTAGAAAAATCATAAACTTATGTTTCTACAGTTGTAAATAAGAATATACCTTAAATAAATAAGAAACTGCATTGGGTGAGATGGTAAAGATCCTATAGAATAGTAATGTGATTGTATAGAGTAGGTTAAGGGTTTAAAAGTTCTAATAGAAGCATATGTGTATAGGTGTGATAATAGCCTGTTAGGTAAAAATATCCACAGTGCAACAGAAGTGAATAAAAGTGGTAAGTTAGAAAACCAAAATAAACCTTGTAGCAACTGTCTATTAGATTAGAAAGTTATATACTGTCTTTTAACAGAGAACTTGTAACTATTTTAAACTATCACCAACTGCTTACCCCTTAAAAATCTGAGATTGATGTTTATCTAAACAATAAATTGTTCTTAACCCAACAATAGTCCCATCTTTTATTACAAAGCAGTGACAATGATAGGAACTGTGTCCTGAGATGGAGCCCCAGGGGATGTAATTCAGCATTCTCCAGGATGAGTAAAATAGTTTAAATTTAGTTCTTATACAGATGATTGAGAAGAATCTGTGCAGGTGTCTCAGCCTGCCCAGTGCAGGGCTCAGTCCCAGCCCAGAAGTGCTGATGATTTTTCTTAATTTCTTCCTTCCAATTCCTTCTAAGGTAATGATTCTGCTGCTGCTCAGGTTCTTCTCCTCCTGAGTGATCTCTCAGAAGCCTTGGGTGGTGTCTCTTCCCTGCCTTGGAAGTGGCCAAGTGATGATTCAGGGGGATGCAGAACAGAAAAGGGATTTTGCAGGGGTCAGGTCCTGCCTGCTGCACTTCTGGAGAGGGAACTTGCAGTGCCTGGGAGGTGAAGCTCTCTGACTGACATATTTTGCAGCAGCTGCCAGAGTCAGAGTGATTTTGGTGCCAAACCTGAGCTGTAATTATTGCTAATGGTGCTGTGTTGACTTTGCTGCTTGTAGTGCTCAGCACAAAGGTGGGTTCAGTAAACACTGGAACTAAAGCCAATTTATAATAAAAATCATGACTTCTGCAAGTGTGTGCCTGAACGAATGGAGTCATGTGTGGGAACACTCATTCCAATCAAAATAACAAAATTTCCAGCATTTTCTGATCCATTCTGTCCATTCCTCATCAGCATTCATAGAAGTAAATTGTGTTTGTGGAAAGTTCTGTGAGAAAAGGAGTGTTTGAATATTAATGGGAATTACAAGAAGTGACATGCAGCTGTGTGGGGAAAAGCTGGAGGAGAAGCTCTCTGATGCCCAGCATGTGATCTTAGGGGGTTTTGCACAGTTTCACAACATCTCTGGCAGCAAAAAGGGGTGCAAATATAGGATCAGGTGACTGAGCAAGCTCTGTGGGCAATAAACAGCTGATACTCAAGCTAAATGAACTCTGGGGAAAGCCTTGGCTTAGACCTCTTCTGCCTACAACATTTAACTCATGAATAAATAAATACATACATAATTACAATAGTTACTGGGTTATTAGGGTAGGCAGAAAAAAAACCAACTACTGATTCCAACAGTGTCAGGTTTTTGCCTTAAACCCTTCAAGCACAACTTGTGAGCTCAGTTTGTGAAGAAACTGGAGCTGAATTTATTACTCAGTCCTATGACTGAGCAACTGTGCAGAGTTTTGTACTGGGGCCAGGGACTGCTGCCTCTGCTGCTTCCAAGGAGAAAATCACCCCAAACAAACAGGGCACAGCAGTGGCTCCCTGAACAGAGATCTGCTATTCATGTAAGGATAATAAACAACTGGCTAGAGTTTGGGATTGTTTCCTGGATGCAGATTTTCAGCTGGGCTGATGCCAAGGTGTGGGTTCTGTTCCATCCCCTCCTTCTCCTCCTGTCAGGGATGGTGATCATTAATTTGGGTGCTCTTGATCCTTCTGCCTCAAGTTCCAATCTTGCACAGGGTTCCTCCTGAGTTTCTACCTAAATCTGAATTAGGGATCAATTTTTAGTGAGATCTCTGCTCAGCCAGCCTGGGCTGCTCTCTAGTTCTGATCTGTGTGTGTTCCCATTGGAGTCAGCTCTTCCAAAAAATTTCCTAAGGGTTGTTTTTTTTTTTTTTTCTTTTTTCTTATCAGAAAATCCCAGGATGGTTTGGATTAGGAGGAACTTCAAAGACCACCTTATTCTGCCTTCCACTATCCCAGAGTGCTCCAAGCCCCATCCCAACCTGGCCTTGCACACTTCCAGGGATGGAGCAGCCACAGCTCCTCTGGCAGAGTTTATTTCCTTTTTAACCAATGCTTGTCCTTGACCTCTTTTCCTTATTTTGAATGAACTATTTCAAACAGTTCAATTTTATTTTGAAGGAGTGTTCATAGTCCCCATTTCTGTTTCTGCTCCTCCATTGTATGGCCCACCCTCTTTGTATTCTCTGGACCTACAGACTCCAGATCTGCTGTCTGTGGATATTGAGGTAATGTCTGGCTGGATTAGTTTGCTTGTGAACTCTTCTAAATAATAATACTAGCAATAATGATAATAATGATAATGATAATGATGATGATGATGATGATAATAATAATAATAATAATAATAATAATAATAATAATAATAATAATAATAATAATAATTATTATTATTATTATTATTATTATTATTATTATTAATACCACCAAAAAGCCCCAACCAAAGGGGGTCCCCCGAAGGACCAAAGTTAATTTAATGGGAAGTTTGTGGGAACATTTAGGAGTATTTTCTTGGCTCTAAAAGCCGTGATTTGTATGTCCTCTTCTCTGCAGGGCCTTGGGAAATAGAAGCAGGATGAGGGACAACCAAATTAAATTTTACCTGGTAAAATTTTACTGGTTTAAATTTTTACCTGCTTAGACTGCTGCCACCTTTTGGTACAGAGCCAGACTGGTTTGGGGGAGAAAAGCCTTTTCCATACCTAAACAGCAGGGAAGGGATCTCTTGGACACGACCTGCTTGACAAGAGCATTTTTCCTGGAGCTGCTTCTCCTTCTCTGTTTATTGATTGTTGTGTATAGTGAAGTATATAAGGTATTATTATCGATATTGTTATTATAATAATGTATACACATTTACTTCATAAAATCTTTTTAGTTAAGGTGTAAAATTTTTTTTAAAGTAAGTTCTTAAATTATGATTTATTGTTTATTTTCTTGATTAATTAATTTTTTTAGTTTTTGAGGTTCTTTGAGCATGGATTTTGAATGGTTAGATAAATTTATATAATACAATTTTCTAAGGTTTTATAATTATGTTTATGTGTTAGTAAAAGAAAATAGACAGTGGTTTTGTTTTGTAAGGTTGTATGTTTGATAGTATTAATATTTATTATTATGTTATTAATTGAAATTGAAGTAGCATTGATATTCTCCAAATCCATTTCCCACACTTCTCCTCTGTGCCCTGTCCCCACTCCCAGCTGTTTGCCCGTGGTTCCCCCACTGTTTGTGGTGATCCCAGTGCTGCTCCCAGCACCCCCAGCAGGGATGCTCCAGTGCTCCTCTGAGAGAGCAGTGGCTCAAATCAAAACCACGGAGCAGCAGAGAGGGCTGGAGAACATTGTCTGACGGAGAAAAATGACTTTTGTCAGAGAGCTTGTCCGAGGTTGGAAATGGGGCTGTGTGCTCTGTTCCCATGTGTCAGAGCTGGGGCAGTTCTCTGCTGTCCATGGGCAGTTTTCTTGATCTCTGCCACAGCCAATCCTCCCTGCAGGAGATCTCTGCTGTCCATGGGCACTGAGTGTCCCTGCAGGGCTGATCCAATTCCCCCATCCCATGGGGAGATGCTGTGCCCAGGGCAGGAGCCAAGCATTCCTACCTGGATCCAAGCTGAGCCTGGCACAGCACAGCAGCCTTTGCCCCCTGCACTGCCAGAGGAGCAGCTTTCTGCTGCCCTGCATGGCCAGAGGGAGCCCAGGCCCATCTGCAGCAGCCCTGGAGCTGCAGAGGAAAACTCCCCCCTTGTGCAGGATCCCTGCTCCAGCAGAACCACAGCTGGCACTGCAGGAGGGCTGAGCCCCCCTGGGATGGGGCTGGGACACCCCCCTGACACACAGGGGACAGGGCCTGCTCTCACTCTGGCAGGGCTGGTTTGTATTAATTCATTTGTATTTTTAATTTCTCCAATAAAGAACTGTTATTCCTATTCCCATACCTTTTCCTGAGAGCCTCTTAATTTCAAAATTATAATAATTCAGAGGAGGGAAGGGGTTTTCATTTTCCATTTCAAGGGAGGCTCCTGCCTTCCTTAGCACACACCTCTCTTTTCAAACCAAGGCAGTGCTGCTGTGTGCTGGCTCCGTGGGCAGGGCTGGGCTGAGCTGGGTCTCAGCCTGCCTGGAGCAGTGTCCCTGCACAGCCAGGCTGGGAACGCTGCTGCTCCCTCTCTGCAGGAGCACAGGGAGATAAAGGGACACTGGATGGTGTCTGGGTGTGCTTTTCCTCCTGCCACTCGGGGTTTAAGTGCCTCTGTTGAAAGCTTTGTGCAATTTAACCCCAAGGAGAGCCCAGACACTCGTGGACAACAGGAGATTGTTTTCACGGAGGCTTTTTGCACTACTGAAAGGACACAGGCCCTAAATGGAGATCTCAGTTTCTCCCAGAAGGAAGCTTTTTGGGGAGATGCCATCTTGAACCACTCTTTTAACTTCCCAGACTTTGGGATGAGAGGTCAGATGTTCAAATATCTGCAGGGATCACAGAATCCCAGAAAGGGTTGTGTTGAAAGGACCTTACAGCCCATCCAGTGCCACCCCAGCCATGGCAGGGACACCTTCCACTGTCCCAGGCTGCTCCCAGCCCTGTCCAGCCTGGCCTTGGGCACTGTCAGGGATCCAGGGGCAGTCACAGCTGCTCTGGGCACCCTGTGCCAGGGCCTCACCACCCTCAGAGGGAATAATTCATTCCCAATATCCCATCTACACCTGCCTCTGGCAGTGGGAAGCTGCTCCCCTCTGTCCTATCCTGCTCTTGTGAATTGTGTGTCTGCCTGTCCTCAGTCCCTCCTTACAGGATCCTGCAGGGATGGGGCAGTTCCTTTCACCAGGACACAGCTGCTGTCCCCCCAAGCCCCTGTGCAGGGATGTGTGGGGTTGGTCCCATGGCAGAATTCCCTGAGAGCTGCCAGG
Source organism: Setophaga petechia (assembly GCA_024362935.1). Taxonomy (NCBI): domain Eukaryota; kingdom Metazoa; phylum Chordata; class Aves; order Passeriformes; family Parulidae; genus Setophaga; species Setophaga petechia. The sequence continues at coordinate 3,329,351 of JANCRA010000060.1, forward strand.
GTGGGCTGGGTGAGCAGCAGCCCCTGGCTGGGCAGAGCTGGAGCAGCAGGATGCAGGCACCCAGCAGGATTTTAATCCCCACTGCCAAGGCTGGGAATGACAGGAATTTTTTATTAAGTGAGAACAGTACTTGTTTCTTTACTCTGTAGGCTCCAGCTTATAACTGAGAGTTAAATACCACTATAATTCTCCTTTACAATGCATCCAAGATCTGTTTTTACAACCTTGAGCAGTTCTTTCTCACAGGAGTGGAATCCTTGACTTTAAAGCCATTGCTCCCACGAACAAAGATGCAGAACTGTGTTTTACATCTGCATTGCAATGTAAATTATGGGATGGATGCTGGAATTATCATTCTTATTATGCTAGGAAGGTGGGATTACCTCTGTCCTAGGGTAAGAACAACCTGTTCCAGGGGAAGATTCCCTGGTTGGAATAAGAGCCTTGAGGTTCCTTCCAACCCAAACCTTTCTGTGATTCTGCCACTCTATAATAACAGGGAAGTAGCTCCAAAGGAACCTTAGTGATATGCAAAATAGAAGATGTCAAGATCTGACATTCTTCATTGCTCCTGAGGAGACATCTAATAACTCATAAGTGAATGTAAATGTCATATCACTCCTAAAACATTGTGCATTCTCCATCAACTGGAATAATGACTGATTATAAATGTCCCAGTGCACAAAACACCAACAAAACAAAAAGGATGCATGAAATTAAAGAAATAAAGTGAAAAATATCAACAACAATAATAATAATAATGCTACTCTACCTTGCTTTTTTAATCCTCTTCATGTGGAAGGGTCCCAGAGCCTGTGGGCAAGACTGCTGTGGACAAGTCTGACCACACAAACAGAAACCTGAGTTTTTCCTAATTCTGGGGAAAGACACAGAATTCTGGGGAAATTGAAATGCTTTTGGAAGGTTTCTTTGCAGTTGCAAGCACTGGAAAATGAAAGCTGGCAGCAATAATAGCAGGTGAAATCACAGAACTCCAGGAGCTGAATCCTGCAGTACCTCCCAGAGAGTGTCCAAACGGGGGATGTTCCCTTTCCTCAGCAACTCCCAGTTTGTCTTCAAGAGTCAAGGAATAAAGGGAACATCTTAAGTTAGTTTTTCTCATTTTTGTCTTTGTATATCCTGTGGTGGATCTTCTTTGAGCATTTTTATCTCTGCTGTGCCTGCAGTGTCCATGGTAGCATTTTCACACTTCCTTATTCTGCCCATTTTTAGTTTTCTTTGGGGATTTGGGTAGAAAACACAGTTTTCTCCTGTTATTTGTCATATTTTGGGTTATGTACTCAAATGCCAAGTTGTTGGGTTTTGGTTTTCTCCAGTAGCTTTGAAAAATATTCACCTGCAAAATGTCTTAATATGCCTCTGGAATCTGAAAAAAAAGGTGGGTTTAAAAATTGGCAGCTTAGATTGCAGGAAGCAGTGGGTTTGTTCCCTTCCCCATGCTCTTGGTGAGCTGTGCTCATTTTGAAAAGTAACAAAGCCAAGTGGTGTTGAGAAAAAAGAATGGTTTAGAAATCACATAAGGGCAAATTCAGGAGGCATCACAAGCCTGGCATGTGGTGGGATCCTGGTCCCAAACTACAACTTGCCTGTAAAAACCTTCTCCCTTGCCACCCATTTGCAAAAGAATGATTTCTTCCAGGGCAGCAAGAGCTGGGCCAAGCTGGGTATAGGCACAGAGGGAGGGGATCATGGTACAAACACTACAGAAAAAGCAGCTCACACCTCACACTGACCCTGTGCTCCTGCAGCCTGGCCCCTGAGAACCCCAGAATGAGCCAGGTTGGAAAAGACCTTTAAGATCACAAAGTCCAACCTGTGAACCAACACCTCCTCATTGTCTTGGTTTGAACAGACAGGTGTGTGCTAAGGAAGGCAGGAGCTTCCCCTGAAATGGAAAATGCAAACCCCTCCCTCTGAATTATTGTAATTTGGAAATTAAGGGGCTCTCAGGCAAAGATATGGGAATAGGAATAACAGTTCTTTATTAAAGAAATTAAAAATACAAATGCAGTAATGCAAACCAGCCCTGCCAGAGTGAGAGCAGGCCCTGTCCCCTGTGTGTCAGGGTGGTGTCCCAGCCCCATCCCATGGGGGCTCAGCCCTCCTGCAGTGCCAGCTGTGGTTCTGCTGGAGCAGGGATCCTGCACAAGGGGGGAGTTTTCCTCTGCAGCTCCAGGGCTGCTGCAGATGGGCCTGGGCTCCCTCTGGCCATGCAGGGCAGCAGAAAGCTGCTCCTCTGGCAATGCAGGGGGCAAAGGCTGCTGTGCTGTGCCAGGCTCAGCTTGGATCCAGGTAGGAATGCTTGGCTCCTGCCCTGGGCACAGCATCTCCCCATGGGATGGGGGAATTGGATCAGCCCTGCAGGGACACTCAGTGCCCATGGACAGCAGAGATCTCCTGCAGGGAGGATTGGCTGTGGCAGAGATAAAGAGAAAACTGCCCATGGACAGCAGAGAACTGCCCCAGCTCTGACACATGGCAAATAGAATTCACATTGCATTGCAATCTAGGGCACTCATCAGTTAAACCATGGCACTGGTGCCACATCCACGGCCCTTCCTGTAGCAAAGTCACCTCCCAAAAATCACCCAGGGCTGGTTCCTGCTGCCAGCAGTGCCTGCAGGGCTGTGGGGATGTTTCCACGTGTGCTGGGTGATGCAGTTGCTACACCAAGAGAGTCAGAGATGGAAAGGCAGAGCTGGGGTTTTGGATGGTGTCTGGATGCCCAGGGTGGATTTGCTGGGATGGCACCATCCTGGCTTGGCCTGAGGCTCCTCCCTGGGATTGTCCTGTCACAGGGATAGCTGGGAAACTCCACAGTTCTGGCCTGGCTGCTCCAATAACATTTGCTTCCAACCCTGTGAGTTCCTTTTGCATGAGCAATCCCCTGTTCCTTCAGCTGTGAGTGTGCCAAAGTTCTTCCTCCTGGGTGCTCCTATCCCATTTCTGTCACCATCAGAAGGCATTTCCTTCTGGCTTGGCCTTGCCTTGTGAGGTCATCTCTTCCTTCCTGGCTCTTTCTTTCCTCCAGACCCATGGAACTCACTGTCCTAAATCCCTCCTCCTCCAAGAGATGAGGCTGCATCCCTCACTGCACTTTCCAAAGCCAGCTGGCTACAAGTTCTTCCCCTCCAAGGGTCAAGGAGTTTTCACCAGGGGCTGGCTATTCCAGGAACTTTGGCTGGGTGTCCCAGAGCAGGAAGAGGAGAGGAGCAGCTGCAAGGAGGAGAGGGAAAGTATTGCAAAATCCCAGCTGGCAGGCCAGAATCCAGAGGAAAAGTGGTGAAAGGAAAGTCTTGGAGGTCAAAGCAGCCAGAAAAAGCCCAGAGGCTCGACTTGCCAAGTCCCTGTGATAATGAGAATCTGTATTTTGGGCTCCTGACCTGAGTTTTCTGAAAGAAACAATGACTAATTGTGGTATGGTGCTGTCTGAATACAAAACCAGGGTGGGAAATCTATTTCCAAGCCTCAGCTGTTGTGTTCTGTGCTCCTGTAAAGCTCAGGCCCTGATCACCCAGGTTCTCTGGGAGCACAGTGTTTGGAAATCCATGGAAATCTGTGCCCAGAACAGAGTTTTTCAGCGAGGATCTCCAGGCAAAGGGACAATTTTTAGGAGCTCAGGACTTGCTCAAGAAACCCAGATGGAGGCTGACTTCACCCACCACGAAATCAATCTTTAGTATTTCTGAATCACCCCCAAAATTCCCATTGCTGTCTCCTGTTAAGTCATGTAGGATTTTCACATCATTTACATAGAACATTGATGTCGCAGACATCCTTTGTGAAAAATCCTTTCTGTAGGATTTTTCCTGCTAGAGCTGAGAAGCTCAGTAACAAATGTAAACAATTATTATCTGCTGCTGTGGAATGCAACAGGTCCACCCGTGGTTGGTCCCCTGTGGATGTTTGGATTTACTGACCACTCACGGTGGAGCTGCTCTCGCTCTCTGCCGAGACACAGACCTTTGTTATTCTTTCTTTCCTCTCTATTCTTAGCTTAGCCAGCTTCTGAAGAAGTTCCTTTTCTTTTCTATCTCTATGTAGTATAGTTATAATGTTATATATATATCATAATATAATAAATCAAGCCTTCTGATAATGGAATCAAGATCTTGACTGTTCCATCCTCTACAAACCCCTGTGACCACTGTCACACATTATTATTGCTGTTATTTTCTTCTCTTTTTCTCTGCCATTAGAGGATCAGAGCCAGAGCATCCTGCCTCCAGCCCATTCATTTGCTGTTCTCCTGTAGTCCCTGCTCAGCCTTCCCTCAGTGGGTGGATCCCAGTGGGCACAGTGTGGGCCATGGTTCCCTGCAGGACCTGGTGGGTGCCTCTGCTCCCTTCCCTGCAGGACAGTTTCTCACAGAAACACTTCCAGGGTGAGGTTTGCCACCCCTGTCCCCAGAGTAACCCCACCACTCTCACACAGAAGCACAGGGATGTTTGTGCACACAGTGCTGAGCTCTTGGCAAAGGGACATTGGAATTTTCCCCCAGAGCTGGGGCCTCTGCAGAGCTTTGCAGAGCTCTAAGCAGAGATCTAAGCTTGCAGTGTGGATTATTCTTGTATTTTCAGGGACCCCTGGTGAAGGAAGGAAGGATGACTCTGCCTCCATGTTCTCAGAAGGCTCATTTATTATTTTACAATACAATATTATATTAAAGAATACTATACTAAACTATACTAAAGAATGCAGAAAGGATACTGACAGAATGCTAAAAAGATAATAATGAAAACTGGTGACTCTCTCCAGAGTCCTGACACAGCTTGGCCCTGATTGGCCAAAGAGTGAAAACAACTCCCAGCAGAATGCAATGGAACAATCACCTGTGGGTAAACAATCTCCAAACACATTGCACATGTGAGCACAACACAGGAGAAGCAAATTAGACAAGAATTGTTTTCCTTTGTCTGAGGCTTCTCAGCTTCCCAGAATCCTGGGCAAGGGGATTTTTCCAGAAAATATGATGGTGACAGATTATGACTTTAATAAACAAACCTCATTTTCCCACTAGATACAACAGCATCTTGACCTTGTTCCTTCTACCAGGCCCCACACAGGGAGCATTTTCAGAATTTCTGTTTATACCTGCTCTCACTAATGAACAAATCTCTTGTGGGACCCCCTAAGCAGGCAGCAGTGTTTGGAAACAGAAATTACACCGTGTACTAAATCATTCCAAATGAAATAGTTGGTGCACCAAATGAAGTAAATGCATTTTATTGTTGTCTCATTAGCAATGCTCAATCCCTTCCAGCAAAGCCCAGTGTAAGCAGATATAAATATCTTGAAAAGCCTTACGGGAAAAGGGACAAATCTGGGAACGAGCACGAGCTGGGGCAGCTCAGCAGAGGCTGCCAGAGCCCCCCTGCACCCTGCTGTTGTTACAGGAGATGCTGCTTTGCTGTTCCAGGCACTGAACTCACTGCCCTGACCTCAGTTCCTCTTTGTGACACTGGCCAAAGCTTTGGAGAGGAGCACAAGATGGTATTGATCATGCAAAGTGCTCACAAAGCAGGTTTTTATGGGGGAGGCTGGGGTACTGTAAAGCAACAGGCTGCTGGGGTTTATTTGGAAACTGGAGCACGAGGGAGGGTGAGGGGATGGACTGGAGCCATCCCAGCCCCACAGCATCAGCAGGGCCTCCCCTGGGAGTGGGGTTCTGGAACTGTGGTTTAGTGTCTGGGGCAAGCCTGTCCCTGACTGGTTTATGTTGTCATTACAGTTAAAAGTTCTGTTATCATTACTTTGCAAGGGTTCCACATTGCTAGAGTTTTGTACCTCCTTGATGTTTCTTGTAGGCATCTCCCCTAAGCACTGACTCCTCCTTCTCCTTACAGCAACCAACTGACTCCAGTTCCCAACAATCCACTCTTTTATAACACTCTTCTTATTAGGTACAGCTGTGGCCTATTAACATCAGGCCTGCTCCTAATCTTTGATAATTAACCCAGCTGCAACTGTTTAGGGGGTAAGATTACTTTCTATACTAGCTTTATTTACTTATATTCTATCCTCCTACAGGTTTGTACTGGAGTCTGTTAATGTTGCTTCACTTCAGCCAGGACTCAATGTTTGTGGGAGCAGATTCCCCCCAGCATTCCTTAAGTCAAGCACTGAGCTCAGGAGGCCTCAGGAGTCACTTCAGTCACCAGCAGGGAAAGGAGGGACACAGGAGTGGCAGGGATTGCTCAGCTCATCCAGGGACATGAACACAGCTCCCAGTTCAACATCCCCCAGCCAGGGCTGGATTCCCTGGATTCAGGGCTTGGCAAACACCTGGAGCAGGGTGGCAACCTGGTACAGCAGAAGAGCAGGATCCAGGGAGAGCTCAGAGCCCCTTGCAGGGCCTGAAGGGACTCTAGGAGAGCTATAGAGGGACTGGGGACAGGGGATGGAGGGACAGGACACAGGGAATGGCTCCCACTACCAGAAGGCAGGGATGGATGGGATATTTGGAATTAGGAATTGTTCCCTGTGAGGGTGCTGAGGCCCTGGCACAGGGTGCCCAGAGCAGCTGTGGCTGCCCCTGGATCCCTGGCACTGCCCAAGGCCAGGTTGGACAGGGCTTGGAGCACCCTGGGACAGTGGAAGGTGTCCCTGCCATGGCAGAGGGGGGATGGGATGAGCTTTAAGGTCCCTTCCAACCCAAACCATCCTGGGATTCCAAGATTCTGTGGAAGGGTAACTTCCCATGATGTTGGACTGATGTTCTCCTGAGGTGGTGCAAGGCCAAATGTGTCACAGACATCTTTTGTGGAAAATCCTTTCCTTAGGATTTTTCGTCCTGAGAAGCTGAGAGGCCTCAGGAACAAAATGTAACCAATGGTTATCTGCTGCTGTGGAATGCAAAAGGGGGCAGCTGGGATTGGTCTCATGTGGTTGTTTCTAATTAATGGCCAATCACAGGGAGCTGGCTTGGACTCTCTGTCCGAGACACAAACCTTTGTTATCATTCCTTCTTTTTCTATTCTTAGGTAGCCTTCTGATGAAATCCTTTCTTCTATTCTTTTAGTATATTTTTAACATAATACATATCATAAAAAAATAAATCAGCCTTCTGAACCATGGAGTCAGATCCTCATCTCATCCCTCATCCTCAGACCCCTGTGAACACGGTCACACAAATGCTGCATTTTAAATTTTCTCTTCTATTTGAACAGCTCAGAAGGGGGAGAACCATGGCCAGAAGCAAATCCCTGAGGCTGGGGCTGTGCCTGTCCTTGGTGTGCCCTGTGGTAGCTGAAATTTCCAGCTCCTGGAGTTCATGGTACTCCATAAAGCTTTGGGTTATTATTGAGGGGCTATAGCAGGGCAGGAGGAACCCTGCAGCTTCTCCAGCCTGGTTTTCCAGGTTTTCCTTTTCTCCACATCCTTAGGGGGCACACTGTGGAGATCTTCATGGGTTTGTGGCAGAGAAAGTTGAGCAAGTTGATAAGATTTTCTGTGCTCTCCAGTGCAGGAGTTTCCTAGTAAAATTACTCTCAGGTGGGGCAGCATCAGATGAAGCTAAAAGAAATGACATGGAAATTAATTTTAAAAATTAATTTAAAATTGAAATAAAAGACAAAATTTAATAAAAAATTTAGAAAGCACATGGTTAACTTTGTAAAATGCCATGCTACAAGAGCCAGGCTGGACAGAGCTCTTTTCAGTAGCTCTTGCTGGGAATCTTATGTCAGATTCCCCCAAAAGCCAACGCTGACCTTGGGCTGTGCCCAGGGATGGGCAATCCCCCTGTGCTCCTGTCAGCCCTGGGCTGCTGAAATAAAGATTTTATCCTTGGGAAATTGTGTCTGAAATGGCACAACTGAGAATACAAACCTGGATAAGGGGAGGTGATGGAAAGTTGATCTTGTGGAGAGGGAGATCTCCATCACTTCTCTTGCAGGGTGGTCTCCTCTCTTTTTCCTTTGTCCTTTCCTGATTGTTCCTTTCCAACAGGATCCTGGTAGGGGATTCCTGTGCTGCTCCTGCCTCACCTGTCTCTGGATCTGAGGATGCACCTCCAATTGGAGGATGTGTTTCTAATTGTGTTTTTGTAGAGCCCTTTGAGATGGAAAAATTAACTTTGATCTCCAGCTGCTAAATACAAGATGGGAAAAGTTCCCTTAAATAACTGGGATGAAGAGGAAAACAAGAGTAAAACTGACTTCAAAGAGGTCAAAACCCAATAAATCCTCAATGCAAGGCCAGGCTGAGGAGAGCTTCCCAAACACTGAGATGATGGGGGCTGGAGTGCAGAAGCTGAAATGATGAATGTAAAACCAAGAACTGTTGGTGATGGTTTTGGGACAAGCTGAATTTCTGCTTTTACTGTGAGAAAATGCCAAATAATGGCAAAAATTCTGTATCAGGGACAGTGGGTTGTGCTTTCCTGGCTCTGTGGTTGATGTTTGCAGCCTCACCTGCCTGAGGACAGAGGAGCTGCTGCTTTATCCCTTCCTTGCTCCCTTCAGTCCTTTCCCCTCCTTCTTGTCTCAGTGCCCATAAACTGGTCCAGCCAAGAGTGTGTTGATGTCATTGGTGTTTTAATTAATTCTCCTGATTGCTAAAAGATAAATGGGACTGAGGCAATTGTGTTGGCCCTTGCCAAACAGGCAGCCTGGTGCAAGGAGAGCCTGGGGATGGAGATGTGAGATCCCTGAAGAGATGGGTGGTGTAGATCCAGACATGAAACAAGACATGGAAAAGGCAAATTCTTTTTTCTGAGCTGCTTCACATTTTGGATGGGCAATCTTGCAGGAGCTGAAGATTTTTAAGGACTTCTAGGAGTATTACAAGAGTGGTCTCTTCAGAGCTATTTCATTTTTCAACCTGCCTGGATAGAGGCAAAGCCCTGCTCTCACTGACACATCCCCATCAGCTCTCCAAGCAGAACTAAACCAGATGAGATCCTTGTATTGAATGGAAATGTGGACACAGGAAATGGTGATCAGGGAGGAATTGTTGAAAAAATTAAATTGAATTTGGCTTTAATGAAGCCCTTTCCTTTCCCTTTCCTTTCCCTTTCCCTTCCTTCCTCACTTCCTTTCCCTGACCAAGACTAAGAGCTTCTTTCCACTCCCCTTACCTTTGAATAACCTTTTATTTTTCTTCAGGAAAGTGCTTCTAATTAGCAAATAATGGTATTTCATGGTGGGAGATGCTCCTATGTGCAGGCTGTGTATCAGCTACACAGAGAAAAACATTTCCAGGCTAAGAACATTGTGGTTTGTCTGGGAAATGCCTGCTGGATTTCACTTACTGTCCTGCCAAGCAGCAATTTCTGTGCAACAGCAGCAAAGCTGTGTTGGGGAAGCCTTGGCTCCTGTTCAGATCTGCAAATGAGCTCAGTGGAGCAGGGGATGGGATCTCCCAGCTGGGTGTGCTCACCCCTCCCAGCAGGTTCAGAACCATTTAATTGAGGTGCTTATGTTACACTGGGGGCAGGGAAAGTTGTTTGCAGGGCAGGAAGAATTGATTAGAAAAACAAAAAATCAGGTTATTAGGTTACCAAGAAAGATGGGCTGAATCAAAAGCTTTTCTTGGAGCCTCAGTACCAAGAATTGGGTTTGGGGATATTCCTGAACCTGGATCTTAACCATGTCCTGGTTTGTGTTTGGGGAGGCCCCTGAGGTTTGAACAGGGCAGGCACTTGGGGTCACTTTATAAATGAACTGATTCCAACTGGGACACGTGGATCTCACTGGAAAAACTTGAATTCAGCATCCCAGCCCCTGAGCACCCTGGGGACTCTCAGCTCCCACTGTGGTTTCTTGTTGGGGTCGATTTGCTGTGATGTGCAGCCAAGGACATCAGCATGAACGTGTGCCTTTGGAAGCTCAGGAAATGTGGGCATGCTGTGCCCCTGGACAGGCAGCTCAGCAGCTCAGCTTTGCTGGTAGCAAACCTCAAACCAATTAAGCTAACATCAGGCTTTTAATTGCCTTGGTTAAGCTGGTGCAGCCCTTGGTGTGCACGCTCATAAATCAATTTAAATGCAGCTTGTAGGAAAATTTACATTAAAGCAGCACTTCAGCAGACTGCCTTTTAAACAAAAACAAGAATGGAGAGGAAACGATTCCTGGTGACCTTTGCAGGCTCCCTGGGATGCATGACTGAGCTCCAGCACGGGCTGTTCTTTCGTGGAGCTGCTGGATGTGGAGTCAGGAAGGGGATTGGGGTATCCTGGGCCAGCCAGGGGTGCCTCAGCAGCACAGCAGGAGCTGTTGGGCCCCAAAGCACCCCATGGCACCCCCAGAAGTACAGGCAGGTGTAAATCCCTGACCATGTCAGCTGTGCCTTGGCAGAGCCAGCTGCAGGTTGCCTTTCTTCCCCAAATCCTGCTGCTGTCACCTCAAGTCTCTTGTAAGTCCATCTTCAACTCAGGGATTTTATCCTTGTGAGATTTTCTGGATGGAAGGGGCCACTCTCCATTCACTGAATCCTCCCTGCACAGAGGTTCCCTCTCAGCCCACCTGGGCTGGGGAACTTCTCAGGCTCCTTGGGGAGAGAGGCCAGGGCTCCAAAACTCACAGTAAAGCCATGACCATGCCTGGGAGGAAGGAAAAAGGACATTTCTTTGCTCCTGCTCCCACCTGCAGAGACTCCACGTGCCAGCTGTGATGGGCACTGTGAGTGAGCCTCCCCAAACCCCACAGCTCTCACTCCTGTTTTCCTCTGGTTTCAAGGGTTTTGTTCTTAATCAGTCAGGGAAGAATTAACACAGCCACAACAGCTTGGGAAGTGTTTAAGGCATGACTGCAGAGTGACACTGCTCTGGCTCTTACCCTGGGCACAGCCCTGCTGGCAGTGACAAGGCTCCAAGAGGAGCCATGAAAAGCCTCCTTACACCTCTTGTTAATACAGGACAGAAGGGTGGGAGAGGATATTTTCTCCTGGAAAGCTACAGAAATTTCTCAGGGCAAACTTCTGCTGAGGAATGTCAGCAGTGATGAATTCTAATACCTTACAGCACTGCAGGTTGCTGTTTTACAGGTGTGTTATTTGTCAATAGCTCTTCTTTTTTTGGCTTATTAATCCTGGTTACATAAATAATCACTGCAGAACAGGACAGTGAGTACACAACAATTCACTGAAGTTCCCAGGGCTGGAATTCCTACAGCTGGCAAGCAGCTGCAGTGTCTCCTCAGTAGAGATGCTGAGCTGTGGGATCAGAAAATGATCATTTAATGATGAACTTCTAATACCTGGCTGTGATGATAAAAAAATTGCATCCATCTGTGCCAGGGAGCACACCCTGGCTCTGTGGGGCTGCATGGGAAGCACAAATGAGCTCTTTAGCAGCAGTGTTGGGAGTCCCTGTATGAGCTGAGAGCTGCAGCAGCATTGCCCATGCACCATTAACTGGAACCTGCCTGTGTGAGTGATCCCAGAGCAAATTCCCTTAAAACCCCTCTGCAGGAGGAGACAGACTGGATGGACAAGGTGAATTTAGTCCTGTGTGTTGGGTGCTTTGATAAAGAGATGCTGCCTGGAGGAGTGATTTGGGTTTGGAACACACTGAGCATTCTGGAGGTGGGAGCTGAGCTATTCCAGACTTGCCAGATCTTCTCCACTGGGTTTTGGGTGGGAGCTGAGTAAGGATGGGCTGGAGGAGGGTGCCAGCCCCATCAGCTGTGCCAGCCAGCACGAGTGGAGGAGACACAGAACAGAATGCAGAGGACTGAGGATTAACTCATTGCTGCCCTCTGACTCAGATTTAAACCTCTCCTGTAGGAATTGGCCCAGCTGATTTGGAGTCGGCCAGATTTCACCCCAAAAGACCTGGGTGTGAATTTCAAGGCCTGGGAATAATTTGTTTAACTTAGAGTGAGCCTGAGAGTTCCCCTATAAGCCTTTGGTGTTGTTATGCTAAGTTGTCCAAGTTCTGCTCCCCTATTTCTTGTTTCCCCTATGTGGTTATAGTTCTAGAATGTTCTACCCCAAGTGTATAAATTGTTGCTTCCCCTTCGTTTCAGGCCTTTGGATCCTGCCCCATGTACTGTGCTTGACTTCTCCACATTTATTATTTTTCACCCTTTATTAAAGTTATTTTTGGGCAACTCCATTGAACCCACTCCTTTTCATTTTCACCACCCTCACTGCCCTGGAGTCAGGAGACCAGAGAGGTTTGGCACAGCCACCCTCCCTGTGACATTCTCTGAGGTGTCACTTCAGTCTCCACCCATCTTCTCCTGCATCTTCCACTGGGTGTTTTCAGCCAGTGATTTCAAGGTTGGGGCTGGGGTTGTACCCAGGGAAGAGAGAAATCTCCATTCATGTGAGTACAGCAAATATTTGGCAGAGTTAGGATGGAGCTTGACTTGTGCTGGTGCAGAAGGAAAGGAAGAAGAGGCATCCTAAAGAAAACACTGAAGTGCAGGAGGTCCTTGTGCACAGAATGCTGTGTGAGAAGCCTGCAGGTGAAGGTGGGCACTGAATGGAGAGCTGTAACTCAAGGACATCATCACAAAGCCATCAAGCAACTGTCTTTTATATTGATATCATATTTGTGTATTTTTCCTCTCCTTCTCTCTCCTCTCCCTTAATTGGATGTCAGCCACGTGGCAAGGTTATTCTGTTAGACAAGCTGGGAAATGACAATGACAGGATTATAATTAAGTGCCAGGACATGCAGCCAACACAATTACCATGCTGTTATTACACTGGATGATGTGCTAAAGAAGCTCATAAAAACACTGTAAAGAATATAAATCATGGGACATGTGTACAATTGGGGAAGAAAATGTTTCCCCTTTTGCTAAAGCCCAATCAGTGCTAGATAAGTCCAGTGAAAGAGATGTTTCCTTGCACTGACAGATTCCTACTTTGAAATGACTCCAGGAGCAAGCAGTGCTTCTTTTTATTTCAGCTTCAAGTCTGGTGCTGCAAATCTCAGCAATTTTTAAGCTTGTATTTCCCCTCTGTTTTCAGCCACTGCCTTCCTCTGTACCTGCACTATTGGGATGTGTGGCCAAATCTCACCAGTTTTCAGGCTTTTCTTGGCCTTGTGCAGTACTGTCCTGTTCTGCTGATTTTCTGGGGTTTCTTCCTCATAAAGTATTGAACTAAAGGCTGAATCTGCCATGGAAGGGAGGAGACCTGGGGGATTCCTGTGGAAGATGCCACTGACAGCAAACACTGATTAGCAGCTGTAACTCCATGCTCTGTTTGCAGCCCTTTCTCCCTGGATTGCCAAGCAAATTGTATTCCATTGCCATCTGTATGGCAGCTGTCTTCTGGTCAGTGGGCAGTTTGCCTTATCTCTTCCACACCCACTCCTCCCTCAGGGCAGACACCTGCTGATAACAGCCATTGAATGTCCCTGCATGGCTGATAAGAACTACAGCATCCCATTGGGAGATGTGAGCCCAGAGGGAGGAGCCAAGCATTGCTACCTGGATAGAATCTGGAGATTCTGGAACACCAGCACAGCTTCTGCACTGGATTTCCAGAGGAAGATGCACCTTTCTCCAGGATCCCTGCTCCAGTAGAACCACCCCTGACACTGCAGGAGGACTCCTTAATTAATATAAAATTATTTTATTATTTTCTTAAAATAAAATTATATATATTATTATTATCCATATATCCATTTATCATTTGGAAACACAGCCCAGTTTGCCCAGCTGAGTAGGAAATGGATATTCCCAGAGCCTGATCCCAATAAATTCCAATTGGACTGGTGCCAACACCCTGACCCACAGGGTGTCAAGTTGGGTTCTGACTCTGGCAGTGTTGTTCTAGTGTACTGCATTGCTTATTTTATCTTTTTATTTTCTTTCCTGTTAAAGAATTGTTATTCCTGCTCCCATATTTTTGCTTGAGAGCCCCTTAATTTAAAATTTATAGCAATTTGGAGGGAGGGGATTTACATTTTCCATTTCAGGGGAGGTTCCTGCCTTCTTTAGGACACACCTGTCTTTGGAAACCAAGACAGTGGTGAATTTGAAGTTTGTGCTTGTGAACATCTACCTTGAGTCAGGAAATGTTGACATTCACTTCAAAAGAGAAGCTGAGCTGTCACTCAGATCCGTGGCCTTGCAGAGCTTTGGGCTGGAGCTGAACTTCTCTAAAAGCCCAAACTTCCCAAAGCAGGGCTGCCCAGGAGCTCTGCTGCTTCCATGGCCAGAGGCTGTTCTGCTGAAGCTTGGCCACAAAAATATTGTTCTGACAATACTTTTGCTTCAAATCATCTTCTCCTTAGAAAGCTGCCAGTCTGATATCTTCAGAAAAATGACAGCCCCCCCCTCCCTTTTTTTTTTTTCATCTTTTAATTGGCATGCTTTGCTGCTGTACTGCACAAAGCTGGAATTTCTAATGGTCAAATTTTATCAGTTCCAAAAACCCAGTGCTTTGAAATGAAGCATAAAAGAAGTTAAATTGTCTCCACTGCCTGTTTTGATGTTTGATCTAAACATTCTGATCATTTGAACGATTTGAGGATATTTAGGGGTTTGAATTCCTGATTAATGTGCTGAATTCACAGTCCTTGAAGTGCTTGTGATAGCTCAGATCTGCTCCCAGGACCTCCAGTACCTTGATTCCTCTCAAGGCTAAGCAAGGAGAGCTTGGGTATGAAGGAATAAATGTCCAAAGCACAGATGGTTCAGTAACCCTGCAAAACACCCTGGGCTCTTTTGTCTAGGATCAGGCCCTGAGGCCTTGCTGCTGGACTTCCATCTCATTAAATGGGAATAAAAGCAAAGAAAAGGGGTTTCTGCCAGGCCTGTATTGGTACAAATGTTGAAATATGTAGCTGGTGAACTTGATTTACTGTCCCAGTGGCTGGTAATTAGCGTGGCTATTTGTAAACCTTGTGCAGCCTGATCTCCCCTCCTGGGAGTTTCAGCAGTTTTATCTCACCCAGACACTGGCAGTGCTCTGGAATTACCTGACATGGGTTCTGGGAGGGTGCTCTGAGCCAGCCCACAGAGCCAGAGCAGCTTGTGGGGCTGGAGTGACATCCCCAAAGGCCCAGGGATGCAGGGGGGGCTCTCTGCACTCTGCCCCTCTGATAAAGGGCTGCTGAAATGTCCCTTTGTGATAAAACACCAGAGGCTGCTGGTGAGGCCCTGCTGTCTCTGACTGGGTTTTCCTTTCTGTAAGTTCTTATCACATTCAGCCTTACATAAGGGAGAGAACTCCAGAGATGACAGGGTTTTATTATTGCTTATTATTATTTTAAACTTACTCTTTTACAGCAGTCAGGCTGAGAGGGTGCTGCCTGACATTTCAGTGGATTCCTTTATTTCATGTTTTAAACCATAACTGCTGTCCTGACTGGCAGCTGCAGGAGAGCACCTTCCTCATAAAGAGATTTCAATAAAAGGAGAGCTGCTGGTTCAGCACTGTCCTGGTTTAGGGCAAATTTGGGAGAAAACCTCCAAAGGGGCCCCTCCAGAAAGCAAACCCACACAGCCCCTGCCCACAACCTGTTCGGGAAGGATTCCTTGGAGAGAAGTGGAAAGAACCTGTTTATTGAACAGGCACAGCACCCCCAGCACACAGAATGAACAATACAGGATGGCACCACTCTGTCACTGCTCTGACAAAGGTGACAAATTCAGAAAGTCTCTCTGGGGGTGCTCGCTCTGTTCTCAGTCCCTCCGGTGCTGCCCAGAGCAGGCCCCGGTAGGCCCCAAAGTGGCCCAGTCCGGAGCAGGCTCGAGGGGTTCCAAGAAAGGGAAAGGAAAACAGTCCAAGAAAATTTGGACTGCTTAGCTAAACTAACTAATGAGCAGGAGCCAAAGCAGGAGCAAAGCAAAAAGCAAAAGCAGCACCATGTACTGCCCCATCTCTGTGTCCCACCAGCTGTGGGGGAGCAGCTGATAACAAAACCAAAACAAAACTTTCACTCTTCAGAACCAGTGTTGAAGGCACAGAACATGATATCCAGCATGAACAGAACACACAAATGGGGATAAAAGCATCATAACGTCACCCTAGGACAAGCACCAACCTCCTGCTGGGTCTGTAAGGAACAAAACAGGTGCACACGTGCTGGGAAGGGTTTGCAGGTGTCCTCTGTAGGTGCAGGGGTTCAGGAATGAAGGGAGAGCACAGGGATCACCCATGTGTCACTTGTGTGCTTGGTGATGTGTGGGACAGCACTGGCACGGGGTGGTCGGAGAATCCTGGAATGTCCCGGGCTGGGAGGGACCCCCCAGGATCACCCAGGGCAGCCCCAGCCCTGCCCAGACACCCCAACAGCCCCACCCTGGGCATCCCTGGCAGCTCCTGCAGCTCTGGCAGCCTCGGGGCCGTGCCCATTGCCTGGGGAGCCTGGGCAGTGCCAGCACCCTCTGGGGAAGAGCCTTGCCCTGGTAGGAGTTGCTGCATTTCTGGTGCTCCTCTGGGCCATAAAGGCTGTGGGACCATTGTCCCTGTCTGTGCTGTGCCTCAGGGATGCACTCACAGCTTGCTCCTGTGTGCCATTTCCCACAGCAGGAGAGACCAAAATATACCTGGGCTACAGGTATGGGATCTTTGTAGGAATGTCCTTGGCCCTGTTCACCTCTGCACAGAACCTGATCTTCTCTTTTAATGTCTCATTCTGCAGAAATAGAGTTATGTATGAATTCCAGCTTTTCCTCCTCATTTTCTCTCACCTGCAATGAACTTTTTAGTAGTCTTGGTTGCATTTGATTTGTTATTTCCAAGTTCTACATTGCTCTTTTTTTTGGTCCAATTTTTTTATGATTTCTGGACACTGTGGGTAGGCAGATGCTGTGTGGGATCCTTTCCTTTGCCTGGGTGCTCATATAAATAGATATATCTATATATATATGTATAAAATCTCTCCTCAATTAGCCCTTAGCCTGCTGGGCTCAGATGATGCCTCTTCCTTTGTGAGCATCAAGGTGCTGAGCTGTGCCACACAGGCAGGGCAAAGTGAGCAGTGCTGGAAAGCCAGGAGGATCACTGAGTTTTACTCAAACAGGCTGCTTGAAAGCTTGCCTGAAATGTTTTCTCTTGGGGAAAGGCTGGGAAATGTCTGGAGGCTGTAGCAGGATGTGGCATCTGTGGCAGCTGACCCCATATTCAACATGTCACTGACCCCTGAGGCTTTAGCATGAGGTTTTGTAGGGAGTTGTGGTGTCTGAGGAGCAGACTCTGCCATGGAAAGGCTCAGGGAGGTTTTGTCTCCTCACAGCTGAATGTGAGGGAATGGATATTCCCAGAGCCTGATCTCAAATAAATGACCTGCTAAAAATAGCTGTGCTCACAAGCAGGTGAACACCAAAAACCTGCTGTAGTCACTGTGGCTGGCTGGCCTTGGGGAACAAAGTGTTTGGTTGTTTTACCTCTGTGGAAAAGCAGGTGGTGATGCCTACCAAACTCAGGGTTTGCTGCTTTTTAATTTTTAAATGGATAAATAAAATTATTCTCCAATAATTAATTTAATTATTAATTAAATTAATTTAAATTAGTTAAATTTATCATTAATTAAATTAAATGAATTATTTATTATAATGAAATAAAATTATTTTATTTTCTTTAAGTAAAATTTTATGTATTATTATAATTATTCTCCAATAATTAATTTAATTATTAAATTAATTTAAATTAGTTAAATTTATCATTAATTAAATTAAATAAATTATTTATTATAATGAAATAAAATTATTTTATTTTCTTTAAGTAAAATTTTATGTATTATTATAATATATAAAAATAATTATATAATTATAAAAAATAATTATATATTATATAATATATATTATAATATAATTTTATCTATAAAATAGATATTGATATATAATGTCTAAAATAATTTTCTATATTATTTATATATATTATTACTATCATTGGAAAATTGGATATATGGATAATTGTCCCAAAAACTGTTTTATCCTCACAATCCAGCAGACCAAGCAGGGATCTTGGTGATCCCTGGGAGCCCCTGAGGAAGCTCTGCCTTGTCTGTGCTGGATCCAGCAGCACAGGGGATGTGTCAGACTGGGGAGAAGGGGCAGCATTTGGAGGTGTTCCTTAGTGCCCATAATTCTGGGATTTGTTGTCCCCTGACAGGATAAAGCTGGGATTTACTAGAAAATGGGGAGACTTGACTTGAAAACTTGGGCAACAGGATTTGTTTGGCTTTTTCCTATCAAATTTGCTGCTGCAGACAGCAAGGAGAAACCTTTCTGTTGTATCACCAGCAAAAGAAAAAACCCCACCTTTCTCTAGGTTATAGTTCTTGCTCTTTTAGGAATGGAAAAGCCTGCAGCTGTCTGTGGCTGTTCAAAAGAAGCAAATGTGAGACAGATCTTTCTTGATTCTGTTTTCATGGCTGTGCTGGGCACTTTTTCCCTCCTCTCCTGGCAGCAGATGTGCAAGGAAAGGTCAGGAGGTGCAGGGGCTGGAATCCCAGCCCAGCCAGCCCTCCCTGGCTGCTCCCCGTGGGTGACGTGCTGGGGGATGTGATGGGACAGATGTCACATCATGGACAAGCCCTGCACTGATCTCTGGAGAAGTTCTGCGTGCTCTGAATGTCATTTATGCAACACTGGGATAATGCTGTGATTCCCTGGCATTTTAGGGAGCTGCTGGCATGTCCTGGCCCTGTCTGGTTCACTGTAGGTGCTGAGATGTCAGACAATACTTTTTTTTCGATTTAGAGATGGGGTAACTGAGAGGTGTTTGAAAAATTTTTTATTCTATTTTTAGTTTCATTAGAAGGATGAGACAATACAGATGTTACAATTCATGCTATTACAATCAGAAGCCAACTATTTCCTAATTACAATACACTATAAATGCTTTTTGGCCTATCAGTTTTTTACCACACTATAGTGTAGATGCCTTAAAGGCCAATCATCTAAAAGTACCCCTCATGAAACTAACTATTCCTTAATTACAATACACGATAAGTGGTTTTTAGGCTATCAGTTTTTTACCACACGACTACTGTAGATACCTTGAAGCTAATAATCTAAACCTGAAATTTGTAAACCTTGTGCAAAGGTTTAAATCTGAACTACCATCTAATCATCTAAAACTACCCCTCATGAGTCTTACTACAACACATCTCTCACAGTTCTATTTTTCTAAAATATCTAGTCTTATTTGTAAGACCATCATTTGAAACTTTATTTTAGCTCTAGTTCTCTCTCAACAATATCTGTCCTATTCTATGGCATTTCTAAATCAGTATTCTTATCTCAAAGTTATTTACAGATACATACTGTGTGAGCTTTTTGTCAAGCCCTTGAAAACTCTTTATAAATCTATTCCCACACTGAGATAATTCTGGCATCCCCCCTGGGACTGAATCAAGGGTTTAAAGAAACTGAAAGAGTTTAAAAGTTTTGTTAGATTTAATTAAGGGGGATAGAAACAATAAAGGGTATAGCAAGAAGAGTAGAGATAATAAAGGAGAGTTAATTATTAGCAGATGGAATAGTTAAGGCTAAGATATAATCAGGAATTTGTCTTTACTGTGTTTAAAGAAGCAGGATGGGATGTGGATCTGATTGTGAAAAAGAAGAGGCCGTGGCTGCACCCTGGGCCCTGAACCCTGAGCTACAGCCAAGGGGTCCAAAGCCAAAAAGGCAAAGGTGAAGGGTCACTGTGACCTCAGGAGACCAAGACCCATTTCTGACCCCACTGACCCACTTGAGGTGAAGAACTGCACAAGTGTGAAGGAACTTTGGATCTCATTTAAATACATTTGAATATGAAACAGGGGTTGGTGGAGTTGGGTAATGAATATGTATTAGATGTTTTGGAATTATAAGACTATGTAAGACTTCTTAGATAAATAGAGAGCCTTTCCTTTCCTTTCCTTTCCTTTCCTTTCCTTTCCTTTCCTTTCCTTTCCTTTCCTTTCCTTTCCTTTCCCTTTCCTTTCCTTTCCTTTCCTTTCCTTTTCCTTTCCTTTCCTTTCCTTTCCTTTCCTTTCCTTTCCTTTCCCTCCTTTCCTTGCCTTTCCTTTCCTTTCCTTTCCTTTTCCTTCCTCCCCTTTTCTTTCTTTCCTTCTTTTTTCTCTCTCTTGCACACGCCTTTGGAAATGTTCCTGCTTGGTGCCCGATGCTATAATAAAAATTCAATTTTTAAACTTTAATTAGCTGAAGGTTCCTCTGTCTGTGCTTCAGGATGTGCTCCCCTTTGCACTGGCTCCTTGGTGCTCTGTTCCTCACTCAGGACATCTTGTGTCTCCTCTGTTCCCCTGGTGTGCAGCTGGAGGTGGCTCTGGGGGCCTCTCGAGATGCTTGGGAAAGGGGGAAAAAGATAAAGGCAAAGAGAGCAGCACTCACCAATCTCTCTGTACACTCCATTTTGGGTCGCCCTTTCCTTCAAATCAAACAATGCAATTCTGAAATCAGGTGTTTTCTGATGGAAGGGCACAGAGCACAGTGTCACTAAGCAGATCTGAAGGGCTGACCCTCTCACAGAGGGCTGGGCATAAATAAATTGATTAATGGTTGTACCTAAAGGGATCAGCCCTGAGATAAGGAGACAACTTTGAAAGGTGGCCTTCAAATTAATATGAGCAATGGAGGAACATAAGATTTGTTCAGGCTGGATTAGGCCCTCTTTGATTAGGTTTAAGTTGTGATTTAAAACTAAAATAGCTGCTTCTTCTGAGCAAAGTGGAGCACTTAATGGCAGGGGCTCGCCCACACGTTGTATCTTCCCTATCTTTAACAATTAACGTTCAGTTTCAGGCCTGATGAACAAAGAACCCCCTTTGGTTGGTGTAATTGGATACCTCTAAGTGCTCTCTATTAATGTAAATGCTTCCAAATCTTCAGATTTCTCCTGTCTTGCTGAGCCTTGATTGTGCTTGAACTCACCTGGGACAAGGAGTGGAGACAGACTCAGGGTTCATTTTTCATCCTTCAGAATCCCCCACCTTTGGCCTCATGGGACTGTTCTCTTTTTGGGTATTAATCAGCAGAACCCCTCAATTTTCCTAAAGCACTGTCACAGTCCATTGCTTTAGACAAAAATATTGTCTAAAGTTATATAAATATACTTATAAACTAAATATAGTTTACATTGCTTGTGTCGGTTCTTAAGCAGCATCCTGTTCTTTCTGGTTCACCTTGATGAGCATTTTCTGGGTGTTTTATTGTTCCTGAATCCTGCCCTGTTTTGAGCCAGGCTCCCACTTCCATGTACAAAATGAGACCTCTGTGTGTCCGAGGCCATGGCAGATTCCTGGAGCCAGTGATTTTGGTGCCTTGTCCCAGCCCTGTGGAGCTGTGGCTGAAGGGGCAGGGCAGGGGTGTCTGGGGCTCAGGGGTTCCTTCCCTGAGGGCTCTGAGCTGCCCCAGGAGGGAGGAGAATCTCCAGAGCTGCCTCTGCTGCTCCTCTTGCTGTGACATTCTGCTCTGGCTCCTTCCTGCTGTGCACCTGATTTATGCAATTCATTAAATCCCTCCCTGTTTCTTCCTTTCCCTGAGAGGGTTCCCTACTCCTCTGGAAATACATTTTCCTTCCTGGATTTTGTGTGGATGGAGTTCTTTCACCATCCCGATTTCACCCATTTCTGTCTGGAGCTCTGAGTTGTGCTGGGAAATCAGATCCAGCTGGGATCTAATTGGATTGGATCTCCCACAGCCCATCCTCCCTGCAGGGGATCTCTGCTGTCCATGGGCACTGAGTGACCATTTATTTCCCTGGGGAAATTGCTGCAGGGACCAACCACCCTCTGGGGAAGAACCTTTCCCCAGTGTCACACCTGAACCTTCCCTGACACAACCTCATTGCATCTCCACGTTTGGCATCACCTGAAAGAGGAGATCATCACCTTCCCCTGCACTGCCTGGAAGCTGAACTGTCCTGGCCTGTAAGGTCTGTGTGTTCTGTCCCCATGTGTCAGAGCTGGGGCAGTTCTCTGCTGTCCATGGGCAGTTTTCTTGATCTCTGCCACAGCCAATCCTCCCTGCAGGAGATCTCTGCTGTCCATGGGCACTGAGTGTCCCTGCAGGGCTGATCCAATTCCCCCATCCCATGGGGAGATGCTGTGCCCAGGGCAGGAGCCAAGCATTCCTACCTGGATCCAAGCTGAGCCTGGCACAGCACAGCAGCCTTTGCCCCCTGCATTGCCAGAGGAGCAGCTTTCTGCTGCCCTGCATGGCCAGAGGGAGCCCAGGCCCATCTGCAGCAGCCCTGGAGCTGCAGAGGAAAACTCCCCCCTTGTGCAGGATCCCTGCTGCAGCAGAACCACAGCTGGCACTGCAGGAGGGCTGAGCCCCCCTGGGATGGGGCTGGGACACCCCCCTGACACACAGGGGACAGGGCCTGCTCTCACTCTGGCAGGGGTTTATTTTTTTTTTTTTTGTTTGTACTATTGCATTTGTATTTTAAATTTCTTTAATAAAGAACTGTTATTCTTGCTCCCACATCTTTGCCTGAGAGCCCATTAATTTCAAAATTATAATAATTCAGAGGGAGGGGTTTTGCATTTTCCATTTCAGGGGAGGCTCCTGCCTTCCTTAGCAGACAGGTTCAAACCAAGACAGATTTCTTGGCAGGGAGGGACAGATTCTCTCTGCTTGCAGAATTCCTGTGGGAAGCACAAGCAAGTCTGGAGGGAGGTGTAAGGTAGGATTGGGAATTCCACTTTTTTCAAAGCATTCCCATAAATAAAAACCTACCCAGCTGTTGTCTGGGTGCCTACAAGCACTCCCCTGCCCAGAGAAGATCCTCTCTCCAAGGAAACATTGGGAATAAGAGCCAGGCCAGGTTGGATGGGGCTTGGAGCACCCTGGGATAGTGGGGGTAGAATGGGATGAGCTGTAAAATCCTTTCCAACCCAATCCATTCCATGATCCACTGATTCTATGTGTTCAACTCTTCTGAAGACCCTCCCAGCCCCTCCTTTACCCCTGTTTCTGTGGAGATCCTGGTGTTTTCACTCCAAGGCCCACACCTGGAGTATTTTTCAGGAGACAAACAGGATGTGTCCTTCCCTTCCCTCACTGACAGCTCATGTCTCAAACTGGAGCAGGCACAGAGCTTTTCTCCTGACTCTGTCAAATGTAAGAACGTTTTTTGATCCACTTTAGAGAAAATCAAAATGTTTAATCTAGAAAAACTTGAAATGCATCATCAACCCATCCACCCCCTTCTGCTGTTTCTTACAGGACCAGTTGCTGATGCAGTGGGAGTGCAGGTAGGTTTGATTACTCTGAAGCTGCATGTTTGGTGAGAATATTATTTCTTCCCAAATATGAACCTTCCTTCTTTGCTTGCATCTGTTGGTGAAAAGTTCAGACTGATACACATTACTGGCTATTGATTCCTCATTGAGATATTCTCAATTCTTCAATGAGATGCTTTATTACAATAATTTACTCCCTGTGAAACAAATCTAAAAACCTTTAAAGAGATCTTGTGATGACATCAAGCAGCCACAAAACTGTGGTGCTGCACCCTGGTTCAAAATTTACTCAGCTCAGCAGTTTCATGTGTTATCACCTCATCCACCTCTTCCCTGATTTTGCCAGAAATGGCAAAAAAACTCCTGAGGTTCCCTCATTTTTGTTGTTTTTCTTATGCAAGAGAAGGAAGTCTGACCAAATTCATGGAGTTCTCAACCTTCCATTTTACTAGCTGAGGTCTTTTTGCATCTTGTAAACAAGATTTAATATTCTTTTAAAAAATCTCTCTAGAGCTGAATTAATATTTCATTAAAGTATTAAGACTTGTTTTAAGTTAAAACCTTGGACATCCCGAGTTTGAGACTCCCATGGAGCTGCTGTAATTTGGGACAGGATATTCCCCACCTGAGTTCAGCACTCAGTATTTCACTGGGGGGTTTTTGTAACTTGTTCCAGTGTTGGAAAACAGCAAAGACAAGTATTTGCTCTCCATTTCACTGCTCCCTCGGGACTCTGATTAACCTGCTGCTCATTCCTTTCCTGAGCTAAATTCATGGCTTTGTTCTTTCTCTGTGTAAGAGGAGAAAAAAAACCCAAAATCTTTGCCATCAGTGCTGTGTGATTCTGTGCCAGGCTGGTGTGAGCTGTTGTGGGCATGAATGGCACCAGGCAGGTCCTGGCAGGGCTAAGGGGCTGTGTGACTCTGTGCCAGGCTGGTGTGAGCTGTTGTGGGCATGGGTGGCACAGGCAGGTCCTGGCAGGGCTGCATTGCTGTGTGACTCTGTGCCAGGCTGGTGTGAGCTGTTGTGGGCATGGGAGGCACAGGCAGGTCCTGGCAGGGCTGAGGGGCTGTGTGACTCTGTGCCAGGCTGGGGTGAGCTGTTGTGGGCATGAATGGCACCAGGCAGGTCCTGGCAGGGCTGAGGGGCTGTGTGACTCTGTGCCAGGCTGGTGTAAGCTGTTGTGGGCATGGGTGGCACAGGCAGGTCCTGGCAGGGCTGCATTGCTGTGTGACTCTGTGACTGTGCCAGGCTGGAGTGAGCTGTTGTGGGCATGGGTGGCACAGGCAGGTCCTGGCAGGGCTGAGGGGCTGTGTGACTCTGTGCCAGGCTGGGGTGAGCTGTTGTGGGCATGGGTGGCACAGGCAGGTCCTGGCATGGCTGAGGGGCTGTGTGACTCTGTGCCAGGCTGGGGTGAGCTGTTGTGGGCATGAGTGGCACAGGCAGGTCCTGGCAGGGCTGCATTGCTGTGTGACTCTGTGCCAGGCTGGGGTGAGCTGTTGTGGGCATGGGAGGCACAGGCAGGTCCTGGCAGGGCTGAGGGGCTGCTTTGCTGTGGAGCCCTGCTCTGCTCAGTGACACCTCCTGCTCGTCACATCCACGGGGCTCCTCACAGCCAAGCAATGAAATGTCCAAGGACAACTTGTAATGCACCATTGGGCTGTAGAAATAACACCTCTCTATCATCAAATGATTGATTTTAAAGCTGTCTCTTAAAGGGGAATCTCTCCTGGGCAGCTCCAAGCAAACCAAAGCATTGAGAGCCCTCTGAGCAGTGCAGGAAATCCAGGGGTGTCCCAGATCTTCATAAAACCAGCACTGAGGAACTGCCATGGATGCCTTGTGAGGGCTGACCTAGAACAGAGGCTGGACAGAGCTAAAGAATGAAGCAGGGATTTATTAAAATCTTCCATGGATCCACCTTGGGCAGCACAAGAGCCCAGCCAGGGCTGCACCCAAGATGAACCAAAATGGCCCCAAAATGCACGGCCGGGCACGGGGTCTGTCCCTGGGATCAGTTCTGCTCCATTTGCATCTTGCAGTTCATTGTCCCATTGCAGCTTTAGCCCAGGCAGTCCCACCCTGCTTGTTTTTCTCTCTCCAGCCCACGGTGTTTGTGCTCTTGGGCTGAGATTTGGATCATTTGTCCTTGGTGCCCAGCTGGAGCAGGAATTGTTTTGTCTCCCTGCTCTGTGCACAGAGCTCACCATCCAGTCATATGAAGCTCAGACCCACACACTAAAGCAGCCCAGAATGTGAAAACTATGAAAGCTCAAACCTGAGGCATCACCATGATGCAGCAGGGCTGGGATGCTGGACCTTTGCTTGCTTCCAATCTCAACATTTTCTCCCCAAATCTGTGCCCTTTCCAGGGCTCCTGGTGATCTCCTGCATTCCCACACAAAGCAAAGTGCTGGGGGATGGTGCCACCACAGATGTCTGGGCTTTCTGCTTTGTTAAATTCACATCCATTATTTTAACATGCAAATTCCTTGGCTAGGAGAAGAAGGAAATGCACATTTCTTTTCTTGTTCCTAATCATCTTTGCTAGTCATAGGGCAGTTGGAATAATGTGTTCTCTTTCAAATGAAAACAAAGGCATAAAAATAGAGCTTCAGAACTCAGAACAGTGGCAAGATCTTTAAATAAATCCCCTCAGAATACTCGATTTTCAAATTGGTTGCTTCAAATAGATTCACCATCTTACCTTCTCTCCAGAAGATGCTTTTATCAGATCCAAAACCTAAAGGGCACTTAGTCAGAAGAGCTTTAGTGAGGCTTTTCTCACAATTGCCTGTTAGACCTTAGCCAAAATCAAATGCCTGTTTTGCCTGGGTACATTCAGTTTTCTTTGCAGTTATCCTTGGTGCAGTTGTTCATTCTTTGCAGTTGTCTCCATTCCTGGCCCCTGCTGTTAAATTGCTGCTGCATTTCCCTGCAGAGAAGGCTGCACTTTATTGATAGATGAAGTGATTCCAAATAATCCATTGTCCAAGGCAATAACTATTTTTCTTTAGGGAAAGCCCCTTAGCTGGAACGTGCAGCTTAACAAACAAATAAAACAATGCCAAACTCACTTGTGGATGAAAGAGCAGGGGAAACCTCAGGATTAAATTGGTGGAGTGAAAGGAATACATTGTGTGGGTAGTGTCCACTGCCTCATCCTGTCACACTGAGGGACAGGGTCCCTGGAGCAGGCAGTGTCTGCTGACCCTCAGGACTCCTGCTTGGCTTGCAGCAAAGCAAACATCCCTGGGCTGCATCCTGGAGGGAGGCAAATCCATCAGAGAGCTCACAGCCTGGAAATTGCTGCCTGAGCTGCCCCAAGCTGCCTCCCTGGGGCACCACGAGGCATCCTGGGGGTACCAAGGAATCTCAATCCTGAATGTCTTGGTTTGAACAGACAGGTGTCTGCTGAGGAAGGCAGGAGCTTCTGCTGAAATGGGAAATGCAAACCCCCCTCATTCTGAATTATTATAATTTTAAAATTAAGGGGCTCTCAGGCAAAGGTATGGGAGTAGGAATAACAGTTCTTTACTAGGGAAATTAAAAATACAAATGCAATAGTACAAACCAGCCCTGCCAGAGTCAGCCCATGCCCTGTCCCCTGTGTGCCAGGGGGGTGTCCCAGCCCCATCCCAGGGGGGCTCAGCCCTCCTGCAGTGCCAGCTGTGGTTCTGCTGCAGCAGGGATCCTGCACAAGGGGGGAGTTTTCCTCTGCAGCTCCAGGGCTGCTGCAGATGGGCCTGGGCTCCCTCTGGCAATGCAGGGCAGCAGAAAGCTGCTCCTCTGGCAATGCAGGGGGCAAAGGCTGCTGTGCTGTGCCAGGCTCAGCTTGGATCCAGGTAGGAATGCTTGGCTCCTGCCCTGGGCGCAGCATCTCCCCATGGGATGGGGGAATTGGATCAGCCCTGCAGGGACACTCAGTGCCCATGGACAGCAGAGATCTCCTGCAGGGAGGATTGGCTGTGGCAGAGATCAAGAAAACTGCCCATGGACAGCAGAGAACTGCCCCAGCTCTGATGGGTACACAAACACAATACTCAGCCCCATTTCCATCCTCAGACACTATAAAGATCCCCTTTCCCCTGTCCCTGAGGCCAGTGAATTGCCATGGACCTGGCAGTGCTGGCTCTGCTCTGTAATCCCTGCCTGCTCAAGGAAAATCCTGGATGTGAGCAATGGAGCAGGTCAGGGAGCTGAGAGCACTGCCAGGCTGGCAGTGAGGATTTCACACTCGAGCAGATTGTTGCTGCCATTCCAGCACCTCCAGCATTGGGCTGGCTGAAGCACAAGAGCTGGGCCTTGGCAAATCCAACTTCTGGGTTCTGGCTTTTCTACAAACTCAGTGTGTGAATTTTGGCAACTTGATTAATTCCCCTGAGTGGGATCCAAAACCTGGGGAGGTCAAGGAGAGTCTTTTCTGGAGCTGCAATATACTTTAAATAGGCTCCTTAGGTCTGTGTTTCTAGTCTATAACGTGAGAAATGCTCTGCCTCTCCTTTCTTGGCTGCAAACTCTGCATGACAGGGTTTGTTCCTGGCTGGGAGCACAGCAGAGCCCTGATTTGGGTTGGCATCCTGGAGGTTCAAGGCAAACAGAACCTGTGAGCACCCTGCAGACACAGGAACTCAGCTGTGGCAGGCACCTTCCTTCCAAATTCTGTGCTGCTCAAGGGTGGGAATGCAGAACAGAAGGGCTTGGCTGGCTCATGTTTATCCACTGCAAAAATAAAACCACCCAAAGATAGGCAGGGTTAGGCTGAATGCAGGGGTTTCACTGGTGGTGAAATAACAGGGAAATTATTGTGGAATCACAGAATTCCAGCATGGTTTGTGTTGGATGGACCTTCAAACTCATCCCATACCATGGGCAGGGACACCTTCCACTGTCCCAGGTGCTCCCAGCCCTGTCCAGCCTGGCCTTGGGCACTGCCAGGGATCCAGGGGCAGCCACAGCTGCTCTGGGCACCTGTGCCAGGGCCTGCCCACCCTGACAGGGAAGGATTTATTCTCAATTCCCAATCTGAGTCTCTCCTCTTTCAGCCCCCCCTTGTCCTACCCCTACCAGCCCATGCTCAAAGTGCCTCTCCCTCTTTTATCAGTCCCCTGCAGGGACTGGAAGCTCTCAGTGAAGTCTCCCAGAGCCTTTTCCTCTCCAGGCAGATCAGTTTGACTGCAGCAGGAAGCAGCATTCCTGCAGGCATTTCCTGCTCTGCAAAAGGCTTTTGCCTCCTTAGGCAGAGCCTGCACAGCATCTCTCATGTCAGGCCTGGTTCCTCTCCTGCTCCATGGCAGTTTTCCAAGGCACAGCTGGGGCTGTTTGCACCTCTGCCTGTAGCATCTAGGAGGGCAGGAGTGTCACTGTCATATTTTCTGGAAAAATCCCTTTGCCAGGGTCTCTCTCCTAGGAAGCTGAGAAGCCTCAGAGAAAAAGGAAAACAATATTATCTCATTTGCTTCTCCTGTGTTTTGCTGCTTTGGAATGTGGTTGGACATTGTTTATCCAAGAGGTGATTGTTTCATTGGTTTTATGTGAATTGTTTTGACTTAATGACCAATTACAGCCAAGCTGTGTCAGGACTCTGGAGAGAGTCAGGAGTTTTCATTATTACCTTTTTAGCCTTCTGTCTGTATCCTTTCTCTATTCTTTAGTATAGTTTAGTATAGCATTCCATCATATCATATCATATCATATCATATCATATCATATCAGCCTTCTAAGAACATGCAGTCAGATTCATCATTCTTTGCTCCCAAACATGGGAAAATACCCTGAAAATACCACACAGGAGCTCCTGTCTGTCCCCCTCTCCATTCCCAGCAGGAATCCACAATCCAGCCTCTTCCCTCAGCTCCTGCACAGCCTGAGTGCAGCTGAGCCCAGAGCTGTGCTGTGCATTCCTGCATGGAAATGTCAGCCAAGTGACCCTCATTCCCAGCGAGCCACAGGGCTGGGGACATCCTCACAGGCCAAGTGGGTCACAAGCCCAGTCCCTCTGTCACACCAGCCCAGGCAAACCCCTCAGTCCTGCTCCCAGGGGTGAGGAATTTGCTGGGTCCCCAGGACAAAGGAGGAATTGAGAATCTGACCCCATGTTCTTAGGAGGCTAATTTATTATTTTATGATCTATATTATATTAAAGAATGCTATACTAAACTGTACTAAAGAATAGAGGAAGGATACAGACAGAAAGCTTAACAAGATACTAATGAAAAACTTGTGACTCCTGCCAGAGTCCTGACACAGCTGGACTGTGATTGGTCATTAATTTAAAACAATTTATATGTTGGATAAACAATCTCCAAACACATTCCAAAGCAGCAAAACACAGGAGAAGAGAATCTGATAATTATTGTTTTCATTTTTCTCTGAGGCTTCTCAGCTTCCCAGGAGAAGAAATCCTGGAAAAGCGATTTTTCAGAGAATATGACAGTGACACGGGGACAGGGCAGCTGTGGAGCTGGGCAGGGGCTGTGCCCCAGGCTGGGGTTCCACTGGGTCAGATAGAGATTTGGGAACTCTGAGAGGACCTTTGCTGGACAGGAGAAAGAATTTTATAGATAAGATACAATAAACAACCTTGAGACTAAGAACTGAAGAGTTCTGACTCCTTCTTCAAGCACCAGGCTGGGAAAAGAGACTTTCTAACACATCTTGGGGTCACTCGGAGCAGCAGAGATCCTGAGACAGCCCCTCAGCTAAACCCTGGCATTGGCTGGGTGGGCACTGGAGCCTCCTGACCCAGTGGGTGACATCCCTGCCCTTGAACGAGCTGAGGTCCCTCCCTGTGACAGTGGTCACAGGGGTTTGTAGAGGATGGAAGAGTCAGGATCTTGATTCCATGATCAGAAGGCTTCATTTATTATATTATGATATATATATAACATTATAACTATACTACATAGAGATAGAAAAGGAAAGGGGCTTCTTCAGAAGCTGGCTAAGCTAAGAATAGAATAGCAAGAATAATAACCAAGGTCTGTGTCTGGGCAGAGAGCGAGAGCAGCTCCACCGTGAGTGGTCAGTAAATCCAAACATCCACAGGGGACCAACCACGGGTGGACCTGTTGCATTCCACAGCAGCAGATAATAATTGTTTACATTTGTTACTGAGCTTCTCAGCTCTAGCAGGAAAAATCCCAAGAAAGGATTTTTCACAAAAGATGTCTGCGACACCTCCTGACCCAAAGCATGGTGTGTCCTGCCAGAGGAGGGACACCCTGGGGACACCCTGGGGACACCCTGTGCCTCAGGGCTCAGCAGGAGGACAAGGAGCTTTCCCTGTGCTGGGAGCCCAGCAGCCCTGGGGATTCTGGCACAGGGGCTGTTCCTGAGCCTCAGGGAGCAGCTGAAGCTGTGTGCTCTCACACCTTTAGACCACTCCAAAGCCTTCAGACCACCCCTGGCTTGGCAAGAGAAGCAGGTTTCTCCCAGCCCTGACTCCACTGCTGCAGCAATTTATGGCTCCCATGAGCTTTGCTCGTTTAAAAAGTGCCCATGGAAGCATTTCTCATGGAAAGGCTCTCCAGCATATTTTAATGGGCAAGGAGTGAGTGTATTTGTTTGAAGTGGTGCACTAGAAAGCTGCTCCAAGCCTGGCAGGCAGTTGTTGCCCACCACTGGGATGTAAAGAGAGGAAACACAACCCCATTGGGAACCCTTCATCACAGACTGAAAGACAAGTCCATGCCCAAGAGCCCCCACAGCATTCAGCCTGATTTTGGAGTCTCCAGTAAAACTTTTTTCGTTCAGATGCCTTTCACTTTTGCAAGTCTGTTCCCGAGGTCAAATCTAAGGTTGCACCACTGATAAATGTAGATTTAGGATTCGTGTTGCTCCCTGGCACTTTTTATTCTTTCAGTGCTACCCTAAGTTTCATTAACCTGGAGTTAAACTAAGGTTATGCTGTTGGATGAGCATAATAAAACGCACTGCTTGGGCTGAGGAACATATTTCTTTCATGGTGCTTTAAGAGCTCTATAAAGCTGTGATTAAATGATGTCTAAGCTTAGCTCTTCTGCAGCATCTTGCTGAGAGCAGGAGCAAAACCTTGTTGGGACCTTGTCTTTAGCACAGCACTGTCACAACGAGCTGCAGAGCCACCAGACCCAGCAACTCTGCTTATTTTAAGCCAGAGACAGCTGAGCTGCAAATGCCTGTAACCCGATGCTCAGAGCCCTGCTCACCCTGCAGCCCCAGGAATGTGCTGGGGTGTGCTCAGGGAGCAGCTGGCACTGAGGGAGGGCTCAGAAATCCCACCCAGCACCGAGCTGGGGCTTTGGGAGGCACGAGATGGGCAGGGTTTGTTCAAGGGAAGCAGCTGCAAGAGAAGGAAAATCAAGGAGAAAGGAAAAAAGAAAATGAGGCAAAGGGGCAGAAACAGCTGGAGCTGTGCCAGGGAGGCTCAGGCTGGATACCAGGGCAAGGCTCTTCCCCAGAGGGTGCTGGCACTGCCCAGGCTCCCCAGGCAATGGGCACGGCCCCGAGGCTGCCAGAGCTGCAGGAGCTGCCAGGGATGCCCAGGGTGGGGCTGTTGGGGTGTCTGGGCAGGGCTGGGGCTGCCCTGGGTGATCCTGGGGGTCCCTCCCACCTCAGGACATGCTGTGATCTCTTGTCCAACACAGAGGGTGCTCCTGGCTGCTCAGTGCAGAGGCAGGATTGGTTTTCTGGCACAGCAAGGAGATAAATCTGCTTTTCAAAATTGTGGTGTTTGGGTACTGAAGTAGCTTCCTTGTGCCCCCCTTGGCCCAGCCTGTCCCTGTTGTGCTGCATGGCCACCCCAGGGCAGGGTTTGTCCCTGCCACCACCCCACAGCCCACTGTGGAAGGGACACAGTCATGCAAAGGAGGAAAGGCTCATCTCCCAGCCAGTCAGACCTTTCCAGGGAACTTGAGCACCGTGGGTGAATGGTGCTGAAAAATCATTGCTGCCTGACTGTGAAGTGCCAGGCATGGCAAGGAGCTGAAACCCAGGGCTGGGGATTAACACCAGGGGCTCAGGCTCGTGCAGGCAGCAAACTTCAGCAAGATTTTCCCTTGGAGGAGAACAGAGTGGCTGTTAGTGAGATGGGGTGAGCAGAGCTCATTGCTGTGGTGTTATTTTAATCGAGGTTGTGTAACTTTACCTTGTTCTGAACTCCCAAACTTCTCTGGCTGGTAATAGGAACAGTGCCACAGCACGAGCAAGAAGCCTTGGAAGCTTCCCAGGAAGGCTGGGGAGTCAGAGATGTGCAGCTTAATATAGAGACAAAGTTTGGGCAGGCAGCAAAACAGCAGGGTCTGAGGGGCAGGCCTGGGTGAAGTCACAGCATTACTCACTTCCATGGCTGCTCTCCCTCCTAAGGGGCAGCTGAGTAAGGATTTCTTAATTTGCCAAAGGAATTTCTCAAGTGGCAAGGAGTAAAGTGCTGAAGTGATTCCCACAGGGATGATTTGCCTGGGATCAGTCAAGGACTGGACCTGCTGAGACTGCTCCCCACGGGGCTGTAAATCTGAGGCACTCCTGCTCCATGAGTGAATATTGCACAGGCTGGGGTGGGAAATCCCAGGTTTCTGTGGTTGAGATGACCCCGAGGTATTAAAAAGTCTTTTATCCCAGCTCTGTACTGAAGAAGAAGTCAAGATTCATCAGTTCTGCTTTTCAAGGTTGTTCATTTTCTCTTATCTATTCCATTCTTTCTCTGACCTGCTGAGATCTGTCCAGCAGGTCGGGTTGGGGCACAGTCCCTGCCCTTGGGGTTGTGTTGGCTTTTTATGCTAAAAACTGGGTGTACTTTATTTACAATAATTTTCCAATACCTATCACCCATGTTAGACAGTTTGTCTCTACTCTAAACCAATCCAAAAGTGCCACCAATACAGCAGAAGATGGAGGACAAGAAGAAGAAGAAGGACAGGACACACCCAGATTCCTCCATCTTGCCTCCTGAACTCCCATTCTAAAAACCCCAAAATTCTACATTTTCACCCTGTGATAAATTCACTGTCATTCTACTCAAACTCCTGTGGCTTTTAAATCTTCACACAAAGTTGGTAATTGTTTCCATGGGTTAAAATGGAAGGCACAGGTGTCTTTGACTCCATGCCAAGGTCTCTGAGCCCCCTGCCAGGGTCTGGAGTCCTCCAGGGCAGCCAGAGGAATGTCCTGGGTTCTTACAGGAAAGGGCATTTGAAGGTGCAGGGAAGGACAGTGACTGTTCCATGGCCACACACAGAGAAGTGTGGCCCAGAAGTGTTTGCTCAATATCTACAGTTTGAACACTTCCATTTCCCTATGCTTTCACATGTTATAGGGAAAAAGAATCTTTATAGTTTTACAAGAAGCTTTTAGTTTTAAGATTAAGGTATCTCTTTATCTTTCTTATCTGAGACTTTATTTTTTCTTCACATATCTTGATGGTTTTAGGTTGTTTTTTTACATGCAGAGCAAGGCAGAAAGCTCAAGGGGACTTCACACCACAGGACTGTCCCAAGGGCAGCAGGTTCCTTCCAGTGGTGAGGATGAGGAGGGGAAGGGCAAAAGAGGGGTTCCTCCTGCCTCACCTGGCCCTGGGCACACAGATCTGCCCACCTTAGTGCAAATCCTGACATCCCAGTGCTGTCCTTGGAGCAAAGCCTTGAATTTCAGGAATTTCAGGGCAGACTTGCTCCCCCCAGCCTGCCCAGCCCCACACCCTGAATCTCCTTTCAGCAGAGCCAGCAAAGGGTTTGCAGGCAGCTCCTGACCCCAGAAGTGATTCCTTCCAGCCCCAGTGACAGCTCTAAGTGCTGCAGAGTGAGCAATTGCTGCTGTCCACACGAGGATCTGGAAATCACAGTGATTGTGCAGGGTGTGAGAGGGACCTGCCAGCAGCAGGTCATGGTCCTTTCCTGCCAAAACCACTTCAACTCCAGCCCTTGTCACCAGACACGTGCTCCTGGGACAGGGCACTGTTCTCACTGCATTTGCTGCTCTCTTATGGCTTGAAAGAAACAGCTCTTTTTCAGGCTCAAACCTCCTCCTGGAATACTCGACTCCAACACTAAATAGACAGAAAAGCCACTCAGTGGAAAAGAACTTTGTGTTGTCCCTGTAAATCTTTCATCCAATGCCCTCCACAGGCACCAGGAGAGATCTCAGGGTGTGATCTCTTGTGAGAGCATTGCAGAGATTAGGAGGGATAAATGTCAGTCCATCCACAACTCCCTGGCACTCAGCTGAGCTGCTGCTCCTGCAGGCAGGCAGGAATGGGAATTTCTCTTTTCAGTCCTGCACAGGACCTGTTCCTATGGAAAACCAGCTGCTCCTCATGGATGGGGAGGGATCAGCCCCCCC
Source organism: Setophaga petechia (assembly GCA_024362935.1). NCBI lineage: Eukaryota > Metazoa > Chordata > Aves > Passeriformes > Parulidae > Setophaga > Setophaga petechia. Next base: position 3,363,795 of record JANCRA010000060.1, read on the forward strand.
AAAACTGGCTGGGTTGGTGTGTCCAAATCATGTCTGGGCATCCTCCAGTGCAAGGGAGACCAGCTCACAATTCAGACTTGGGCACAGGGAGATAAAATGAAAGAATCCAATCTGACCTTGCCACAGGGTGTGGGGTAAATCCCCGTGTGTGTGCTCTGCCAGCCTGCCCTGAGCTGCTCCTGCAGGATGCTGTGCTTTCACTGTTCCTGGAGGAGTTGAAGGGAAGACTGGGCCTGCCATGGGCTGGTTGACTGTTGGGGAAGATGAAACAGAAAAGCCTTATCAATATGATTGCCTGGCTAAAGATTTTGAGAATATGGAAACTATAACTGAGATTGAAATGAAAGCAAGCTTTGAGATCCCTCAGTTACTGAACAACTGGAAAACAATGGCATGGCCAGCTGAAGGTGATCCCCTTTTGATGGAACAACACCCTCTGCTTGCAGACAGGCCCAAGGGTCAGAGCAGACCCCACTGGCTTGGCAGAAGGGGCCCAAAGAGGAGCTTTTAGGGTTTAAAATGTAACACAGTATGGTAATGTAGGGATTCTTATAGGCTGTGTGGAAATGCTGTAGGATTTGTATCTTGTACTAGATTGGTTAGTGAGAATCAGAATATTCAACACAGAAGATTTATTGTATTGGAACGGGAACTTCGCTCTCTTGTCCTCTCTTTTACTCATCCTCTCACTGTCTTTTACTCTTTTGCTCTCTCCCATCCTCTTTACCCCGCTCTTGCCTTCTCTCTCTTTACCTCTCTTCCTCTCTCACCCTGCTCTGAGCTGTGTCTGGCAGCTCCCAGCAGGGCCCTGCCCCCAGGCCCTTTGCAATAAACCCCAAGTTCCAGCCCTGGCTGCAGAGATCTCTCGTGTCCGTCTGTCCCCACCATCCTACCCCTGACTCTCCTACAGTTGACAAGGCAGTGTTGGATCAGTCAATGATCTCAAAGGTCTTTTCCAGCTTCATTGATTGTCACCATGATATTTTCTGAAAAATCCCTTTGCCAGGATTTCTTCTCCTGGGAAGCTGAAAAGCCTCAAAGAAAAATGTAAATATTAATTATCTGATTCTCTTCTCCTGTGTTTGCTGCTTTGGAATGTGGTCTGGGGGTTGTTTACCAACAGGTGAATGTTTGACTGGCTCCATGTGAATTGTTTTTACTTAATGACCAATCAAAGCCAGCTGTGAGTGTCTCTCTGAGGAGTCATGGGTTTTTATTATTCATTCTTTTCTAGCCTTCTCATGTATTCTTTCTCTATAATTTAGTATAGTTTTAGTATAGCATAATTGATAGGATATGAGATGATATAATGTAAATATAATATAACATAATATAATATAATATAATATAATATAATATAATATAATATAATATAATATAATATAATATAATATAATATAATATAATATATCAGCCTTCTGAGAACCAGAAGTCAGATTCTCATCTCTCACCTCATCCTGGGGACCCTCACAAACACCACAACTGACCCTGTGATTCTGAGGCCTTGCCTTGCACACTGAGCTGTGCCCAAAGAGCACAGCCCAGCCTGGAGGTGCTGCCTGTGCCCCCTGCTGAGCCTGCACAGGGCAGGGCCATCCCAAGGACACCCTCTGGAGCACAGCACACACCAGCCCCAGGTCAGAACAGCCTCAGGATCCTGCAGAGCAGCTCCTGATAGCAGAATTCCTCTCCCTGGAACATTTTGGCAGGCCTGTCCATGCCATCCACACTGAAGCAGAGCTGAAGTTTGCTGGGAGCAATCCCTGGCTGTGGTTAACCCTTGGTGGTGAGCAGAGAGCTCCCTCACATCTTGTGGCTGTGTGCTCTGAGCTTTGTGAGCACCTGCACCTGCCAGGAACAGGATCCTGGAGAATATCCCCTCATTTTCAGTTTTTGATGTAGATTAAGCAGTGGCTCAGGAGGTCATGTTTTGATCTCAGCATTAAAGCACTTGAGGAAAGACAGTTCCTGTTCAGGAGGAGTGAATTATTCCAGGACTATCACTGCCCAGCACATTTTTCTTCACTAATGCCACTTCATGGCTAGAAAGTCTCAATTGCAAGTCACATGTGTAAACATTGGAGCAGTCATTTATCCAGAGCACAATTTGTAGGGATGACAAGTCATTTAAATAGTGTGTGTAACGCAGAAAACCCCGCCACTGATTTAGTGGCTTTATTATTACACTGTCAAGAAAATTAATGTTCTATTTGCACAAAGCATCCATTCAGGCTCCCTATCTGCAGCAGCACAGAGCTTGGGATGAGGGCTGGGTGTCCCGAGGATGGAGAGCTGTGTGGTGTCCCAGCTCCCAGGGGAAATGGCCTTGATGCCGAATTTTGCCCCAAAAGGCGAAAATGACTGCCTAGAGACTCAGTTTAAGTCAAATAGACAGGAGGTATTTTATTACAACGTCGGAGAAATCCTAAAGTGGATTTCTAAGTATCCTGTTACAAAAGCAAGCCTTTTATACAGTTTTGGATACAAGATTTCATCACATCACATACATCATCATTTCTCTGCATGCATATTCATATGGGGCGTGGTGTAGGCGGAGCGTGGGCGGGGACATCTCTTTTGGGTATTTTCATGGTGGGAGTTCCTGTAGCCTTCATCGTGGGCAAGGGTCTCTGCCGAGTCTTCCTCCTTAAACTTTTGACCCTCTTTCCTAATTTGGTCATTTCCCGGTGCATTTGGCCAGGTACCCATGGCTTGGCAAGGTTCCCAGGGTGAGTTTCGACACCGTTATCTCTGGGTATGTTTAGCTCATCGCTTCTTCTTCCCTATCTCTCTCTCTTGTCATTTTGTTCCATACCTTAGCGATTTATTGCTCTGTGGTTTCTAAATGCTATGCTTTCTTCAAATGCTTCACATTCTATGTTTTAACTCATTAGTTCTTAGAGGGCTATCTGTTTTGGGGCTTCAGCCTTTCCCAGGATTGCCTGGCACTGGGAGCAGCACATCCCAATTACCAGCTGAGTGACAGACAGCCCTAAGTGTGAACCCACAGCAATGACTCACCCAGCACTGGCTCCTTTCCAATCAAATGGTGGGAATTCTTTTCTTTCTTTTTTTCTTTTCTTTTTTTTTTTTTGATGGGCAGAGGTGCCTACGGGAAAAGCACAGGAAGGAAAATATCAGCAACAAGCTCTGCAAAGGCAGAAACAACTCGGCTGTGTTTTATAACAAGAGGAAGGAAGATGCTCTCCCACGTCTCCCTGCCTTGTGCACTGTGTTTTCCAACAAGTTCAGTCGGATATAAATTGGCAGGAGAAGCAGGGGGGGCTGTTCCAAGGGGAACACGAGGCAGGAGTGGGATCAGTGGGGCAGGAGTGGGATCAGGGAGGCAGGAGTGGGATCAGGGAGGCAGGAATGGGATCAGGGAGGCAGGATGGGATCAGTGGGGCAGGAGTGGGATCAGAGGGGCAGGATGGGATCAGTGGGGCAGGAGTGGGATCAGGGAGGCAGGAGTGGGATCAGGGAGGCAGGAGTGGGATCAATGAGGGCAGGATGGGATCAGAGAGGAAGGAGTAGGAACACAAGGCAGGAGTGGGATCAGTGGGGCAGGAATGGGGATCAGTGGGGCAGGAGTGGGATGAGGGAGGCAGAAGTGGGATCAGGGGGGCAGGAGTGGGATCAGTGGGGCAGGAATGGGATCAATGAGGGCAGGATGGGATCAGTGGGGCAGGAGTAGGAACACAAGGCAGGAGTGGGATCAGGGGGGCAGGATGGGATCAGAGAGGCAGGAGTGGGATCAATGAGGGCAGGAGTGGGATGAGGGAGGCAGGAGTAGGATCATTGGGGCAGGAGTGGGATCAGTGGGGCAGGAGTGGGATCAATGAGGGCAGGAGTGGGATGAGGGAGGCAGGAGTGGGATCAGTGAGGCAGGAATGGGATCAATGAGGGCAGGATGGGATCAGTGGGGCAGGAGTAGGAACACAAGGCAGGAGTGGGATCAGTGGGACAGGAGTGGGATCAATGAGGGCAGGATGGGATCAATGAAGGCAGGATGGGATCAATGAGGGCAGGATGGGATCAATGAAGGCAGGATGGGATCAATGAGGACAGGATGGGATCAATGAGGGCAGGATGGGATCAATGAGGGCAGGATGGTATTAGGGGGGCAGCAGTGATGTCCCTGCAGCCCCAGGGCCTGGCTCAGAGCAGAGGGTGCAGCAGCCAGGCTGGGCTCAGCCAGTCCTGTCCAGACGGGCTGATGGTGACAGAGCCTGGATCCAGCCTGGAAGCCAGGCTGGGATCAGCAAGGCCCAGCCCAGGCTTGGCTCTGGTCAGGCCAGGCTGGGAGCAAAGGGATGAGCAGGGAGCTCCAGCAAGGGCCTCCCAGCTCCTTCCCAACAGCCCAGCAGTGGGGTACAGGTGTACCAGAGATGGCTCAGAATGCCAGAACCCCAGAATCCCAGAATCTCAGAATCCCAGAATGCCAGAATCCCAGAATCCCAGAATCCCAGAATCCCAGAGTGCCAGAATCCCAGAACCCCAGAACCCCAGAACCCCAGAACCCCAGAATCCCAGAATGCCAGAACCCCAGAATCCCAGAACCCCAGAATCCCAGAACCCCAGAATCATTCTGCTTGGAAAAGATCTCCCAGACCACCAAGTCCAGCCTGTTCCTGATCCCCACCGTGTCCCCAGCCCAGAGCACTGAGTGCCATGTCCAGTCATGCCTTGGACACCTCCAGGGATGGGGACTCCACACTGCCCTGGGCAGCCCCTTCCAATGATTAACAACCCTTTCCATGAAGAAATCCCCCCTGAATTCCCTCCCCACCTTGTGGGGTGATTTTTAGAGACAACTCTTGAACTCTTTTAATGCCAGTTCTTAATTTTCCATATGTTGGAGAGCATGGGAGGGAAATTAAAGGAGCCACAAGGAGCCTGTGCACCCTGAGAGGCTCATCCTCAGTTCTATTTAGAGTTTCCTACCTCTCCTTTCAGGGACAGAGCATATCCCATGAGCCAGTTGTCTGGGAAATGCATGGCCAGGGGGTACAGACAGCTGTAAATATTCCCTGGTGTGATGGCAGCAACTTGGAGGAGGGAAAATAAACTGTCAGCTTGAGAAGTGAGAGAACAAAGGCATTAATAAGAGCATCTAACCAGGCTCTGGAGCATGGAGCTGCACCAGGGAATGGATGCAGCTTGGTGGTATCCACAGTGGGTTTTCCAGGGATCTCCAGGGCAGCTGTCCTGGGTTCTAAGATGTGGCTGGGCTGTGTGTTCTGTCCCCATGTGTAGAGCTGGGGCAGTGTCAGGACCCAGGACATCCCTCTGGCTGTCCTGAGCAGCCAAGACCCCTGCGGGGGTCTCAGAGACCCTGGCACAGAGCCCAGAATGCCCCTGTGGGTTTGATTATGGCCCGTGGAGCAAATTACCAACCTTGTATGAGGATCAGTAAGCCACAACAGTTGAAGTAGAATATTAGTGAAGTTATCACAGGGTGGAAAAGTAAATTTTAGGGTTTTTGGTGTGGGGGTTCAGGAGGCAAGATGGAGGGATCTGGGTGTGTCCAGCCTTTCTCCTTCTTCTTCTTGGCCTCCATCTTCTGCTGTGATGTTGGCACTCACAGATTGGTTTAGAGTAGAAGCTCACTGTCTAACATAGGTGATGGGTATTGGGAAGTAATTATAAACATTGTACAGGTAGTTTGTAGTATAAAGACATAACACCACCCCGGGGCAGGCAGAGTGCCTGGAACTGTCCTGCTGAGCTGACCTCGGCAGGGCAGGAGAAAATTTTTTATAGATAAGATAAAATAAACAACCTTGAGACTGAGAAATGAAGAGCCCTGACTGCTTCTTTAAGCACTGGGCTGGGAAAAGAGACTTTGGAACTTTTCTCGGGGTCACTCTGACAAACCAATGATTGCGACAGGGCAGTTCTCTGCTGTCCATGGGCAGCTTTCTTGATCTCTGCCACAGCCAATCCTCCCTGCAGGAGATCTCTGCTGTCCATGGGCACTGAGTGTCCCTGCAGGGCTGATCCAATTCCCCCATCCCATGGGGAGATGCTGCGCCCAGGGCAGGAGCCAAGCATTCCTACCTGGATCCAAGCTGAGCCTGGCACAGCACAGCAGCCTTTGCCCCCTGCATTGCCAGAGGAGCAGCTTTCTGCTGCCCTGCATGGCCAGAGGGAGCCCAGGCCCATCTGCAGCAGCCCTGGAGCTGCAGAGGAAAACTCCCCCCTTGTGCAGGATCCCTGCTCCAGCAGAACCACAGCTGGCACTGCAGGAGGGCTGAGCCCCCATGGGATGGGGCTGGGACACCCCCCTGACACACAGGGGACAGGGCCTGCTCTCACTCTGGCAGTGGCTTGTTTTCTTTTTGTACTATTGAAGTTGTATTTTTATTTTTTTCCATAATAAAATTAAAAATTAAAATTAAAAAAATTCCTAAATTTTCCCTGAAATTTTCCTATTCCCATATCTTTTCGTAGGACACTTTTAATGTCAAAATTATAATAATTCAGAGGGAAGGGGTTTGCATTTTCCATTTCAAGGGAGGCTCCATCCTTCCTCAGCAGACACCTGTCCTTTCAAACCCAGACAGCAGCAGGGCCTTCCAGGAGATCCCTTCGGGCAGGAGCCTCTGCAGGAGCCCTGTGGTGATGGGTGGGCAGGCAGGGACCTCTCAGAATGAAGCTGGGCTCTCATCACATTCCCTGTGCTTCTTCCAAAGCGAGGATGCACTTGAGAGGTTCCAGCAGGCTCTCGTGGAGATGTGTCCACTCAAAGCAGCCGGGGTGAGATGGGCTGAGAAGAAAATGAAACACCACAGGAGAACCAACTGTCAGAGCACTTTAACCAGTGAGGCAACCAGATACTCATCCCTTTGGAGTTCCTGCTGACAGACCACAAGCAGAGGGAAGCAGAGCCAGCCTGACCTGGTTTGCCATGTCTCTGTACATCTGCATTCTGATGGAGGCTCCCTTCATCACACGGGTTGTGTAAAGCAATTTATTCTGCCACTTTCGTTCAGTTCCCTGCAGGTTTCTGAACCTTTTATGGAGCTTTGGGTGAAGCTGTTTTGCTCCTGGAGCTGTGAGGCACCAGAGCAGGTTGTCCATGGATATGAGGGATGAACATTCCAGGGGGGTTTCAGAGCACAGACGGACAGGGCCCTCGGTGACCTGATCCAACCTTGAAGCTGCCTGCTTTGAATTTGTCTATGATTCCAAATTCTCTCTGCTACCATAAGACTAGAAAAGGGATGTTTTATTAAAAGCCAAAATGTTTATTCAGTCTCTTAAATCTGCACACTCAAGAAAGGAGAAATGATTTCTTTTTATTTATAATAAAATTCTGAGGTTTCAGAACTAATCTGATGGAAACTTTGATGTCTTCTCTGCCTTTTTGTTTGTTTTTTTTTTTTTTTTTTGGTGGTGGTAAGGGCTTGGCTTGGAAAGCTAAAAACCAAGAAACTATTAGCTAAGAAAGCAAGGGAAGTCCACTCCTGGTGACTTTTCCTTCTGCTCTCTGAGGGATGTGTTGAAATTCCAAGCTGCTCTGAAAGCTGACTGCAAAGAGACACCACAGCTCTCCTGGAAATGCTCTCAGTGTGGGAGAGGAGAGAGGGAGGCATTTAAGGATAAGAAAAGTGAGGCAGGGGGGAGCAAAGCTGCTCAGCAGTCAGATGGAGTTAATCTCTGCCAGCCCTGGGTGCTCCACTGGGCTTTACCTGCTCCAGCTGCAGGATCAGCAGAGCTGCTGTGCTGGATCAGCTGCCCTGCCCAGGGGAGGGGGGATCTGGGCCAAAAAGTGCTTTTAGGCAAGGCTGTGACCTACTGAGGGGATGGAGTGGTGTCACTGAGCTGTCCCTGCCCTGCTGTGCCCCTCTCCCTGCCCCAGATGGAGCTGAGTGGTTGAATCCCTGCTGGGGAGGGCACTTGCAGTGGGAATGCTGCAAACAGGAGGTCTGAGGTCTCAGGAAGGGGCAATTTTGCAGTGAAGATGGGCCAGGACACATCTGGGTGTGGAATTTGGGGTGGCACCATAGTGAGTGATGGTGATCTGATTAACTGCACAAGCAGCCCATGAAATGAGTGGGGTCTCCTCTTCTGCATAGCATGGAAATGGAATAATTAACCAAGGAAAGTGTGATAACCAACTAAAGAAAAGTGGGATATGGGAAAGGAAAATCCCCAAACCAATAAATGGAGACTCCATAGCTTAACACAATAGGGATATGGAAATACTGCACAAGGAAAGGTGGGGATGCAATTTCCAGATCCTTTGTTTCCACCTCTCTCCATGAGGAATTCCTTGCAGCCGTGCTTGTTCCTGTCCCTGGATGAAGGAACCTGGAGGATGAAACCCCAGCTTGCAGCAGGGAGTGAGGAGAGCTGGCAGCTGGAAGGGAGCACACTGGGACACCCTGTTAATTGTGGTGAATGACCCAAGGCAGAGCATGGAAAATCTGAAATGAGCAATAGCCTTGACTGTGAGCCCAGTGACAATGGAAGGAATACAGGGAAAAGTTGTAGGGAGAGCCTGGATGATCTTTTAGAGCAATGAGGAGGGGAGAAGAAGGCTTGAGAGAGGAGGATTCACAATGAAATCTGTCACCTGGAACTGGCTGACAAGATCAGCTTTGCATCTCTTTTCCTGAAAATGAAGTGGTTTAAAAGAGGCTTTAATTTTTCTTTTCTTTATTTTGTGTTAATTTCCTTTATTTTAAATTACCCCTGGCTGCAGGCTTCTGCTGCTGTTTCTTTGATTCAGCATCAGTCTGAGTGGAACCCAAGGTCCTGTGGGTGCTCTCTAAGAACTCCCCTTCGTGCCAGTGGATCCACAGCAGCTCAGATTCCTGCCAGGAAAACCCTTTTACCCTCTTCTGGGCAGTATCTGCACCTATGGAAGAAAATTCACTGCAAGAAACCAAAAAGGGATCCTGGCACTGTGTGTCCCTGCAGGACAGGGGCATGGTTCTGGGTTATCCTTGGCAAATATTGCAGGGATAAATGGGCAGGAATTCTCTAACTCCATGTGAGACATTTTGGCTGGCTGGACACTGAGCTCTCTGTGTTGTTTGGTGACTCCTGAAATACACTCAGCACAGAGCAGGATGTTTTTAAACTCACCCTGCACAGCATTCCTGTCCATCCCCACTTAAACCAGCAGTGTCACTAACGGTAGTAAATGTATTTATTTTCCTGCTCTGTCTTGTTAAACCCCTGCTCTTCTCTGCTGCTGCACATCAGGGATGTTAACTCAGTGCTAACCTGGTAAAGCTGCAGAGCTGGGCCCAGGGGAGAGCAAGGAGAGGTTGCTGGGGAGGCATCCAGCAGCTGAAGCAGAAAAAATGTCACTTTATAAATCCTTCATCCCCATCTTTCCAGAAACATTTCTCAGCAGCTTCCTTATGGAAAATTAAACTCTACTCTGGCTGTGCTTCACTCTAATTTCTGTGCTTCAAAACAGCCTCACTCTGTCATTGCTTTGGGACAGCAGGGCTTGCCTTGGCTCCTCTGTTTGTCTGTGTCCTGGATTGCCAAGGAAATTGTGTTCTCTCTGCTATCTATATGGCAGCTGTCTTCTGGTCACTGGGCAGTTTTCCTTATCTCTTCCACACCCACTCCTCCCTCAGGGCAGACACCTGCTGATAACAGCCATTGAATGTCCCTGCATGGCTGATAAGAACTACAGCATCCCACTGGGAGATGTGAGCCCAGAGGGAGGAGCCAAGCATTCCTACCTGGATAGAATCTGGAGATTCTGGAACACCAGCACAGCTTCTGCACTGGATTGCCCAGAGGAACAGCAGCTGCCTCTTGCCCTGGATCTCCAGAGGAAGATGCACCTTTCTCCAGGATCCCTGCTCCAGCAGAACCAGCCCTGACACTGCAGGAGGGCTGAGCCACAATTCCAATGGCACTGCTGCCAACAGCCTGACCCACAGGGTGTCAGGCTGGGTTCTGACTCTGGCAGGGTTGTTTTAGTTTACTGCATTGTTTATTTTATCCTTTTATTTTCTTCCCTAGTAAAGACTGTTATTCCTGCTCCCATATTTTTTGCCTGAGAGCCCCTTAATTTAAAATTTATAGCAATTCAGAGGGAGGGGGTTTGCATTTTCCATTTCAGGGGAGGCTCCTGCCTTCCTTAGCAGACACCTGGCTTTCCAAACCAAGACAGCCTGGTCTCAGCACAAAGGTAAAGTAAGGAAAGCATTTCTGAGCATGTGGTCTGAAGGGCATAAGGGTGGGGAAATGTCAGAAAATGAGTGAGGAGCTTCTGGGACTGTCACATGTCATCAGGAGGAGCAGAGCATTGCTGGGAGCCCCTCTGTCTGTGAGGCTGCCTGAGAACCACCAGGGGCTGGGCTGGGCTTGTGCAGAGCCCTGCAGCCCTCCCTGTGCCCGTGCTGCTGGGGCAGCTGCCCATCCCTGGGTCTGGGACACTCTCAGGAGCTGGAGATGGGTTCTCCTGCTGGAGCTGCCCATCCCCATGTTGGGAACACTCTCAGGAGCTGGAGATGGGCTCTCCTGGTGTTGCCCCTGCTGGAGCTGCTCTGGCCCCACCTGTGTGTGTTTGCCTGTGGTGCCCCTGCCCCTCTGCTCATCCTGCTGTGCCCATCTGGCATCAGGGATAGAAGGCCAGGACTGGCACAAGGATTTATAATCCTGTACCAAAAGCTTCCGTGGGATTTCCCAGAAATCCCAAATCCCCTGGGCAGGGGCTCTCAGCTGGGAGTGTTGTTCAGGGGTTACTGGTATAAAACGTGGGGTTCAGTGGACACCAAAGCTGCCTTTAATGAGTCAGTGGCTCTGGAGAGGCACTTTGAGGCCACACAGGTATGAGCCTTGTTCTGGAGAGTTATCCAAGAGCACAGAATCAGGGAATCAGGGAATCCAGGATGGTTTGAGCTGGAAGGGCCCTTTCAAGTCCTCAGGTTCCAGCCCCTTGCCATGCTGCCTTGGTCTGAACAGACAGGTGTCTGCTAAGGAAGGCAGGAGCCTCCCCTGGAATGGAAAATGCAAACCCCCTCCCTCTAAATTGTTATAATTTTGAAATTAAGGGGTTCTCAGGCCCCTCAACTCCCTTAATATGGGAGTAGGAAAAACAGTTCTTTATTAGGGAAGAAAATAAAAATAAAATACAAATGCAGTAATACAAACCAGCCCTGCCAGAGTGAGAGCAGGCCCTGTCCCCTGTGTGTCAGGGTGGTGTCCCAGCCCCATCCCATGGGGGCTCAGCCCTCCTGCAGTGCCAGCTGTGGTTCTGCTGGAGCAGGGATCCTGCACAAGGGGGGAGTTTTCCTCTGCAGCTCCAGGGCTGCTGCAGATGGGCCTGGGCTCCCTCTGGCCATGCAGGGCAGCAGAAAGCTGCTCCTCTGGCAATGCAGGGGGCAAAGGCTGCTGTGCTGTGCCAGGCTCAGCTTGGATCCAGGTAGGAATGCTTGGCTCCTGCCCTGGGCACAGCATCTCCCCATGGGATGGGGGAATTGGATCAGCCCTGCAGGGACACTCAGTGCCCATGGACAGCAGAGATCTCCTGCAGGGAGGATTGGCTGTGGCAGAGATCAAGAAAACTGCCCATGGACAGCAGAGAACTGCCCCAGCTCTGACAGATACAGAGATAGAACACACAGACCCAGCTAAATCTTCCAACCTCAGACCTGGGCAGCACCACTGGTGCAGGCACCCCTTAAAGCCTCCACCCTCCCAGAGCAGGAGCATCCTGCACATGAAATGGGGCAGCAAGAGAAATGAAATGAGCTTGCCTTGTTCAGGGCATTTCCAGGAGAATGTCAGGGATTTGCTCCCTCTCAGATCCCAATAAAGCCCTGCCAGGCCCCAGAGAGTCACAAAAAGAAGATCCTAAGAGGAAAAGACACAAAGAGAACACAAACACAAGGTGTGGGCAGGCTTGGCCTTTGACAGAGCCTGAGGACAGGCAGAGCTGTGCATGGGTGGAGGAAAGCATCCATGGGGAAAATCCCAGCCCCAGCAGAGCCATGAGCAATCCCTGTGAGCCTCCTGCTTGGCTTTAGTCACCATGCAAAGGGACAGTCAGCCATGGCACCTTTCAGGATTTAGCCCACACTGGGGGGTACCAAAGGAATCCCTGCTGAGTGATTTCATGGCTAACAGAAGCTGCACACCCTGATCTCACAGTGGGCAGTGACTCTGAGGAGCTGGAGTGTGACATTTGGGAAGCCAGGATGGCTCTGCATCCCCTCACCCTCGATGGGCTGTTCCTCCTGATTTGCTGTGACTTCTCATGTGTTTTTGGAGAGGAGTGAATGACAGACTCTGAGAGACCATCATTGCCCTCCCTGCTTTACAGAGCTCAGGTTATCCTCTCAGTCAGCTTTGTTTAAGGAGCCCAAGGTGCAGGAAAAGCTGTTCCCAAAGGGTTGGGATGCTCTGCATTTGATTTTCAAATCTTGTTGTTGTCATTGGCCAACAGCTATAAATAGGTGGCACTGCCAAGGCTGGCATCAAACCCAACATATTTGGGGGAAACAGAAGAAAAGCAGCTTTTGCCTGCAGACTTTGATGTCCTTTGTTCCCAGGTGACAGCCCCCTCTCCTGCCATTGCTGGTGCAGAGCATTTCAGAAGTTACTGCTCTCACCCAACTTCTGGGAGCTTTGCTCGTGCACCTCATCACAGGGATGGTGTTCAGAGTGAAATTCCCTCTGGTTCTTTCCAGATCTCAGGGGAAAGGAATTTCAGATTTTTAGCTTCCTCTCACCAGGAGCTGAACATGGGAGGGCAGGTCTGTGACTGCTGTGGAGTCTCCTGTTTCCCTTGGCTTTAATGAAGTCCTGATGGTTTCTGGATTTAAGGTTCCCTCCCAGCATTCTGAGAATCCAGGAGGGAGATCCAGGGCCTTTCTGCCTTCAGATTCCTGAAAATTGTTTGGGTTGGACAAAACCTTCAAAACCATGGAGTGCAACCATTCCCCCAGCACTGCAAAGCCACCAAACCATGTCCCCAAGTGCCACATCCACAGGGCTTTTAAACTCCCCCAGTGTATAGTTGCTTCAAATCTTGAATTAGGAATTTTCTCCCATGATGGACGTGTCATTAAATCCAAAATGTTTTTTAAAGCACAGCAGAATTCTCTGAAATGCTCCTCCTGGAGCAGGTTTCTTGTCTTCATCGTGTGGATGAAGTGACATTGTCACAATATTTATCTGTTTCCCAGCTTGTTTTGCTGGTGACATTGCTGCTGAAGAGTGCTCTTGTCACTTTGGAGAAATTCTCAGTGTGTTTGCAGTGACTGCAGGAGGAAACTCCCATGGATCCCCACGGGAACTGACTGAAGGATGGCTGGGCTGATCAAACAAAACCAACTTCTGCATTGTGGGTGTGGGGAGAATGGGGGAGTTCTGCTTCAGCAGGATCCCCAAAGAGCAGGGGGATGGCAGAGGGGTCACTGGGGAGTGGGTTTGGGACTGGCCCAGCCTCCTGCACCTGCCCAGCACTGCTTCTGCTCAACTTCATCCTCACACTCCTCATCCTCACTCACTCCTTGTGCTCACACACTCCTCATCCTTACACACTACTCATTCCTTACACACTACTCATTCTCACACACTTCTCATCCTTACATACTCCTCATCCTCACGCACTCCTCATCCTCACACATTCCTCATCCTCACACACTCCTTGTGCTCACACACTCCTCATCCTTACACACTACTCATTCCTTACACACTCCTCATCCTCACACACTCCTCATCCTCACACACTTCTCATTCTCACACACTCCTCATTCCCTACACACTCCTCATTCTCACACACTTCTCATCCTCACACACTCCTCATCCTTACACACTACTCATTCCTTACACACTCCTCATTCTCACACACTTCTCATCCTTACATACTCCTCATCCTCACGCACTCCTCATCCTCACACATTCCTCCTGCTTACACACTCCTTGTGTAACACACTCATCATTCCCTACATACTCCTCATCCACACACACTCTTCATCCTCACACAATCCTCATCCCTACTCACTCTTCATCCTTACAGATTCCTTATCTTCACACACTCCTCATCCCTACACATTCCTTGTGCTCACACACTCCTCCTTCCCTACACACTCCTCTGTCACAGACATCTTTTATGAAAAATCCTTTCCTTAGGATTTTTCCTTCTGAGAAGCTGAGAGGCCTCAGGAACAAAATGTAAACATTGATTATCTGCTGCTGTGGAATGCAGATAATCTGTGATTGGTCTCGTGTAGCTGTTTCTAATTATGGCCAATCACAGTCACCTGGCTCAGACAGAGAGTCTGAGGCACAAACCTTTGTTATCATTCCTTCTTTTTCTATTCTTAGCTAACCTTCTGATGAAATCCTTTCTTCTATTCTTTTAGTGTAGTTTTAATATAATATATATCATAAAATAATAAATCAGCCTTCTGAAACATGGAGTCAAATCCTTGTCTCTTCCCTCATCCTCAGATCTCTGTGAACACGGTCACACTCCTCATCCTCACACACTCCTCATCCTCACACACTCTTCATTCCTTACAGGACTAATTGTCTGCTCAAAAAAATCAGCCTTTGTCACATTCACCCATTGGTTTTTATATCATACCTCCTCTGAAATAATATAACTATTATAAAAAAATGTAATTACACCCTTCCACCCCAATTTCATCAGTCAGCTCAGTGCACTGTGGTTGCTTTTAATTTATGTTCCTAGCTATTAAAATGTGTACTTACTTCTGCAAGCTCCTTAAATCCAATACCACTTCAGACATTTCCACCAAGAAAATAATTTGGTTTGTGCCAAGCAGGTGAACTTCTTGATTACTGAATTCTGCAAAAGGCCACATCTTCCCTATTATTATTTTTTAATTACTCTTTTGCAGTTTTCCTCATGTAGGGCATTTTGTGTTGCACAAGTATATAGATTCCTAAATGTTCTTTTTGTTTAGGTTTTCCTCCAGGAAAGGATGAGAAGACATCTCATAACAGAACCAGAATGGTCTGGAAGGGACCTTAAAGCTCATCCCATCCCACCCCCTGCCATGGCAGGGACACCTCCCACTGTCCCAGGCTGCTCCCAGCCCTGTCCAGCCTGGCCTTGGGCACTGCCAGGGATCCAGGGGCAGCCACAGCTGCTCTGGGCACCCTGTGCCAGGGCCTGCCCACCCTCACAGGGAAGAATTTCTTCCTAATATTCATTATAAACCTCTCCTGTTTTACACCCCTGTCCCAGCTAATTCAAAGGAGAACAAAAGAACATTCCTGGGCTGCAATCTGTGGGACACTTTCCAAGTAAGCTGACCAGGAAAGGGAAGCAATTTAAGGACATGAATTATTGTTAGAGCATCTCTCTATGTCACTGTCATTTTCTGGAAAAATGCCCTTGCCCAGGATTCTTCTCCTGAGAAGCTGAGAAGCCTCAGAGAAAAAGGAAAACAATATTATCTCATTTGCTTCTCCTGTGTTTTGCTGCTTTGGAATGTGGTTTGGACATTGTTTACCAACTGGTCATTGTTTCATTGGTTTCATGTGAATTGTTCTGACTCAATGGCCAATCACAGCCAGCTGTGTTGGGGCTCTGAGAGAGTCACAAGTTTTTAATTAATATCTTGTTAAGCCTTCTGTAAGTATCCATTCTCTATTCTTTAGTATAGTTTCAGTATGGCATAATATAATATAATATAATATAATATAATATAATATAATATAATATAATAATAAATTGGCCTTCTAAGACCATGGAGTCAGATTCATCATTCCTCCCCACAACGGGGGACCCCAAAAATACCACATCTCTAGGCTTGGATGATAATTTCATCCAAGAAATAAAGAAATAAAAGGTTTTTTTCTTGCAATTCAGAGTCTGGGAGAAATAGCAGTGATCCTCTGACTTTCCCTGGCCCAGCCTCCCTGTGTGGGAAGGGCAGCTGGCTGCAATCTGAGCAGTGTCCTCAGTCCCTTCACAGCCTGCCATCCCCCTGATGGAACCTCACACTGAACTCAGGACCTTGGAGCACACGGTGTGACTTCCCCCCTCTGGGAGGGTGCCCACAAAATACCTGGAAAGGTTCTCCAGCTTCCAGGTGGTGAGGTAGGAGCAGGTAGAGCAGGAGTGGTTTTCTTTTCTGTTCCCTTCCAGGTGTTCTATTGTCCTAGGGTGACGTTATGATGCTTTTATCCTCATTTGTGTGCTCTGTTCATTATGGCTATCGTGTTCTGTGCCTTCAAGACTGGCTCTGAAAAGTGAAAGTTTTGTTTTGGTTTTGTTATCAGCCGCTCCCCCACAGCTGGTGGGACACAGAGATGGGGCAGTACATGGTGCTGCTTCTGCTTTTTGCTTTGCTCCTGCTTTTTGCTCCTGCTCATTAGTTAGTTTAGCTGAGCAGTCCAAATTTTCCTGAACTGTTTTTCCCTTCCCTGTTTTGGAACCACTGGAACCTGCTCTGGACTGGGCCCTGGGAACACCAAGAGTTTGCACCTTGTGGCTGCAGCAGCTGCCCCAGCACCAGAGGGACTGAGAACAGAGCGAGCACCCCAGAGAGACTTTCTGAATTTGTCACCTTTGTCAGAGCAGTGACAGAGTGGTGTAACCCGGTATTGTTCATTCTGTGTGCTGGGGGTGCTGTGCCTGTTCAATAAACAGGTTCTTTCCACTTCTCTCCCAGGAATCCTTCCCAAACCGGCTGGGGTTTGGGAAGGTGGGGAGAGGCCGTGTGGTTTTGCTTTCTGGAGGTTTTCTCCCAAAACCTTTGGAGGTTTTCTCCCAAATTTGCCCTAAACTAGGACATCTATTCACTTATTTTTCTTTCCTCCAGTGGATATTGGGAGAAGAGAATGGATTTTTGTTAGTTGAAGATTGATTTCAGTGGTAAGTCATTCAGCATCACCAAGGAAATGGGTCTGAGATCCCAAATGGTATCTTCAGATGGAGAGAGATGTGTTTCCCATGTATGGAATATTTTCCACATATATCCCTACCCAGAAAACATATTTGTATGGGGAATATGCATTGCAGAGCATCTGCTTATGCATCAGTGTGAGGGTGTTGTTATCACTGCAGGAGGAGTTCAGGGATCCTGTGCAGCCTGAAATGTCCTGGCCCTGCTGCACCAGGCACCTGAACACATTTTCTGGGCTTTTTTTTCCCCTCTAATGTTCCCAGTTTGGCTTTGTCCTTTGGATGTTCATGGGAAAACTTGTTCTGCTGTTAGAAAAAATGGTGTTGTCACTCATATGACCCTGTGAATGAAGAGGTAAAATCCCAACCTGACTAAATTTGTCCTGTAAGCTACAGTGGTGGGAGGGGAGGGGAATAGAGGAGCAGGGAAGAAAAACTCCATTGGTTTGGGGCTTGAAAGCAACTAAAGGATTTGAAAAGCCGTGGATGTGTGGGAGATCTCTGTCAGCCTCCAGCATGGCTCTCCTTTGGGAAAAACCTGGATCTGTGTCCCTGTGCCTACTCCTAGTGCCCCTCCAGACAGGCCACAGCTGCTCCATGTGTTCACCTGGGCTGTGAAATGCCTGACTGATGAGGCTCCACAAACCCTGTGATCTTTGCAGTGAGTCATGAATCATTTGTCTTCATCTGTCCCTACAAGGCACACCAGTTCTTTAGAAACCAGCACAAATTGAGCAATAACAGCTAATAAAAAATGTATTCCTGAAGAAAAATAGTTTCTAAAAATGTATTCACAGGACACATTTGTTGAATCCAAATGAGAGGTAAATACAAACCCTGCTGTCTGCATTCTGTCCTCAGATAAAATGAGGAGAAAGGAGTTTTCTTTCTTGACTGCTTTTTATTATCAAATGGAGGCACAAGCACACGGAGCTGTGCTCCTGCTCCTTTCATCCTCATGCTCTTCAAGGAAGGGCTCTTAGACATTTTCATTTCAGTTGATCAAACAGCAGAGATTTCCCCTTTATCTCTTGCCTTCCTTCTCCCCCATCCTGTTCCCCATTCCAAACCCAGCCTGGCCTGGGGCAGGGCTGAGCTGAAAGTGTTTGGGCAGTGTGGGGAGAGCCTGGCCCAGGGCTGGGAATCAAGGGTTTAAGGAAACTGAAAGAGTTGAAAGTTTGGCTAGATTTAGGTAGGGGGGGATAAGAAGAATTACGAGTATAGCAAGAAGAGTAGAGATAATAAGGGAGAGTTAATTATTAGCAGATGGAATAGTTAAGGCTAAGATATAAATCAGGAATTTGTCTTTACTGTGTTTAAAGAAGCAGGATGGGATGTGGATCTGACTGTGGAAAACAAGAGATCTTGTTGGCTGCACCTGGGTCCTGAGCTACAGCCAAGGGGTCCAAAGCCAAAAAGCCAAAGGTGAAGGGTCACTGTGACCTCAGGAGACCAAAGACCCATTTCTGACCCACTGACCCATTTGAGGTGAAGGACTGCACAAGTGTGAAGGACCTTTGGACTCATTTAAATACATTTGAATAGGAAATGGGTTGGTGGAGTTGGGTAATGAATATGTATTAGGTGTTTTGGGAATTATATGAATATGTAAGATTCTTTAGATAAATAGACAGCCTTCCTTTTCCTTCCTTCCTTCCTTCCTTCCTTCCTTCCTTCCTTCCTTCCTTCCTTCCTTCCTTCCTTCCTTCCTTCCTTCCTTCCTTCCTTCCTTCCTTCCTTCCTTCCTTCCTTCCTTCCTTCCTTCCTTCCTCTCTTTCCTTCCTCTCTTTCCTTCCTCTCTTTCCTTCCTCTCTTTCCTTCCTCTCTTTCCTTCCTCTCTTTCCTTCCTCTCTTTCCTCACACCCTTGGAAATGATCCTGCTTGTGCCCGATGCTGTAATAAATATTCCACTTCACAACTTTAATTAGTTGAATATTCCTCTGTCTGTGCTTCACCTGTGCAGGGGTGGGGGGTCAGCCAGCACAGTGGTGCCAAAGGCTGCACTCGTGGAGAATCCCTGTCTGGATGTCTTTGACAGCCCTGGGCAGAGCTCCTGCTGGCCTGGATCAGCTCGGGGTGTCCAGCAGGGCCAGGGCAGTGCCCGTCCCCTGGGCTGGCACTGCTGGGGCACCTCCAGGCCTGGGCTGGTTTTGGGCCCTCAGGAGAAGGGTGAAGACCTTGAGAGGATGGAGTGTGTCCAGGGAAGGGTCTGTAATGGCTGAGAGAGCTGGGAAAGGGGCTCAGGCTGGAGCAAAGGAGGCTCAGGGGGGACCTTGTGGCTCTGCACAGCTCCTGACAGGAGGGGACAGCCAGGGGTCAGGCTGTGCCCCCAGGGAACAGGGACAGGAGCAGAGGGAACGGCCTCAGGCTGGGCCAGGGCAGGCTCAGGGTGGGCACCAGGAAGGATTTCTTCCTGGAAAGGGTGGCCAGGCACTGGAAGGAGCTGCCCAGGGACGTTTGGAGTCCCCATCCCTGAAGGTGTCCAAGGAAGGCCTGGATGTGTCACTCAGTGCTCTGGGCTGGGCCAGGGGAGGTTTAGACTGGATATCAGAGAACATTTCTTCATGGAAAGGGTTATCCATCCTTGGAACAGCTGCCCAGAGAGGTGGTGCAGTCCCATCCTGTGGGGAATTGAGGAGCTGTGTGGATGTGGCACGTGGGGACAGTGGTTCATTAACCTGGGGTTAATGGTGGCCTTGGCAGTGCTGGGTCAATGGTTGGGCTCGATGATCTCAGAATTCTTTTCCCACCCAAACAATTCCATGATTCCCAAAGGCATTGTGAGAGCCTTTGCCTGCACACACAGCACTGTGACAATTCCTGAGCAGCTGGAATGGGATGTCCCCATCTCCTGAGGCCTGGCCTCTCAGCAGAACTGTTGGCTGAGCTCAGGGGATGCTCCAGCAGATGAATCCTGCCCAACACGGCCAGGAACTGCAGGGCCATGGCACAGATGGCACCAGGAGCCTGAGGAATGTGCACAACTGACCTCAGGGCAGTGTTGCAGCAGCACATCCCCAACCTGGAAATAACTAGCATTGACTCCATGATTCACAGAAGGCTGATCAATCTCTTTATTATATTATAGCATTATTCATCATCATCATCATCATATATTTTATAAACAGCTATGATAGCCTGGACCTAATTGGTCCTTTAATTAAAACACCATCACCACTGGCTAATTAAGAAATCACCCTTTGGTAAACAAATCTCCATAACACATTCCACATGTGCACAACAAGTGCAGCAGATTAAGATAAGAATTGTTTCTCATTCTTTTCTCTGATCTTCTCACAGCCTTTCCCAGGGCAATGCCTGGGAAAGTTGTGTTTTCTCTCTGTGGCCAGAGAGCTGCTGTGTCAGAGATGTGTTTTGTGAAAAATCCTTTCCTTAGGATTTTTCTTCCTGAGAAGCTGAGAGGCCTCAGGAGCAAAATGTAAACAATGATTATCTGCTGCTGTGGAATGCAACAGGTGAATCTGTGATTGGTCTCATGTGGTTGTTTCTAATTAATGGCCAATCACAGTCAGCAGGCTCAGTCTCTCTGTCTGAGACACAAGCTTTTGTTATTCATTCCTTCTTTTTCTATCCTTAGCCAGCCTTCTGAGGAAATCCTTTCTTCTATTCTTTTAGTATAGTTTTAATATAATATATATCATAAAATAATAAATCAGCCTTCTGAAACATGGAGTCAGATCCTCGTGTCTTCCCTCATCCTGGGACCCCTGTGAACACGGTCACACTGCTGCCTCAGGGCAGGAGTGGTTTCACCAAGATTTCATCATCTAAATGGGATTGCTCAGCTCCTTCCTGCAAGTGATTCCCCTGAGACATCAGTGGAGCCATCTCCAGCATCTGCCACAGTTCCTGCACTGGAAAAGTTTCTCCAGTGGGTCATGGAGACTCCACCCGGAATCTCCAGGCTCCTGAAGACTCTTGATTTTCCCTGTGGACAAGGACAAATCCCTTGGCACCATCCCTGGCACGTCCTGCTGTGAGAGCAGGGTGTGCTGCCTGGGCACTCAGCCGTGTGCTGCTCAGCACAGGAGGCAATTCTAATTATGGGCCTATTGTTGAGAGGAAAAAGAAATTCCTTGTGTGGAATAATAATCTTTACTAAGGTTTGAGTACAATCTCGGCATTTCCCGTGTTTTGACTTTGATGTTGTCCTCACAAATGGAGTTTTTCTGCCATCTAATTTTAAAGTTCCAGTGTTTCTCAAACCTTGCCTAAGTGCTAATTCTAGGTTGCATCCCAAGCCCAAATTTAGCAAAATCAGAGGAGCTTCAGGCTGGATTGCATCATTGCAAGGTTTTATAGAAGAATTTATTCATAAAGTACTGTTATAATGAAAGAATGTATTAACAGTAGATTAAGCACAGTGTCAAACAGGAGCAGTTTCAAAATCCAGACGAGGAGGTGGCAGAGGATGCTGAGACTCCTGTGGCTTTGTGTGCTCTGGGGATGTTTCTCACATTCCCTTAATTTAATGTAGGGACAGGCTCTGATTGCTGAACCTCACAGCCAAAATCTCAGTGCTCAGTGGGCAGTCAGGGTTTGGATGGCACCCAGGTCAAAACAAGCCTGGAGCATTCACGGGATGGGACCCCGTGGCTGGAGGGGGAGCTGGGCTGGATGAACTCCCATGGATTTCTGTGTCTGTGCGGGTAGGAGGCCTCTATTCCAGGTGTGGATCCAGCTGCTGCCTCCTCAGGAGACTTTGAGTGTTTAGAAAGCTGATCATGATGTTCCCAGGGACTTTATCTGGGGATAAAACCACTCCTGCCCCGTAAGGCTGAAGGGCTATAAAGCAGAGAGCTCCAGATAAGGAAATATGACTGTCCTTTCTTATCTCCACTCATCCTAACAGCTGTCCTTGGGCTTGTAAATATGTGTGAGGGGAAGGGAAGAACAGTCTGAGGTATCTTGAACCTTATCACAAATCTTTCTCTGTGTGGAAAGATTGACATGTGTCGGAACGGGTGCAGGGGTTGCACAGTCGGGACGAACGGAAACAAGAGATCTCTGCAGCCAGGGCTGGAACTTGGGGCAAACATAACAGGGTTTATTGCAAAGGGTCTGGGGCAGGGCCCTGCTGGGATTTGGGGTTTATTGCAAAGGGCCTGGGGGCAGGGCCCTGCTGGGATTTGGGGTTTATTGCAAAGGGCCTGGGGGCAGGGCCCTGCTGGGATTTGGGGTTTATTGCAAAGGGTCTGGGGCAGGGCCCTGCTGGGATTTGGGGTTTATTGCAAAGGGCCTGGATGCGGGGCCCTGCTGGGATTTGGGGTTTATTGCAAAGGGCCTGGGGGCAGGGCCCTGCTGGGATTTGGGGTTTATTGCAAAGGGTCTGGGGCAGGGCCCTGCTGGGATTTGGGGTTTATTGCAAAGGGTCTGGGGCAGGGCCCTGCTGGGATTTGGGGTTTATTGCAAAGGGCCTGGGTGCAGGGCCCTGCTGGGATTTGGGGTTTATTGCAAAGGGCCTGGGGGCAGGGCCCTGCTGGAATTTGGGGTTTATTGCAAAGGGCCTGGGTGCAGGGCCCTGCTGGGAGCTGCCAGCCACAGCTCAGAGCAGGGTGAGAGAAGAGAGGGGTAGAACGTAAGAGAGTAAAGGGGTGAGAGCTAAGAGTGTAGGAAGAAGTGGAAGATGCAGTGGAGAAAGCAAAGAGAAGAGAAGGGAAAGGAAGAAAAAAGAGTGGTCGAAGTTCCCGTTACAATACAATAAATCTTCTGTGTTGAATATTCTGATTCTTACTAACCAATCTAGTACAAGATACAAATCCTACAGCATTTCAATACAACCTATAAGAATCACTACATTACCATACTGTGTTACATTTTAAACCCTAAAAGCTCCTCTTTGGGCCCCTTCTGCCAAGCCAGTGGGGTCTGCTCTGCCCCTTGGGCCTGTCTGCAAGCAGAGGGTGTTGTTCCATCAAAAGGGGATCACCTTCAGCTGGCCATGCCATTGTTTTCCAGTTGTTCAGTAACTGAGGGATCTCAAAACTTGCTTTCATTTCAATCTCGTTTATAGTTTCTATATTCTCAAAATCTTTTGCCAGGCAATCATATTTATAAAGCTTTCCTGTTTCATTCACCCCAACAAACATGGCCACTGATAAACCCTGAATTGTGGCCAGGGTCCCTTTTCCCACTGAGTCAGTTCCTCTGGAAAATGGGGCTGCTTTTCCTTGGGCTGTGTGTGCTGCCTGCCCTGGGTCACAGTCCATGTACCTGAAATAAAAGCCAGGCAGATTTATGCAGTGAAATGCCAATTCCTCAAAAGTTTGTAATTCCACAAAGGATAATTTGTGTGCCCATGCCATTACAATTGTTACAGCTTTATTGCAGCCAGGCCAAAAAGTGGCTCAGCAATGAGGTGGAATTCTCCTTATTTGTCACTTTTGTGGGAGGAATGAATAATTCCATGTGCTTGCCACAAGACCCTCATTCATTGCAGGGCTTTGTGGATATATGGGCTAATCATGTTTCTGCAGAGGAGGAGCTGGGGCTCCTCCTGTGAATGACTGGAGCCAGAATTGCTGAGTTCACCCCTCTCTGCTCCTGCTGAAAGGGGATTTGGGTTTGAATAGGGCCTTTCTTATATTATCCTAATTTTTTTCTGTGCACCATTCTCCATGAAAATGAGGATTTCCTCTCTCATCCCATCGTGTTGTCATGGAAATTGCTTTTTCTCTCTCTCTCTTTTTTTTTTTTTTCCAGGAATCCTGTGGCAAAAAAAAAAAAAAAAAACCCCAAAAAACAGTGCTTTGCCTCGCTGGCAGCTCACAGCCAAAACAGTTCTGTGGAGCTGCTGAAAGCTGGGACAGGTCCCACCTCTGCTTCTGGCTCTGCATTTAATACCTCCAGCTTCCCCAGGCATCAAGAACTCATCCTTGCCTTTCTGCTCTCTGCCTTTCTGGAGGAAAATCCCAAATACCTGCAGAGCCCTGGCCCAGCTGGTTTCTACCCTGCATTCCCAGCCCCACTCCAGAGCCACAGGATCAGAGGGATGCCTTTTCCTGGGTCTGGCACATCCCTGTGCCAACAGGGCACCAAACTACCCCAGTGTGGGAGTGAGAGGTTATCCAAAGCTTTGATTACTTGGGAAATCTTGGGTGCAAGCAAGGCGGTGGTGAAGTCACTGTCCTTGGAAGTGTTCCAAAAACGTGGATGTGGCACTTGGGGACAAGGTTTAGGGAGGTCCTGGCAGAGCTGGGTTAGGGGCTGGACTCTCAGAGGGCTTTTCCCACCCCAGGGATCCTGGCATTCTCTGATGGTGCAGGACACTTTCATTAATTTATCCATATTTTATTGCTCTCAGCTCACCAGCTCAGGGACCTGCTGTAAAAAACTGAGAGCAGCTCTTCTACAGGAAAAGACCATTTCAGGCAAGTCCATTTTTCTAAATGGGATGTTGAAATTGCTCTGCAGGAAGCTTTAGTTCCCCCAAACCTGTGCCAAATACCAGTGGAGGCTTTCCAGGGAAATATCTATAGATAGAAACTGAAGGAGATGTGCAGAGGGCCCCCATCCTAAGCCAGTTACACAAGAAGATGCTCTTTAATTCAGTGCAGGTAATTAGTGTAATTGAGCAGGAAAGTGCCCTAACTGCTCTGCACAAATCCCCACGTGGGTGTGTAACTTGTTCTTGCAGTTATTAGGTGAGTTCACATCACTTCCTTTGCTTTTCCAGGCAAGAAAAACCCTGGAGATTATAGGAAGGGGCACAGATTTAAAGGGACAATCAAGAAATACATGAGTTGTAGATGAAAGAGAAAACTGCTTTTCAGCAGCTTTACTGACGGATAAACTGAAATAAAGCAATTAAATTAAAGGGACTGGAAATAAGCAAAGATGATCCTGAAGGTTGAACTTCTGTAATAAACACTTGCCACTTAGATGTGCCTTTTGTTTGCAGCAGTCAGATCTGCACGGTGTGTTAGCACATGAGTGCATGGAAATTTGTATTTCCAAGCATTTTATTCCTCTGGTAGTCATTTAAATAATGCCAAATTGAGCATGAAGCTGACTGGATTCAATTGCTGTCATCAGAAAAGAAGAGTGAGTGGGCTGGGGAAGGTTGTCCTCCCTCCCAGCAGTTGCCCAGCGAGGAAAACTGCTCAAAGTGAGGGCAAGGAGATGCTGTTGTTCATGTGCTGCTAAAATCTCCTTCAGTCAATGCCCACCAAAGGCTGACTGCACATTGTTTAACTTGGGTGAGCCAGGCAGGAGGGGTTAGCTGGGAATGGGAGCCCTGATTTGAGCCAGGCAGGAGCCTCTAGGCCAGCTTGGACAGGGCTTGGAGCAGCCTGGGAGGGTGGAAGGTGTCCCTGACTGGGGTGGGTGGCACTGGAGCAGCCTTGAGGCCACACAGACCCTTGTGGGGTTCTCTAAGTCCATCGTGAAATAAACAGGGCAGGAAGTCTTTCTCCTTTTTTATGCCTTTATTAAAAGTGATCAGCTCGGGTGGGGAGAACCGACAGGTCGTGCTCACACCGCTGCTGCTTCCAGGAGGGGCACGGAGGAGGAGGAAAAGTGCAGCTTTCTCTGCTGGTCTATAGGCATCCTCACAAAAGCATTGGGACATTCCCTTCTGTTTTGATCCAACATTTGAGGTCCTCTCTCTAGCCGGCATCTTTCAGTTCAGAGTGAGCGCTAAAAAGGCCTTGGCAGATGCTGGATTCTGCTCCTCACGTCTAGACATCACTTTGATTCATCCATTTTGTGTTGGCTCGTTGTTTTAGGGGTTTTTGGCTGGGTTTGGTGAGGAGTCTCTCCCATTGCATGCTGGATCCGATGCCCCTTCCCCTTCACCATACGGATGCCATCCTGCAGGAAGCAGCAGGGTGCCACTGACAAAAGGGGGAATTCTTAACCATCAACAACAGGTAGATAATGAAAATGACAGGTGATTACAGCAACAAACTCCACCCTGGCAGCAACTGGTCCAACCTGTGAACTCTGCAACCTTTTAAAAAAATGGGCAACTGTTCTACTCATAACACATTGCAGATGGGTGTGAGTGGAGTCCTGCTCCTCCTCCACACCCATCCCCTGTCCCAAACCCCTCTGACCCTGCAGGTGCTGTGCCCAGCCAGCAGCAGTGACAGGGGGACAAGGCTGTGCCCTGCAGGGAGCACAGAGAGGAAGAGGAGGTGACCCTGACATGGGCCCAAATGCCAAACTCAGGGGTTTTTGTCCCATCCTCTCAGGAGCTGGCTGATCCCTCAGGGTCCCTCCCAGATTGCATTAAACTGTCATTCTGTCTTCATTTTCCTCTTGGAATTCTCAGAGCACCCTCCCAGCTCCTGTGCTCCCCTCAGGCTCCTCCAGAGCCCACCTGAGTGCTCAGAGCCATGGAGGTTTAACAAGATCAGGGGTAATCACCTGGAGAGCTGGGGAGGGGATGTCACCATTGGGTCAGGAGTGACACAGACCAGAAGGCCAAGGGCTAAAAGCAGCCTGGTAGGTCAATCCTCTCCTTTTTTACCTTAGTTTGCTACAGGTGCATCTAATTGGTTATTAAATCAACACATTTCACTTGATTGGCTAATTAACAGCACACCCATTGGTAAACAACTTTGGGACAAAATCAACTTGTTTAAAAACACCACCTGCAGACTGTTTTAATATTTAACTATCATTGTTTATCTCCAGCTCCCTAAAGCTTCCCAGGCCAATTAATGGGAAAACTTATCCAGCTTTCTCTCTCTGACCAGGCTGTCACATCCACAAGGGAACCCCACAGGGATCAATATTCCTCATTTATCACCACATAAATAGCCCTGTGGAATTGTCTAATTCCTGCTCCCCCTTCCCAAGGAGCCCTGGCAGCAAGTAAAACCTGGGTGATTTTAATGTTTAAATGAATTTGAATTTAATTTTAATTAAATAATTAAATTTAATTTAATTTTTTTAATGGCTGGCAGGGCAGCTGAGGCTGTCTGGGCAAGGGGGGTTTCTGTTCCCACAGAGTTCCCATGGGATAAGGTCACCTTTGGGAGCAGGTAACAATAAACAGCAGGTTAAATGCCAAGGCACTGAAAATGCTCTGTGTGAAGAATGCTGGGGCACTGCAGAGTCCAGGGAAGGTTTTATTTAAACCTAGAAGTGAAATTCCAGTGGCTGGATGGGGCAACTCAGCCTTTGGGAGTGATCTTCTAGCACAGGATTTGTCAGAACAAGGATTTTCCAACCCAGTATTTATTTGTACATGATGTGATAGCAAAAAATGGCTGAATTCTGAACAACTCTCTTTTCTTGACAAATTTTCTTCCATGGACCTGTGTAGAAGCAAGGCTTTCTTTTTATTTCCTCATTTTTCCCCCTCTGGGAATCCTGCATATTAATTTCCCCTTTAAAATAAGAATTTTCTCTTGGATTTTTTATTTGTTTGTTTTTCCATAGCTCAAAACTAATTCTTGATAATAAATACACTTGGTTACCTGTGTATTTTCCACCAGAAATTTGTTAAGTGAAGGAATACAGAGAGCAGCCAAGCACTGGGAATCAGAAACAATCTTGGCTTGAGTGAGACTCACTCTTTGATATTAAATGTGAAATAGCAGCATAGTTAATAGCTTTTTGCATTTAAAAAACAACAGGAAAAATGTCTGTTCAGCCTTGAAAATGAGCACGTTGAAGAGTGTGTGCTGCACACAGCAGTGAATGATGATGTTTTCCTTTGCCTTGTCTTGCTGCCTGGATGTTTCAGCAGCATTTAAAATATGGCATTAAAAATATTCCAGAAATGCTAGCAAAACAAATATTAGAGCAGCCTGTGACTGCTCAGGGCCAGAATTTGATGCTGTTGTGACAGAAAGGGACATTTCCCACCCTGTCTCACTCAGGGGTGAAGGCAGGTACAGCTGTATTTTCATTTTTCCATCCACTATGACATTTTTGGGGAAAGGACAGGATGGCCTGGGGGATTATGGATTTCTGGAGCTGTTGTCACTTGACCCCACTATTTCTTGCTCAGCTGAAGTTTATCTGCACAGCAGACATTGATTTCACTGCATGAACTAGTCTGGAGGTTTAATTAATGTTATGTTTAGTCTGTTTTATTTATTCCTGGCATTGGCATTGGGTTGTTGGTGCTCCTGACTCACTGCACTTTGTTTGAGAGAGTGTAGGAATATGGTTAAACCTCCAATATTGCAGCCATCGTGCTCCTCAGCAATGTGTGCCAGCCAGAACATTCCCTGAGAAGTTGGTTTGAGCAGAAAAAACTGACTTTTGTAAACAGTTCATTTCAGAAACTCATTTTCAAACCTCTTTCTATCTACAGACTTCCACAGAAGAAAAAAAGACATATATTTCTGTATTAACTTTCTGCTTCTGCTGCCTTATTAATTTATCATTCCTTTGTAATCACTGCTTTTTTTCCTTTTCCACTTTGCCCGCATATTTTAAATCCATGTCATTCAATACCAGAAAGGAGATTAGTGGTGAATCAGATGTCTTGAGGGTACTTTCCTGTAATTATCAGCACTATTTAATGAAGAAATGGGACTATTGCTGGGCTAAGAATGATTTATTGCTCAGATAAATATCAGTCCTAGAGGCTGTGAGAGTTTAGAGGAGTAAGCCGTCGGCCATGGCTCAAGAGAGGTCACAAGTTCTTTGTTGCAGAACAAAAAATAACTTTCTAGTTCAATGGACAGTCACCACAGGGTTTATTTTGCTTTTCTGACCTATCACCTTTACTCACTTTTATTGCACTGAGGACACTTTTGTCCAATGGACTATTATCACATGTACACACAGATGCTTTGCCTAATCTGGCTGTTGTCTCTGCTCGGGCACGCGCAGGATGGTTCGGAGCAGCCGCGGATCAAAGGACGAGTCTGGACTCTTCAAGGCTTCGGTCTTCAGAATGTTTATTAATTTTTATTTTACAGAGATTTTCTTTTCTGCCAGCCAGGGTCGTACTAGCAAGGCAGCCAAGGGCACTCTGACCACCCACGGGGCGGTCGTGTCTTTTTATAACAAAAACTACGTATATCATATTTACTTTTTATTCTTAATATCTTTTACTCTTATTGACAAGTGTACCTTCACTATAAACCAATCTCTAAGTGCCAGCATCACTACGAAAGATGGAAGACAAGAAGAAGAAGAAAGGAGCATGAGACACACTCCGATTCTTCCATCTTGTCTCCATAACCCCCCTGTACAGAGATATAACCCCCCTGTACAGTAATCCTAAAATACATATTTCACCTTGAAAAAATATATAATCTCTCCACCACTTAAACGGTGCTCATTCTCACGTCCTCATACACATCCTCTAAAGGGTCAAAGTCCAGCCACCAAGAATTCTTAGCAACATTCCAGGACCTCCAAGCCCCCCATGGGTTCTCTCGGTGATTCTGGACATCAGGAGCGATATTCTGAGCTCCCACAATGCTTCTATTATAACTTCTAAACTCTTTATTTATTCCATACAACCACACCTCTACATCAGAAACCCTTGCCCATCTCACCCATACAGTGTGGTATTTTCTGGGTCCCACATCATTGGGAGGAATGATGAACCTGACTCCATGTTCTCAGAAGGCTAATTTATTATTTTATGTTACTATATTATATTAAAGAATGCTATACTGAAACTATACTAAAGAATACAGAAAGGATACAGACAGAAGGCTAAAAGATAATAATGAAAACTCGGGACTCCTTCCAGAGTCCTGACACAGCTTGGCTGTGATTGGTCATTAAGTAAAAACAATTTGCATGAAACCAATCAAACAACCACCAATTGGTAGACAATGTCCAAACCACATTCCAAAGCAGCAAAACACAGGAGAAGCAAATGAGATAATATTGTTTTCCTTTTTCTCTGAGGCTTCTCAGCTTCACAGGAGAGAAATCCTGGGGAAGGGATTTTTCAGAAAATATGACTGTGACAATACAGTTTCTCACTTAAGGCATATTTTTAAGGCATACTTAAGATATATTCTTCCTTACAACTATAGAAACATAAGTTTATGATTTTTCTATTTAATGTCTGTGTGTTTTATTTTCACATCAATCCAAGCTCCTTCCAAGGTTCAGATCAAACCCTTCAGTGTCTGTGGAAGTTTCTGTTTTTCCAATTCCCACACTTCCCATCCTTCTCACCAAGACTTAAAACCCAGAATTCACAAAATTCTGCACTGATTTGGGTTGGAAGGGATCTAAAACATCACCCAGTGCCACCCCTGCCATGGCAGGGACACCTCCCACTGTCCCAGGCTGCTCCCAGCCCTGTCCAGCCTGGCCTTGGGCACTGCCAGGGATCCAGGGGCAGCCACAGCTGCTCTGGGCTGTGAGAAGGCTGATGGTAAACTGGGGTGGTGGGAACTACTTGAATGAGTCAGGGAAAACCTGTGAGGACAGCCAGGAGCACGTGGAGCTCCCCTGGGGACAGCTGAGATTCTCCATGGGGGTTTTCACCTTGGCACCTCTGGGGCTGGAGCAGCAGGTGTGGGACACGTGGGGCTGGAGCATCACCCAGGTTCTGTCCCCTGACCCCAGCAGGTTTTCCAGCCCCTCCTGGCTGCCTCTCCCCTGTCCCCAGGGCTGCCTGGATGGTGGATGTGTTCCACAGAGGGATGGGGAGGGCAGAGCAGCCCCTGGGAACTGGGGTTTTGTCACTTGTTTGCCAGCACTGAAAGCTCCCTGGGTAACAAATGGGGGTTTGCCCCTTTAAAAAATAGGAGAGACTCTCTATTGGACCCATCTGACAGGTGGATTCAATATTGTTTATGATCCAACTGGTGAAGGGGAAATAAAAGCTCCCTGCTTTTTGTTTCCCCTTCACCAGTTAGATCCCATAAGCAAATGACACTTCCAAAAGCCTTATTGAAGGAAAATATTAAATGTCCCAGAACAGGTTTAGGTTGGTGTCAAGGGAATGCTGTAAACTGCTGGTTGGCAGAGGTGACTGTGCTTAAAAGCCTCACACAATGTCAAGAACAGCATTCCCTGCCTGACTCTTGGGACTCTCTCCCTTCTCTCCCACTGTGGGACCTGCTCAGATCACCCCTGTAAGAACATCCCACAGAGAGAAAAAAAAAATAAATTAAAAAACAACACACAACACCCAGAGCCAGGCAGCTTCATGGGAGGATGAAACTTATGCAAACAGAGATCTAGAAAAAAACAGAATTAATAAAATATACCCTGCCCATGCATTATGAAACACATCTGGCTGCAGAGTGACACGCCAGCTTTAATTTTAACTTTGGCTTGGGAGCAGTGGTGGGGTGAAATGACTGCATGCATTGGTGAGCAGCCACTGCAAATGTTTGCACTCACCTGCTTTCCCCCCCGTCTCATTTTTTTCACATTTCTGATCCCACAGAAGGTTTGGAAAAGGGGCTGGGAGTGCACAGATGGTTTTTTAATGCCTTGGAGGTTTGGATTGAGCAGTCCATAATCCAGGAGGAGGCACAAAGGAATGAAGGTGGTTTGGTGGGAAGAGTTTTGGGAGCCATGCCCTCCCCTCTCCCATCCCTGGTGCTGTGAGCCCTCACAAGGCACCTCTGCACCCAAGGAGCTCTTCCCAGCTCTGTGTCCCCAGTGCTTCTGGAAGAAACTGGGGGAGGAACAGAGGAGCTGCACTGGGCAGGTGTCAGAACTCAGCACATCCCTCCGGGTGCCCAGAGTTGCCGAGGACCCCCTCAGGGGGCTCAGAGACCCTGGCACACAGCCCAGAACACCTGGGGATTTGATTTTGACCCTTGGAGCAAGTTGCCAACTTTGTATGAGGACCTGAAAGTCACACAGGTTTGAATGGTGTAATAATAAAATTATCACAGGGTGAAAATGTAGATTTCAGGATTTTTGGTATGGGGGTTGTGGGGACAAGATGGAGGAACTTGGGCATGTCCAGCATTTCTTCTTCTTCTTCTTGGTCTCCATTCTCTGCAGTGATGTTGGCACTTTGGGGTTGGTTTAGAGTAGAAGTGCACTGTCTAACATAGGTGATAGGTATTGGGAATTAAGTGTAAATATGTTACACATAGTTTGTAGTATAAAAGGACAACACCACCTCGGGGGCGATCAGAGTGCCTGTGGCTGCCCTGCTGAGCAGATCTCAGCTGGGCAGAAAGAAAATTTTATAGATAAGAATTAATAAACAACCTCAAGACTGAAAAGTGAAGAGTCCAGACTCGTTCTTCAGTTTCGTGGGCTGAAGCAGAGACATCCTGCACATCTCAGGGCAGCAAATATCAACAGCATCCCAAGAGGCAGGAAGGTTCTTCTTGTGTTCTGCCTTGCAGATGGAAACTGGACCCTTTTTTAACCCTCCCAGTTAGTGGAGTTCTTCATGTAATTCCATTTCTTCAATATCTGCACCTGTTTCTGATGCTTCTCCTACAACAGCAGGACGAGGCTGTGAGTTCCAGGGTCAGCTCCTGGCTGTACAGACACTTCCTTCCCTCCTGGTTTTCTTTGCGCTGAGTCTGCAAATCTCCAGACACACAAGTCTGTCCTCGGGGTTATGGAGTTGCTCTGAGTGCATTGCACAGCAAATGTTTAAATCAGGCCAGGCAAGTGCAGTGAGGTGGATGTGGAACCCACCAGCTGCAGAATTGCAGCTCTTCAGGAATCCTCTCCCTGCCCCTCCTGCCCCAGCTCTCCAGCTGTAATGGAGAAGAGGTGAAATATTCAGGACAGCAAACAGCAGGAGGAAAACTGAGTCCATTAGAAATGAAAGTTCCCCAGGGAATGGACCATGGAAAGACTCCCAGGGCTCCAGGAGGGTTGGGACAGCTGGAGCTGTGCCAGGGAGGGTCAGGCTGGATACCAGGGCAAGGCTCTTCCCCAGAGGGTGCTGGCACTGCCCAGGCTCCCCAGGCAATGGGCACGGCCCCGAGGCTGCCAGAGCTGCAGGAGCTGCCAGGGATGCCCAGGGTGGGGCTGTTGGGGTGTCTGTGCAGGACTGGGGCTGCCCTGGGTGATCCTGGGGGTCCCTCCCAGCTCAGGACATTCCAGGATTCTCCCTGGAAGTGGGTGCTGCTGTCACTGGGGCTGTTTCTGTCACAGCCAGTGTCAGGCAGCTCTGACAGGAGCTGGGCTTGTGCTTTCGAAGTCAGCCAACATCAATGAGCAAGGAACAGAACTTTCCTGCTATAAATATTTGAACAGCAGTTTGTTAATTTTTGTTACTCTCAGTGTGGATTAATTGCTGTTTTATTATCAACCTCAGCTTCTATTAGTTCAGGATTTCCATCTTAAATGATAATATCAGCCTTTGTCTTGAATAAAACATTTTGTAACCTAGACGAGTTCATTAAATTCGTGAAGGTGAACTGACAGATTAAAGGCAGAACAAAGATCCTGATGTGTTTTACAATCACAGGAATACTCATTTGGAGTTTTGTAAAACAACATTGCACATCTCAGATAGCTCAGCCTCAAATGGATTGTGCTAAACACTGCTGCCTTTTGAAAGGCTGCTGCTCCTTGTTGTGTGCCTTCAACAGGCTTCTGCACCTTCCTCCTCCTCAAAGGCTAATGAGGTGTCATTTTCCATTATTAATGACACAGATGACTGAGGTTGTAACAAAATAACCCTCTGCATGTTGTTCTTTTACCTAATTCACCTTGGGAGGGTGGGATTATTCCTGTGGCCCCAGTGAGGGATTCTCCTGGGGAGGGACAAGTCACACCTGTGCTGCATCCCCATCCAGCAAGAAATGCAGGAGATTTGGAACAACAGAACGGTTTGGGAGGGACCTTTAGAGCCATCTTCTCCCAGCCCCTTGCAGTGAGCAGAGCTAAATTCAATTTGCGAGGCTGCTCAGAGCAATCTGACCTTGACTGTTCCCAAGGATGGGGAACCCACTGCCTGTCTGGGCAACCTGTGCCAGGCCTCACCATCCTCACTGCAGAAACCTTCTTCTTCCTCATCTAAATCAACCCTGGTTTAGTGTAGACCTCCTTGTCTTGTTGCTACAGGACAGATTTATCCAGATAAATTTGGATGGAAGCCCATGACCAGCTGGGGGATGGAAGCCAGAGCTGCCTGCCTGGTGTGTTGGGAAGACTCAGATTATTCTGGAATAGCACTGAGCAACAGCTGGAGTGTGGGGGAGGCATGGTCAGATCCAGGGAATGTACAGACTCCTCTGCTGGGAGACACACCATTAGCTATTATTAATTATTCACACCTGGAACGATTAATTAGGATGTGCACACAGGCTGGTGACTGTCCAGCTGAGCCTCCCCTCTGGCTCAGGCCCATGGCCTGGCTCTCCTCTGCCTGCCCAGGCAGAGGCACTGGGGAGGGAGGGTGGGAAGGGCAGAGCTGGGGGCTGCCATGTGCTCCATGCAAAAAAAAAAAAGGGAATTTCTGGCATTGGAACAGACTGCTCGCAGCCATTTCTTGTCTTAATCAGGAAATGTGGCACCCTGGGCACAGGGGCTGCTCTGCAGGGCTGGGTTGGGGTTTATTTTGAGCACAGCAATCTGTCAGAGGTGCAGGATGGAGCCCCACAGAGCTCCTGGCTCTGCTCCCCTGCAGGACCCTGTCACAGCCACGTCCCAGGGATGGGGACACAGGATGAGCCAAGGCAGAAGTTTGTGTTCTGAATTTAGAGGACTAAACAAATAAACACGTGTGTGAGAAAATAGCAGAGGGCTTAATGCAGAGACAGAGTGCTCAGAAGTATTATTGGAGAGGTTCCTTTAATCCCAGACAGATTCAGAGGGATAATGGCAGCGAGAGCTCTCCAGACCTTCTTACCCTCCCTGCCAGAGGTTACGTGGGCTTTGGGAGATTGATTCATCTGCAGAGCTGAGGGGAATTGGATGATCCAGATGACTAACAATGAGATTTAGGCTTGAATTTATTTCACTCGAGCTAGTTAAAGCTGAGGCTGTTGTCCCCTGGCTCTTGTGTCTGAACTTGAGCCAAGTTAGTGATGAGCACAAGTTCCTCCTGCTGGGGGATTGAGGTGGTGTTTGAGGGTCCCCAGGACGAAGGGAGAGATGAGAATCTTGACTCCATGTTTCAGAAGGCTGATTTATTATTTTATGATATGTATTATATTAAAAAAAATTCAGAAGGCTTGAAAGGAATAGAAAGGAATGATAATAAAATCTTGTGGCTGCTCACAGCCTCGACACAGGTGGCTGTCATTGGTCATCAAGTAAAAACGATTTCACATGCTGGGTAAACAATTCTCCAAATCACATTCCAAAGCAGCAAAACATGGAGAAGCTGAAGCTTCTCAAGAGAAAAGATCCTAGCAAAAGGATTTTTCATAAAATATGTTTGTGACAGGGGATGTTCAGTGACCTTTCACCAAGGGATTTGGGCAAGCCCTGAGTGCACCTGCAGTGACAGGAGCACTGGGGTCAGCCCTTCCCACATGGGATGAGCTTTCCCTGCTGCCCTTGGTGTTTCTCTGGCTCGGGGCTGTCCCTGGAGGGCAGCCCCAGCACTTCCCTACATTTGCTTTTTCTCCTGGATTTTTGCCTTTGGAAAGAATAGTCTGGGTAACACCTCCTGTTGTGAGGTTAAACACGTGTCACTGTGTTACTGTCTGGGTTTTCTCTCTGTGTACAGGGTTGGGAATGCTCCAGTCCCAGCTCTACATTTTTCTAACTTGGAGATTCTCTTCCAAAAAAAAACTGTAGAGTGTATTTTATCTGAGATTTGTTGGAAAAATCTGGAGTTTTCCTCTTTTGTGATGCAGATATTGGAGGCATCAATAAAACATCCTCATTTAAAGAGAGACCACTAAGCCAGGCAGGTTTTTCCCCAGGATTTGGGGCTTTGAAACCCTGTGGAGCAGCCTGGAGTCCTCACCAAGGAGGACAGGAGCAGGAAATCACCAACTCCTGACTGAGGAGAAAACAACACAGGGGAAAGGAGTGGGAACCAGAGTGGCTGTGGTGTTTTCGGGTTCCCAGGGTGTAGGAGGAATTGAGAATCTGACTCCATGTTCTTAGAAGGCTAATTTAATATTCTATGATATTATATTATGTTAAAGAATACTATACTAAAACTCTATTAAAGAATAGAGAAAGGATACTTAGAGAAGGCTTAACAAGATACTAATGAAAAACCTGTGACTCTCCAGAGTCCTGACACAGCTGGACCATGATTGGTCATTAAGTAAAACCAATTCACATGAAACCAATGAAACAATCACCTGTTGGATAAAGAATCTCCAAACCACATTGCAAAGCAGCAAAACACAGGAGAGAAAAATAAGATAACATTGTTTTTCCTTTTTCTCTGAGGCTTCTCAGCTTCCCAGGAGAAGAAATCCTGGTGAAGGGATTTTTCCAGAAAATATTACAGTGACAGGTGGCAGCCAGTGGACTGGGAGAGAAGGCAAATCCCTGACTTTGATCCATGAGGGATCCAGCAGGGAATTGCTGCTGTGGGGACCCCCCAGGCTGGGCTGGCTGCCACCACTGAGACATCCCTCCAGAACTGTGGAGTGAGGGATTCTGGAGTGAGGAATTGAGGAGTGAGGAATTCTAGAATGAGGTATTCAGGAGTGAGGTATTCTGGAATGAGGAATTCTGGAGTGAGGAATTCTAGAATGAGGTATTCAGGAGTGAGGAATGCTGGAATGAGGAATTGGGGAGTGAGGAATTCTAGAATGAGGTATTCAGGAGTGAGGAATGTTGGAATGAGGGATTCTGGAATGAGAAATTCAGCAGTGAGGAATTATGGAATGAGGAATTCTGGAGTGAGGAATCGAGGAGTGAGGAATTCTGGAATGAGTAATTCAGGAGTGAGGGATTCTGGAATGAGGAATTCAGGAGTGAGGGATTCTGGAATGAGAAATTCAGGAGTGAGGAATTATGGAATGAGAAATTCAGGAGTGAGGAATTGAGGAGTGAGGAATTCTGAAATGAGTAATTCAGGAGTAAGGAATGCTGGAATGAGAAATTTAGGAGTGAGGGACTCTGGAGTGAGGAGTTCAGGAGTGAAGAATTGAGGAGTGAGGAATTCTGGCATGAGGAGTTTGTGCAGGCAGGAGGGGCCGGGGGAGCTGCGTGTGTGCCTGCATAGGCTCTGGAATTGGCACTTAATTACATTAATTCCATGGGCATGCTTTCCATGGCAATTGTGTTTTCATGGCTATTTAAAGTCTGTTTAAATGTTTGCAGAGCTTTAATGGCTGTTAATTAACTGCTGGATGCAAATACGGGGAAGGTGAAGACACACACACATTTTGGGTGCACACACATCCCCTGCTGTCCTACAGGACCTGGAGATGTCCCCACTGCCCGCTGGTGGTGCCTGCCTGCCCTGAGGGGCTTGTTCCCCTGGGCTGCAGGAGGGGGTTGTTCCTTGTGGGGCACAAGGCTCTGTAGTCCACCAAAACACTCAGTGACATCTGGATCTGGAAAATGGATGCTCAGTCTCTGGAAGCGTTCCAGGCCAGGTTGGATGGAGCTCTGAGCACCCTGGGATAGTGGAAGGTGTCCCTGCCCATGGCAGGGGGTGGAATGAGATGAGCTTTAAGGTCCTTTCCACCCCAAACCATTCTAGGATTCTATAATCTATGCAAATTTCTGCCCCAGAGCCCTAAAACATGCTGGGAATCAAGGCAGAGTCAAGTTACATCTGTATGGGGTTCAGGGCTTAATTAAGCAGGGGGAGCAAATTTAATCTGATAATGAAGGGCCAAAAGCAATTTCTGGTGCAGGAATGAAGTTCATCCAGATTCAGAGCTGTTCACATTGAGATTTAATCTCAGTTTGGAAATCATTGTAGGTGTCCTTTACAGAGAGAGAATAAAATCAACATTGCCTTGGTTGACACCAACTGTGGCTCTCTGGTGTGGTTTGGACATACTGCTGTGCATCACTCAGACTTCACAGTGAAAAAAACACAAAAACCTCAGAAAATAATGTCTGTGATAGCTTGGGGTGTTCCAGCAAAACAAAAAGCATTGCTGGATTTTAGAGGGAGCAATGGATGCTCTCCAAGGCAGGTGAACCCATGAGAAGGAGTGGGTGCCAGATGCCTCTTGGTGCTCCTTTCACATTTAAAATCAACTTTTCTGGCAAAACTAGCACCAACCATATTCCAGTTAGAGCCATAAAGTTCAGGATTTATCCCCCAGTTTGAGCAGACCAAGGTAATCTTCCACTTACTCATTTCAATGGGACCCAGCAGACTAAACAGTGTATTTACACAAAAATAGCTCATTTTCTGCTGCATCTGCCCACTTTGGGCTGCTCTGGACCTGGATTTGGGTGCTCTGTCAGGTAGAGACAGTAAGCTGCATTTTAATGCTGTAACATTGGGATTTGTAATGCTGTAACATTGGGATTTGTAATGCTGTAACATTGGGATTTTTAACGCTGTAACATTGGAATGGCTGCCCAGGGAGGTGGTGGAGTCCCCATCCCTGGGTGTGTTTAACAAAGCCTGGATGTGGCACTGGGGGCCAGGGGTGAGTTGAGGGGTTGGGGCTGGGTTGGACTTGATGATCTTGAAGGTCTCTTCCAACCCAGTGATTTTGTGAATTCTGTGAGCAGGATACTGGAAAGAGCTGTTGATGCTGTGAGGTTCCAAACAGGCCAAGGAAATCAATGTGGAGGTTTTCCATGGCTGAACACCTCCAGGTGGTTGGTAAGGTGTCATCACCTGGAGGTGGGGGCAGAGAGAAGGGCCATGCCCTGTGCTCCTGGCTCCCCAGCAATATTATTCCATAAATATCTTTGGGCAAAGGGCACCTTGCAGTTGGTTGTGAATTCCCAGATGTGCCTGAAGCCATACAGACACTGTTGGGTTGTTTACTTTCCTTCTTTGAAACTGAAACATAAGAGAAAAGAAAACTCAGAGCAAAGAAAACCAGAAAATGAACCTGTTCTTTCAGTGATTCCAACTTAAACAGCTGCCACTGGCTTTGGAAAAGCATTTTTTTGGCACCAGCAAGTTTTCTGTGATCCCTTCATAAGAAATTTCATCTGAATACATCAACCAAACCAGAAAGAAATTCCACTAGAAGAATTCTAGTTTCCAAGATGTTGGTCTGGAAGCAGCAGCAGAAGGAACAGAAACTCAAAGGCATTTGCTGCTACATTTAAATTACAGAACCATTAGGGCTGGAGAAAACCTCCAGGATCACAAAGTCCAACTTTTGACTGCTCACCACATTGTCAACTACACCACATTGTCAAGTGCCATATCTACTTGTTTCTTGAACATTTCCAGGGCTGGTGACCCCACACTGCCCTGGGCAGCCTTTGCCAATGTTTAATTACTCTCCAGTGAAGAATTTTTTCCCAATATCCACCCTGGCACACCCTGAGGCCATTCCCTCTCCTCCTATCCCTGTTCCTGGGAGCACAGCCTGACCCCCCTGGCTGTCCCCTCCTGTCAGGAGCTGTGCAGAGCCACAAGGTCCCCCCTGAGCCTCCTTTGCTCCAGGCTGAGAAGAAAAGGTGCTTCCCGCCAGGGAAGTCTCTTGTGGTATTTTCAGGGTCCCCCGGACAAAGGAGGAAGGAAGGAATGTGACTACATGTTCTTAGAAGACTAATTTTTTATGTTATTATATTAAAGAAGGTTATATATAATATAATATAATATAATATAATATAATATAATATAATATAATATAATATAATATAATATAAATTTATTATGTTATTATATCAAAGAATGCTATACTAAACTATACTAAAGAATAGAGAAAGGATACAGACAGAAGGCTAAAAGATAATAATTAAAAACTCGTGACTCTCTTCTCAGAGTCCCTACACAGCCTGACTGTGATTGGTCATTAGGTCAAAACAATTCACATGTTGGATAAACAATCTCCAACCACATTCCAAAG
Organism: Setophaga petechia; assembly: GCA_024362935.1. Taxonomy (NCBI): domain Eukaryota; kingdom Metazoa; phylum Chordata; class Aves; order Passeriformes; family Parulidae; genus Setophaga; species Setophaga petechia. The sequence continues at coordinate 3,403,470 of JANCRA010000060.1, forward strand.
CAGCAAAACACAGGAGAAGCAAACGAGATAATATTGTTTTCCTTTTTCTCTGAGGCTTCTCAGCTTCCCAAGAGAGAAATCCTGGTGAAGGGATTTTTCAGAAAATATATCGGTGACAGTCTCTGGCCCATCCTCTCACCTCTCTGTGCCATGGCTCTGCACAAGGTTGTACAAAAGCCTGCTTGGGATCTGTGCTTGAGAAATGATGCCTCTCCTGCCCTGCTGAGCCAAACACAGGAAACATCTGAATTTTGATTTGTGCACAGCCTTTTAGTTTCCTATAAACTTCTCTGTAACTGACCTTAGGCTTGTGGAAGGGTATAGCCATGATATTTTCTGAAAAATCCTTTCCTTAGGATTTTTCCTCCTGAGAAGCTGAGAGGCCTCAGGAACAAAATGTAAACATTGATTATCTGCTGCTGTGAAATGCAACAGGTGCATCTGGGATTGGCCCATGTTGGATGTTTGTAATTAATGGCCAATCACAGTCAGCTGGCTCGGACTCTCTGTCTGAGACACAAGCTTCTGTTATCATTCCTTCTTTTTCTATTTTTAGCCAGCCTTCTGATGAAATCCTTTCTTCTATTCTTTTAGTATAGTTTTAATAAATTATATAACATGAAATAATAAATCAGCCTTCTGAAACATGGAGTCAGATCCTTGTCTCTTCCCTCATCCTCAGATCTCTGTGAACACGGTCACAGAAGGGCATTTGGGTTTCATCTGAATTCCCACTACTGTGAGGACCTGGCAAAGGCTGCAGGTTGAGGGAATGTTCATCTTCCCAGCTGATGTTTCTGCTCCTTCCCTGGCAGGTGTGTCCAGAGGGTGTCCAGACAGGAGCCCAGGGTTCCCATGGGGATGTACAGCTCCTCTCATTGCTGTTGCTGCCATCCAGGCCTCTCCCCAGCCCCCTGGAGCACAGCTGGGCTCTTGTCCCTGTTCTGGTGAGGGCAGGCAGAGCTGGGCAGGGACATTGCCACCCCCTGTCCTGCCTGGATAGACACCAGGACCCAGGCTCCTTCTGAAAGAACAAAGTTTAATCTTCCTTTTTTTCATCTTCTTTTGACTTTCAGTATAAATTACCTCATCTGAGGTGTCACTAGAAATTGATTTGTTATGCTAAATACTTGCCAAATAAATAATGAGCTCCCAAACCAGTCTATACGCAATAAGACAAGGAGTGAATTATTTCTAGCAGTTTCTTTTATCATGCATGGATTAAATTATTTCAGAGCTCTGATTCTCAGGGCTGGGCGATCTCTGAAAATGTACTGGTGACACTTAAAAACACCAAGCCCCCCTCTGTGCTCTTTTATTATATTAAATGTCACCAGTTTCCTCGTTTTATCACATTATTACAGCCTTTTCTTGCCTGGAAGGAATCAAATTAATGAAAACCAAAAGAATCCAAGGTGTCTGCCCATACATCTCCCATAAAATCATCCCCCACATTACAGAACAAATTTCCAGGTGATGCCACGAGGCAAAAGACCAAACCAATTTAAATAAGGCTGATTGCATCCTTTAAAAACCCCAACAACCCAACCCCAAAGCTGAACAAGACTGATGCCTATTTTAAGGTGCTGATAAAGAGAAGCAGAACATTTACTTAGCAGAAATATTTTATTTTCTCTGCCAGGTTTTTGCTGAGATTTCCCCTTCTTGGCTGTGTTTTCCCACCTGGTGTCCTGCTCAGCTTCCAGAGGTTGTTTTGGCTGTCCTCAGGCTGGTGATGGGTCCCCACTGTGGTGCTTGTGGGATGCTGGTGGATGGATGGAGCTGGAACTCTGCTCAGCAGGGTCTGAAGTCCCCCCAAACCCTCTGCCAGCTGTTTGAGGGCCTGGGTGGAAGGAGCTGGGGACATGGAGAGCACTGTCACCTGTCACCCTGGTTTTTTAAGATTCTCAAAGCCTTCTGATGTTAACATTCTTCTAAAGAACTTTATCACGCACTGTCTTGTAAATAATTTATTGTTTACATTCCTTCAATAGAAGAAGAGAGAATTGATAGACTGTTAGTGTGACCAGTGTCATTAGAGAAGTGTCACTGTCACCCTCCAATCCGTTGTCACCTTTGTAAAACTATAAATATAGGAGTCAGAAAAATAAATATCCCTTTTTTCCTTCACCTTGAAAGCTGTGTACTTGTGTTCCTTCGTGTCCAATAGTGACAGTCACCTGTGGGCAGAAGGCCAGGGAGGGAAGGAGCCTGTGGCCCTTAGGGGATGGGTGAGGTGCCAGGGCTGCACCTCCTCACTGCTGCGCTCACCTCAGGGGTTATGGGTGGAAATGATGGTCTTGGAGAGCTTTTCCACCCTAAATGACTCCATGGTTCTGGTTGGCCTTGGGGGCTGTGGGGGGACCATGGCCCTGGTCTCACCTGTGTCTTGTGAAACGTGAGGTGAGAACAGAAACCAACAGCTCCTGAGGCTGAGCAGGACACCTCAAAGGGAATGGATCCATGGAATAGAGTCCTCAGGGCTGGAAAAGGCCTCTCTGGTCATCAAGATCAACCAGCTCAACCATGTTCACTGCTGACCCATGTCCCCAGGTGTCCCATCCATGCTCCTTTTAAATCCCTCCAGGGATGGGAGCTCCACCCCTGCCCTGGGCAGCTGTGCCAGGGCTGGACAACCCTTTCAGTGAAGGAGTTGTGCCTTATATCCCACCTAAACCTTCCCTGGTGCAACTTGGGGCCATTTCCTCTCATCCTATTGCTTGTTTCCCAAGATTTCAGAGCTTCACCCCAGGGTCCCCCAGTGGGCTGGACCTCAGCTCCTGCCCACTGCTCCAGCCTGTGGCTCCTCTGCAAGCAAGGAGGGGTTTTCCACAGCTGTCCCCACTCAGTTCTTGAGCCCAGCTCCTGGGAGATGCAGTTCCAGCAGCTCAGGCTCACCTCAGGGGCCTGAGAGCATGGGCTGCTCTGGAGGGTGGGACAGAAGGCCCAGGTTCCTACACCAAATTACCAGTTTGTCTTCATTAACTGTAAAAAGCCCTGGTGGGACTCCCTTCATTGAGGCTTCTGCAAGTGTCCAATGGAGAAAAGAGAGGCAAAAAACTGAGGAAGGCAGATAAGATGGAAAAAACCCTTATTATGAAACAAAGAAAAATCCCCATGACAGGCCAAGTGTGACTGGCTGCTCTTGATGCTGATTTTTCTGCTGTAAAATGAGAGATTATTAGGGTTAAATTAGGCAGCTGTTGCCACTTTTCAATAAAGTGGGCTGTGTCCATTAATGCCTGAAGATGCTTATTATTATTTATTGATATATAAAGCTGCTGTACAAGCTTTATTTAAAGGCATGCCAGGCACAATTACAATAATTTGCTAATGTAACGAAAGAATTTCCTATTATCCTAATGTCACCTTGCTAAAGCTCTGGTGATTTTTTTTCCTGCAATATCTTGCTACCAAGGGAATTCAGAATTCAGCACAGCTGCTCAGTTCAGTGTTGGTTTTGTGCCACTCACTGAGGTTACTTGGCTCGTGGGTGACTTGGATTATGAATTCAATAATTCAATTATGTTCAAGCAACATAAAACAAAGCATTGGTGCACAGAGAGCCCTGAAATGGTTGTTCATGAGGAATTTGAATGCCTCAAGTGGCCCCTGGCAGTCAGGTTGTGCCTGGGGCATGCTCAGAGGCTGCTGTGAGGTGGCTGCTCCTGCAGGAGAGGAGCATCTGCCCAGTGCTCCACTGCAGAGGAAAAGTCCAAAATCCTCCCCTGGAGTGAAAACCCGCAAGCCATAACCACCTTGTTAGGGTGAGGGAAAAGGCTTCTCCCAGCATGCCTTGCTGTGACATGCAGATTCAATGGATCCCATTGGCCCTTCCCCCTGGCTCCACCCCTGTGCCCTCACCCCATAGGCCCTGGTGTTCTGCCCTGCCCCTCATGGTCCCTATATCCCTCTGCTTTCCCTGTTCAGGGGCTCTTTGTGTCTGGATGCCTTTGAGGAAGAAGCTCAGTAAAGGCTTTCCTTAGAACCCCACATGAAGACATCCAGATCCCAGAAAAGCTGAAATCACCCAGCATGAGCACAGATGTTCCTGTGCCCCTGAGGTGTCTTTTTTCAAGATGCTTTTTTGGGAAGGTTGCAGCACTCTGGACACCACCCACTGTGACACTCCATGAGTCTGAGGGGCCAGGAAACAACAGCTTGGAGGAAGTTGGAGCAAACATCTTCCAGAGTCCCAGAGCCTTGTGGGAAGTTGGAACAAGCATATTCCAGAGTCCCAGAGCCTTGTGGGGAGAGCTCTGCCAGCTCTGTGCCTGGGCTGGCTGAAGGACAGATGTTGGTGCAGATATGGAAGAGATAATTCAGGGTTAAAAGCCCAGCAGGGTCATCTCTGTGTCAGAACCCAGGACATTGCTCTGGCTGCCCTGGGTGATTGCAGACCCTGGCAGGGGGCTCAGAGACCTTGGCACGGAGTCAAAAACACCTGTGCCTTCCATTTTAACCCATGGAAACAATTACCAACTTCGTGTGAAGATTTACAAGCCACAAGGATTTGAGTAGAATGTTACTGAATTTTTCACTGGGTGAAAGTGTAGAATTTTGGGGTTTTAGAATTGGGGTTCAAGAAGCAAGATGGAGGAATCTGGGCATGTTCTGTCTTTCTCCTTCTTCTTGTCCTCCGTCTTCTGCTGTGATGGTGGCACTTCTGGATTTGTTTAGAGACAGACTGTCTAACATAGGTGATGGGTATTGGAAAATTATTGTAAATAAAGTACATATGGTTTTTAGTATAAAATGTTAGCACCACCCCAAGGGCAGGGACTGTGCCACAAACTGACCTGCCAGACAGATCTCAGCAGGTCAGAGAAAGAATGGAATAGATAAAACAAACAATCTTGAAAACCAGAGCTGAGGAATCCCAACTCCTTCAGTCACGGGGCTGGGATAAAAGACTCTTTAATACCTCAGGAGCCATTCAGCAACACAGAACCCAAGATCTCTGGTGCCAAAGGGGCTCAGGCCCCAACTAAGAATCAACATCTTTGTCTGGAGAGCAGATGTGGGATAAGAGAAAAGAAATATTCCTGACAGAGAGAGGCTGTTTTACAAACTATAAAAGACACACAGGTTATCATGGAGGTAGAAGCCTCTTACACACACCCTGAAAGTGTTTGAGACTTCTCCCCAGAGTTTGGGCACAAACCCCTGGTCACTTCCCTGGGGCCTGGGGGAGAGGGTCTCGATGCGTGCTCCAGCACAAATTGGTTGGTAAGAAACCCTGGATCCTAAGCTGTATTATTTCTTCCCTAGCTGTAAAATTAATTGTACTTTTAACCTTGCACTGTGTTTACCTATTGGTAGTTTCATTTTGTCCTTATTCCTGTGTAGTATTAGTTTGTTTTAAGTCTTATGTTTGTTAGGTTTGTGTCTGTTAAATAAATAATTCATTCTATAATAGACAAAATCAGCCATTATTAAAGAACTTGTGAACCAGAGTGGGTTTTGGGGTGCTGGCCACCTCAATAAAGCTCCTGCCTGCTGCCAGAGGCCTGCATTTTGCTGCTTTTCAACTGGTTTTGTTTTGTTGGGATTTTTTTCTGTGTGTGTTTTTCATAGTCTTTCATGTTTTTCACTATTTCTTTCTTTTTTTTTCCCCTCTGTAACTGAAAGCACTTGGTATACACCCTTTATTTTATTTCTTTCTCCTTTTTTTTTTTGTTTTTTTAATAGGAATAGTTTTCTTTAGGTTGGATTTCAGTAATGGTGGTCAGAGTGAGGGTTGATGTTCCTTTGCAGAAGCCAGGTGACTCCTTGGCTGGCACATGGATCACTCTAAGGACACCTGAACTGGTGTGTGTAGCTGTGACTGGGATGTTTACCCCTGGCAATGCCCAGCTCTGCTGCCATTTCCTGGAGAAAATTACATTTATCATTATTATGGATTTATCCTTACTATGAATTTATTCTTATGGATGCATTTTAGAGCCTGAGGGTGGCTGCTGCTGTGATTCCATGAGGTGCTGATGGTCGTGGATGGGGCAGACAGGGGTGGTGGTACACACACCTGGATCTGCTGGAATTCCCAGCTCTTGCTTGCTCTCAGATTCAGCTGTGCCAGGAGCAGCTGGAATAAAGGCAACTCCAGGCAGAGAAAATGTGGGAGAGGGCTCCAGGTGTTCATTTCAGGGAGAATAAATCAGCCTTATCTCTGCAGGAACACTCGTGCTTTTACTCCCATGGATTTTCAACAAAGGCCCAGCAGCCACTGAAATGGGATGAAGCAGCTGCTGGGGGATGTGGTTCAAAGTCACCTCAGGTGTCCCAGGTGGGCACAATGCCAGCAGCAGGTGATACAGTTTACCTGGAATATTACTCTGCACAGAGCAAAGCATCTTCCAGCAAACCCCCACCCACTATTCTGTGATTCCATGAAATGCCTTTGAAGCCTGAATATCAAATTTCTTTAAATTAGCCATGTCAAAAATTATTTTCATAAAACAAGAAAAACCCTGCATTTTCACCAAAGTTCAAACTTGGAACTTTCTGTGTGGTTTATTTTTCTTTCTCTTTCTTGTTCAAAATTGTTGATCATTTTTTGGCTATTTTGGAGGTTCTGGGTTCAAGCTGGCATGGTTGGAAAATATGCCAAAGAAAAGAAAGCAAATAGAAAGTTGGGAAATGGAACTGGGCAGGCACAAGAACTGCAAGGAGGAACAATTTCAATAATGGTGCATCTGTATTTGTGCCCCCTGCACATTTATATTGTTGCTGAGCTTTTATAAAAATGATGTTTGCTGCAAATGATGGATAATAGTGAAAATGTACCTGCTGTACAAAGGCAGCATTCTGCTTGGAAAGGGAACAGATTCTCCTTTGGGAGAGTTCTCCCTGTGGGCTGAAAGCAGGAAAGGAAGCTGTACCAAATGACTGTGACCATGAGGATTACACAAGGGGCAGGACTTGGAGTATAATGAAACATTTGCCAAGGGTTCAGCCCAGGTCAGGAATTTCCATGTGTAACCTTTTAATACACAAATTAAAGTGGGGATCAGGGTGGTGTGATGGGCCTGCAGTGCAGCAGGGAGATCAGTGTAGGTGTCCAGGGAAACTGTGGATTCCTCATCCCTGGGAAGTAGAATCATGGAATATCCTGAGCTGGGAGGGATACAACAGGATCATGGAATGACCCTGCACACACACCCCAACAGCCTCACCCTGGGCACCCCTGGCAGCTCCTGCAGCTCTGGCAGCCTCGGGGCCGTGCCCATTCCCTGGGGAGCCTGGGCAGTGCCAGCACCCTCTGGGGAAGAACCTTGCCCTGATCTCCAGCCTGAGCCTGCCCTGAGACAGCTCCAGCCATGCCCTGGAATCCTGTCACTGGTCACAGAGACGAAATCAGCATCTTCCTCTTCTCTTCCCCTCACAAGGAAGCTGTAACTGCAATGAGCTCTCCCCTCAGTCACCTCCAGCTGAACAGACCAAGTGTCCTCAGCTCTTCCTTCTGGGCTTCTCCTCCAGACCCTTCCCCATCCTCATGTCCCCCCTTTGGACACTCTCTAATGGCTTTAGATTTATTTTTAAATTGTGTTATCCAAAACTGCTCCCAGGACTCGAGGTAAGGCTGCACCAGCTCTGAGCACTGTCCCAAGCCAAGCTGGAAGATGTTGGAGCAACCTGGGATATGGAAGGTGTCTCTGCCCTTGGCAGGGGTGGAATGGGATGAGCTTTAAGGTCCCTCCCAACCCAAACCATTTTATGAATCTGTGTGTTCAGGGTTGGGTTTTTTTTTGTGGTGGAGGTTTGAAATACCAAGATTTGAAGCTCATTATAAAGGTCACTGTGCAGCTGATGGGCAGAGCCCTTTGGAGCCACCAGGCTAAAGTCTGATGGCAAATAATCAAGTCATTCCTGAAGGATTAATGCACTATTAATATGCAGGGTACACCATGAGAAAGATTTTCCAGAAGGGAAAGCCCAGTTTCAAAGTCACCAGCCTGTCACTACATTTCCCCCTGGCTTTTCAGCTATTTCCCTCATTTCTTACCACTGCCCTCATTTCCTGGGGATGAGCTGCAGGGGGCTGCTCCTGTTCTCTTGTGCAAAGAGGATCCTGAGCCAACCTTGGAAAAATTCCTGAGAGGCCCTGTAAAAAATACATGGCCTTGGTGTTAGATGACACAACACTTGTTTTGTTGAAAAATGTTCTTTAGAGCCGCTCATCTGGCCTAGAAACATATTTTTATTTAACTATTTATTTTTAAAAGGAAAGCTGTGATTCTTGTGTGCCTTTGTGGTGGGAGAAATAGTGAAAGCGTGGATGTATTACCCAGCTTGCTTCTGACTGAGTGCAGGGAACCAGGATTTCACCTCCAACATCACCTCACACTGTCTGGAGGTGGTGACATCCAAGGAGCTTGAGGGGGGAGGTTTGCAGCATATGTTGCAGTCAGAAGTGTGTTCAGCAGAAGCAAGGGAGCTGCTTTGCCAGGAAATATTTCAGGAGACCAGGATGTCCCACCTGAAGAGCCATTCCTTGATTAGAAACCTTTTCCTGACAAAGAATTCAAATTTGGCAATACTGAAATACTCTGTGATCTAAGTCCTGGCTTTATAAGAGGAGTACTGGCAGGAAAATAAAGTGGGATGAAGGAAATCTCCCAGAGTGACTATGTCATTCTTATGTGTTCAAGGATTGGAGATTTTGCATTTTTAAAATCATTTGCATTTGGAAAGTTTCCCCCATTTCACCAGTGTCAGTACCCCGCATCAAAATCCCACATTTCCTTGCAGATTAAATGAAACTTTGTTCAAATAAAGCTCATTGGAAAGAGCTGCCAGAGCTGTGGAAGGGCAGCTCGAGCAGAGAGCTCTGCTGGTGTCCCTCACAGCCCTGCTCAGGCACCTGGCATGTCCAGAGCACAGCAGGGGCACTTAGGACCTGTTCTGACCCTTTGGGTCACTGAGGTGCCCTCAGGACAGGGCAGAGGTTGATGTTTGCTGTGCATCCATGGAAAGCTGTGCATGCCTACCCTGTCCTTGTCCAGCTGATCTGGAAAATCAATCTCCCTGGGGATTTTAGGAAGGCTCTTGTGGGATCTTGCCCACCTTTGAGTGGCTGCCAAGGTAGGAGTGAGGCACAGAACAGAACTCTCCAACTAGTTCAAGATAGAAAGGGGTATGTTCATTGACAGGGCTGGAAAGCAGAATCATTTCCGAAGGCCTGTGTGAAGAATCACAGGCTCCAGCTCTCTATTTAGCTAAAAAAGTCTTACATATTCATATAATTCCTGAAACACCTAATACATATTCATTACCTAACCCCACCTACCCCTGTTTCATATTAAAATATATTTAAATGAGTCCAAAGTTCCTTCACACTTGTGCAGTCCTTCACCTTAAATGGTTCAGTGGGTTTGAAATGGGTCAGTGGGTTTAAAATAGGTCAGTGGGTTCTGAAATGGATCAGTGGGTTTGAAATGGGTCGGTGGGTTCTGAAATGGATCAGTGGGTTTGAAATGGGTCGGTGAGTTTGTGTGGCATTCACATTCTCTGAAAAAATCCCTTCACCCAGGGTTTTTCTCCTGGAAAGCTGAGAAGCCTCAGAGAAAAGGAAAACAATTCTTATCTCGTTTGCTTCTCCTGTGTTGTGCTCACATGTGGAATGTGTTTGGAGATTGTTTACCCACAGGTGATTGTTCCATTGCATTCTGCTGGGAGTTGTTTTCACTCTTTGGCCAATCAGGGCCAAGCTGTGTCAGGACTCTGGAGAGAGTCACCAGTTTTCATTATTATCTTTTTAGCATTCACTCAGTATCCTTTCTGTATTCTTTAGTATAGCATAGTATTCTTTAATATAATATAGAATAATAAAGTAATAAATGAGCCTTCTGAGAACATGGAGTCACATGCATCATTCCTGCCTTTGTTGGGGCATTCCTGTAAATACAATAGGTTTGAAATGGGTCTTTGGTCTCCTGAGGTCACAGTGACTCTTCACCTTTGCCTTTTTGGCTTTGGACCCCTTGGCTGTAGCTCAGGGTTCAGGGCCCAGGTGCAGCCATGGCCTCTTGTTTTCCACAGTCAGATCCACATCCCATCCTGCTTCTTTAAACACAGTAAAGACAAATACCTGATTTCTATCTTAGCCTTAATTTTTCCATCTGCTAACAATTAACTCTCCCTTATTACCTCTACTCTTCTTGCTATACTCTTAATTGTTTCTATCCCCCCTTAATTAAATCTACCCAAACTTCTAACTCTTTCAGTTTCTTTAAACCCTTGACTCCAGAGGAGCAGCTCAGGGGTGTTCAGGGACAATAAGATGTTCACAACTTGCCTTCAGTCCAAGCGCTCCCTTCAGCACCACCCCATTCCTGATTTTCTTTCTTGGTGCCCTCAGCCCGACTTCCAGTGTGAGAAACCACATCAGTAGTCAGGAAATGAAGCAGAGTTACCAGTGAGAAGGAGAAAATTACTGGTTCAAAACTCCACCACTTGTTATTTGGAAAACCTTTTTCTTCCCCCATTTTCCCCTCACACCCCAAGCCACGCTCTCCCCCACTCCCTCCTGCTGTGTCTCTGCCTTGGCTTTCCAATGACCAGTATTTATCTCTCCCTTCCCCGATTTTAGGAGCAGGAATTCCCAGTGAAACATGGCTTTGGCTCAGTGCTCTACAGTCCAGTCTGCCTGGTGCACCATGTGATGGATGAGAGCGAGCAAAGCTGAGAGCAGGGCTAAGGTGAATCTGCCTGGATTTATTTCCCTCTTCTGTGCTTTGCTTTGTGTTTCTGCTGCCCCACAGCTGCCTGAACCCAGCCAGGTTTTAATGGGGAGACAGCAGCGAGCCAGGTTTGCTTTATGAATCAGGGGGAGCTGAAATTCTGCAGCACTGCACACCATTTTCAAAGGCAATTTCGTGGACAATTTTTTTCCTGATTCCAAGTGGTGTCTGGCCACATTTCTGCATGGAGCTCATCTAGGACACGCTGCCAAGCCTGAGATGTGAGGCCAGGCCTCTGTTCTCAGCTGTGTGATGCTCCACTGCAAGCTGGAGGAAAACAGAAAGGAAAATGCCACGAGTTTTGGTGCCTCCTTCCTTCCCAGGGAGATTCTGCTGGGTGGCTGCATTGCACAGCTTTAGAGAGCACGTCCTTGAAAATTACAGCTCTTAGCTCTATTCTGTCTTCCTACACAGTGGTTTGGGATCTACAAATATTTTCTGTTCTAAAAGGAGAGGAAGGATCACAAGGTTATCAGCTGTGCTCAGACACTGCCCGCACTGCTCCTTTGTGGAGAAGGACACTCAGAGAGCCCAATTTTCTGATTTGACATCCCACACAAGGAGAAGACTTCCAAAAATGATGGGAACTGAAATTGTGAGCATCATTATCCATATTTTTATCTCAGTTGGGGATCCTGGGTGGAGAAGAAGTGGGGTTGGCCCAGAGGAGGTTGAGCTGCTGCTCTGATTAAAGAGCCCCCACAAATGACAGAATATTGTATTTGTAGGGGATGCCCTGATGAAGGCAAGAATGATTAATCTGACTCCTTGTTCTCAGAAGGCTAAGTTATTATTTTAGAATACTACATTATATTAAAGAATACTATGCTATACTAAAGAACACAGAAAGGATACTCACTGAATGCTAAAAAGATAATAATGAAAACTGGTGACTCTCTCCAGAGTCCTGACACAGCTTGGCCCTGATTGGCCAAAGAGTGAAAACAACTCCCAGCAGAATGCAATGGAACAATCACCTGTGGGTAAACAATCCCCAAACACATTGCACATGTGAGCACAATACAGGAGAAGCAAATGAGATCAGAATTGTTTTCCTTTTCTCTGAGGCTTCTCAGCTTCCCAGGAGAAAAAGCCTGGGGGAAGGGATTTTTCAGAGGATATGAATGCCACAACAGGGCTTTGAAGGGACCAGCACAAGTGGCCATTGGAGCTGCCACCCAGACCAGCCCTCCTGTGTCCCCAGTGCTTGGAGCTCACCCCACTCTGAGAGGCTGGAGCTGTTTCCATGTGGCAGCAAACTGGGGGCATTTACTGCAGGGAGCACAATCACCAGCTCAGTTATTATCCACTTTATGGGGTGAGCTTCTGTGTGCCCATTCCAATTCATCTGCTTGGCAAACTGGGAGCATTTCCTGGTTCATGAATCTCCAGTGAGCAGCTGGGGATGTCTGTGGGCTCAGGCTCGTTCCTATTTCAGCTGCAGACATTAGTGGGGTAAAGAATGAGCAGAGCCAAGGCACCAGCCACTGGTGTGGAGCCAGAAATTGCTTCTCAGGACACCTCTGGAAGCCAAATTGCTTCCCAGCACAGTTGTGATAACAGTGCTGCAGCAAATGCCATTTAAATACAATTCCCTGCTAATGCAGGGGAGGGATGGGGAATACATAAACCAAATAATTAACGAATACATAAACCAAATAATTAACGAATACATAAACCAAATAATTAACACTGCCTGGATGGCTCCAGTTCTGTACGTGGAAGGACAAGAGGGAAGCAAACAGTGGGGTGGAAGAGGATAGCTTTTCCTTGTAATTGTAAAATTTAATTTGCTCTTGAAGGAAGAATCAAAATTACATTAAAGTGAATGCCAATTGATTTCAAAGGGGTTTGAATTGATTTCTGGAAACTATTGCTGGTTAAAATTGCCAGGGAAAGCCCATGAAGACTGACATCTTTGCATTTTTAAAATCATTTTCATTTAGAAAGTTTTCCCCATTTCATCAGTGTCAGTAAACCACATCCCCAAAGATCAAAATTGCACATTTCATAACTGACATTTTTACAGCCACTATGGCTGACCAGAGATGGGAACTCCTTTCTGGAAATAACTTAAAATATTTCTGTACTATAAAATGGAAAGAAAACTGCTGCTTCCTAAGGAGGGACAAACCTCTTGTAAGGTGGCTTTATAAATATTAAACCAGCCATTTCATTTTTTTATGTTTTAAAACCTTTTCTCAAGGCTCAACTTTCCTGGAGCCCAGGCTCTTATGAGGGGAGTGGAGGTGATCTGGGAGGGAAAGCCGGGGTCCTGACATCCAAAGTTTCTGACATCCAGGGTTTCTGACATCCTGCTGGACATAAAGGATGTATTAACTCCAGCCCTGTTCATTCTTTGCCTTTTTTGTGCCAAGGTTGGGATTAAATGCACAGGACAGTATTTCTTGTTGTTGACTCAGATGTTTGTTAGTTCTTATCTCTGTCCCAGTCTCACAAACCCTGAGTTCTACAGCACTTCACTCTAACAAACTAAAAAAGCAGCCATGTCTCTCTCTCTACAAGGTCTTTTAAGAACAAACTGTCCAATTAAGAAATGACACCTAAATTATTTTCACTTTTAACCCAATAACCAACTACCCATGCCTCACAATGTGGACTTCTTTATCCAGTTACACAAAACCACCCAAACCCAAGGAGAAGAAGGTGAAGAAGAAGGACCAGCCTCCCCCTAAGACCTCCATCTTGCTTTATATCTATTACTGTATTCTAAACCCTTAAACTCTGAGTTTTCCACCATGTGATATCACACCCTTCTATTCAAACTCCACATCCACAATCCCAGTTCTATCATTCCATTTTGGAAGCTTCTCCAGGGCCTCAGGTGAAATGCTGTGTTCTCTTGGGGGTCAGTGTCTGTCAGCACAGAAAGTCTGAAATTCTCATCATCCAGGGTTCCAACACAGCCCTAGGACTGGATTCTCCCAAGACTGCCCAGTGCTGGACAAAGTGGAGGTCTGGGTCCAGAAATTGGTGCTTGGAGCCAGGAATCCCAGGGCCCACAGACTGCCAGGGATGAGCATGGTCTGCCAAGGAGATCTGAACCTCTGTGCCACTGGAAAATGAAGGGTTTTTAAAGGGCAGTGTGTGCTCCCCTCCAGGTCTCCAAAACAGAGAATCTGACAGTTTTCCATGAGAATTTGATCATCACCTTCAATATTGAAGTATTGTTTATTTTGCTGAAGATCTGGTCTGCTGGAGAATTCCCAGCCAGCTCAGAAATTCCCAAATTCTGCTCACCACAAGCAGCACTATGGAGCTTCCCCAAGGAACTCCTTCCCTGGCCTCTGGCTCCATCCCCACAGCTGGGGTGTGTTGGGAGCTGTGTGATGTAGACACAGCTCTGGCAGGTTGCACATAAATCCCTAAACACTGAAACCAGTGAATTTTGGAGTTGTTTTTTCCATGGTTTGGCAGTGGTGGAGGATATCTCATCTTAAATATCTCATCTTTACCTGGTGAGTAAAAGTGAGATGTTTAAATACCTGTTCCTTAATGAGGTCCATCCTTCCAAACAGGCACAGATGGTTCTTAGGGAAGGATTTTATTCTCTCAACAGCAAAAGCAACACGACACACATTTAATATTCCTTTTCATTAATATCACATCTTCTAACAGGCAAATCCTGTCAGCTTATTATCAAACTCACAGCTCCTCTGGCTGAGCAGAAACAAGGTAAGTCAGAGAGGTCAGGGCTGTGTGCCCAGGAGAGCAGCTCACCCTTTAAGAAACCCTTTTCTTCATTTCCTCAGCCTTTACCTCACATTTGTGAGTGACTCATTTGCTGTGTGGCTGATATCATGTTTAATAACTCTCCCTGCTCTGGTTTACATGGCACCCACAGCCCTCCTTGCCATGCAGCATCACTGGAGACCTGGCACTGCCAGGATTAGCATTGCAAATTCCTTGGAAAACCCAGTCTCACTTCACTGGAGTCTCCTAAGGCGATTTGCCCTACAAATCCCTATTACAGTGCACTGGTAATGCTCTCTGAGGCTAATTGTTCTTCCTCTGTTAGTGGGAACAATGTGCCCAGCCTTATGTTAAAGAAGCAGAACAGACTTATTGAATCCCTGTGTCAAGTGCTCTGTCATTTTTGTGCCGTTGATGGGAATTAAGAGCCTGCAGTCCTTGAGGCAGGACATGACAGAGCATATTTTGTGACCACATCTGTCACACAGATGTGGCCAGCTGGGCTGTGGACATGTCCCTGACAGACACAGCCCTTCCCCAGGCTGGCCCTGACTAGAGTTTTATGGACTCCCAGAAAAGTCCTCACACCCCACTGGGAAAAATCTGAGCTGGTCTGAGTCAGCCAGAGTGGGATCACAGCAGGGATTAAAGCACCAGCTCCTCTTTTCTCATGGCAATGACTTCTTTTTCTACTTCTGTGCCAAAGGAGTCCCCTCATTCCAGGCCAGCAGCTTGAGCCTTCTCCTTGGATGCATGGAAGCCTGGGAGGCCTGGTCCTTGGTCATTCATTGTCTGTGGCTGGAATTGATTTTCCAATTCAGTTCTGGGATAAGAAAGGAATATCAAGAAGCCTGAAGGTGTTTGATCAAAAGTCTGTGAGGAGTCAGGGCTCCTCTGAGAACATCCATGCCCCCAGTCTGCCAACCCAGGGTTTTCCCATGAGATCTGCTGGTCCTGCTGGCCCTGCTGGCCCTGGGGCAGCACTGGTTTGAACTGGGACAGCCATGGAACCTCTGTAGGTTCAGCAGTTGTTGGGATGACCCAGTAAACAAGGCCAGTGTGAAAAACACCTTCACTCTCCTGTGAAAATTTAGAAGTTTAATAAAGGACAATAGGAGACAAAGATAATAAAGCAAAGATTATATAAAGCAAAGATGACAGCCGGGTATATCTTGGCACTCAGCCAGGAGCACACCTGCTATTTTGGAAACACCTTTTACATCCCATTTCTATTGCATCAGCCTGTTACATATTCATAAAAAATTATGCATAGTAAACTTTTCCCAAAGTAGTTTACATGTTCCAAGAATTGTTTAGCGTGGCTCCTCCTCGAGTCCACCTTTTCAGAGCATGTGCAGCTCATGGCTGTGGTTTTAGTCCATTCTGATCATAACCTTCAGTTTTTGGGCCTTGGTCCACGCTGTCTTCAGATGCTGGGTGCTGATAGCTGGCATGTTGTAGCTGGTGTCCTTATCCTGTGTCCATTGGATATTGTCCCATGCAAGCAGGCAGTTTAACACAAATATACTCATATCAGCTATTTTACTACTATGTCTAAGCTTAATTAACAAGAGAAATTAAAACTATATCTTTATAACAAAGTTACTTTAACACCACACATATAAAAACCAGTTTAATATTTGTAAAAATCCAATATTATGATATGTATCTATAACAGCCAGGCAAGCCAGGAAGGGAGCTCCCTGTGTGTGGCCTTTCAGGCCTCAGCCCTGCTGCATTTGTCCACTCTTTTGGTAATCAAATGCACTTAATTAACACACAGTGAGAGTGTCCTGGTATTGATGAGAGTTCCTGCTTGTGCTGCTGCTCTGGAAATCAGTGATGCAGACCCCTGAGGTGAGAGAAAACCCTTCAGCTGCCTTCCTGCTGCTGGATGGGGGCAGCTGAGGGTGGACCTGGGTTCCATGTAAACCAAAGGGAGAGGAGGAGGTGGGGAAAAGGAAGAAAAAATTAGAAAAGATGGACAAAAGGGCTGTGTCACCACCATAGGAGATACTGCTCCTGCAAGGTTATCCTGCCCAGCAGGGAGGAGCTGAGGCAGGGCTTGGTGTGAAGGCTCCTAAATCCTGTCAGAGTGACCACAGTGTCCCTTTGGCACTCAGGTGTGGTGCTGCCTCCTGTCTCCTGTCCACAGGCAGCTGCAGGGAGCTCCAAAACCCTCACCTTTAAGAAAAAGGGCCTGGAGGGGCTGTTTGAGCCCTGCTGGCCCCAGCTCCTTCCAGCATCCTGGGCAGGATGAGCCCCACTGCTGGATTAAAATTTTTTCTGACTTAAAGATGGGGTAACTGAGAGGTGTTTTATAAACTTTTGTTCTATTTTTAGTTTCATGTGAAGGATGAGATATTACAGATGTTATAATTTACGCTATTAAAATTAGAAGCTAATTATTTCCGAATTACAATATATTATAAGTGTTTCTTGGTTTATCTTAAATACTTAAAATCTTATCTAAAAATTCTCTACAAATGTATTTCCCACACCCCACCAACCCCTGGCTGCCCCCAGCAGTGCCTCCTGTCCTCACCACCTGGAAAAGTGCCTGTCACTGCTGGATTCTGCACAGACTGAGGGGAGATGGGTTTACAAGAATGAAACAAAGATATGAGAAAAAAAATAAAGAGATGCTCGTGCAGCCTGTTCAGCCATAAATTGTGGAGGAGAGGAGAGGCTGCTGTTCAGGGGGCAGATAAACCCCGTGGAGGAGAGGTGATTTAAACCACAGATCAAGAACAAACTGGTTAAGTGTAGGTTTTAATTGCAAGTGAGGAGATTCCTTGATACATGATAAGGGAAGTTCTTTAACAGCCTCCCCTGGGGAGCTCGGGAAAAGCCACTGCTTTCAAGGCAGGGTTTAATAGGCTGGTGTGATGGGAATCACAGGGACGAGGACTTGACAATAGAGGAGACTCCTTCAGCCCCTCTCTTACCACATTCTTATCTCTGCCTTCCCCTTGATACTCTGCTAACAGCTTTCTTCATTTAATTAGCATGTTATTAATTAGCAGGATGACAGTGGAAGCAGGTGCCTGCCCTGGCTGTGCCCCACCACCCTCTGCTGCACACCCTGCAGAGCCCAGGGATTGCTCAATTCCGTGGCTGAAAAACACTTCAAGTAAATAAAGAAAAATGATATTCAGGCCAATCCCAGAATCTCAGACACTCCTTAGACTGGGAAGGGGCTGTGCTGCAGCTGGAGGAGTTTGAAGGATCATGTACAGGGGAGGGAAGATTTGAGGGGAGATGGGAAGGTTGATGTACTGCAGATGGACGTGTGCATCCCTGTGTCAGGGAAAGTTCATTTTATAAGGCTCATTAACTGTTTTTTGAGTAATTTTTGGGCTACTCTGCCTGGCACCTGTTGTTGGTACTTCATACCTTGGAGGTTGGTGGGAAATACCTGAGGGCAGCTGACAAGAAAGATGGAGAGGAATTATTTACAAGGGCCTGGAGAGACAAGACAAGGGGGGATGGCTTCAAAGTGAAAGAGAGCAGAGTCAGGTGGGATATGGGGAGGAACTTCTGTGCTATGAGGGAGGTGAGGTCCTGGCACAGGGTGCCAGAGCAGCTGTGGCTGCCCCTGGATCCCTGGCAGTGCCCAAGGCCAGGCTGAACAGGGCTGGGAGCACCCTGGGACAGTGGAAGGTGTCCCTGGCATGGCAGGGGGTGGGATGGGATGAGTTTAAGGTCCCTTCCAACACAACCCAGTCTGGGATCCTGGGATTCCCAGTGCTGTCCCACAAGGCCCAGCTGCCAGCACAGAGAGGTCACAGAGTGCCCTGAAATCCTGAGCTCTGCGTGAGAGGGATCATGAAATCCAGTGAGAGGCCTCTTGCCTGGCATGCTGGGCCTGGCAGATGGTGCAGCAGTGCCAGCAGAGCAGGGGCAGGGACACAGCAGGGGCAATGACACAGCAGTGCCAGCAGAGCAGGGACAATGACACAGCAGAGCAGGGGCAGTGACACAGCAGTGGCAGTGACACAGCAGTGCCAGCAGAGCAGGGGCAGGGACACAGGGACAGTGACAGCGGTGTCACCAGATCGGTGGCAGTGACACAGCAGTGCCAGTGACACAGCAGTACCAGCAGAGGGGTGGCAGTGACACAGAACCAGTGACTCAGCAGTGCCCTGCTGCGTAAAGGTGCCACGAGTCCCACAGAGAGCACCCTTAGAGCCCGCGGTGCCCAGCGAGTGGCACAGCACAGCAGGCAGCCCTGGGCTGGGCTGGCTGCAGAGCATGGCAGAAACAGCCCCGGGTTTACTCTCCCCTTAGCCCCATCCCCTCAGCCCAGTTCCTCAGCCCAGTTCCTCAGTCCATCTCCTCAGCCCCATCCCCTCAGCCCGTCAGCCCATCCCCTCAGCCCCATCCCCTCAGCCCCATCCCCTCAGCCCATCCCCTCAGCCCATCCCCTCAGCCCAGTTCCTCAGTCCATCCCCTCAGCCCCATCCCCTCAGCCCATCCCCTCAGCCCCATCCCCTCAGCCCCATCCCCTCAGCCCATCCCCTCAGCCCCATCCCCTCAGCCCATCCCCTCAGCCCAGTTCCTCAGCCCATCCCCTCAGCCCCATCCCCTCAGCCCATCCCCTCAGCCCAGTTCCTCAGTCCATCCCCTCAGCCCAGTTCCTCAGTCCATCCCCTCAGCCCAGTTCCTCAGTCCATCCCCTCAGCTCCATCCCCTCAGCCCATCCCCTCAGCCCCATCCCCTCAGCCCATCCCCTCAGCCCCATCCCCTCAGCCCATCCCCTCAGCCCAGTTCCTCAGTCCATCCCCTCAGCCCAGTTCCTCAGTCCATCCCCTCAGCCCCATCCCCACAGCCCCTCAGCCCCATCCCCTCAGCCCCATCCTCTCAGCCCATCCCCTCAGCCCCATCCTCTCAGCCCCATCCCCTCAGCCCCTCAGCCCCATCCCCTCAGCCCCATCCTCTCAGCCCCATCCCCTCAGCCCCTCAGCCCCATCCCCTCAGCCCCTCAGCCCCATCCCCTCAGCCCATGCCCTCAGCCCCATCCCCTCAGCCCCATCCCCTCAGCCCATCCCCTCAGCCCCATCCCCTCAGCCCATCCCCTCCCATCCCCTCAGCCCCATCCCCTCAGCCCCTCAGCCCATCCCCTCAGCCCATCCCCTCAGCCCCTCAGCCCATTCCCTCAGCCCCATCCCCTCAGCCCCATCCCCTCAGCCCCATCCCGGGCTGCAGGCCCAGCCCGAGCCTCCCTCTGCTCCCTTCCACAGCGCTGGGAGCAGCCTCATGCCGCATTGTCCTCAGCAGCCATGGTGTGTGGTGCCATTTCTCTGGGAAAAATGCTCCTTCTGCCTCACCCAGGCTGGGATCCCTGCCTGGAGAAATGGCTTTCTGCTGAGCGTTTGTTATCTGAGCTGCGTGAGGCTCTCAGGCTGTTCAATTAAAGAGCCCGTTTTCCCATTAAGTGTCTCCTCAGACAAATGGGAAGTGTATTTAATGCTCGCTCAGGATGAAGCCAACATGTTTCTCCTGCTGTTTTACACTTTCTTCTTCGCAGGGATTTGTCGTCTCTGACTGTTCAAATACCTTGAAGTTCCCCAGCATTTACCGTCAGGGAAAGGTAACAAGTGTGGTGACAAAGAGTGAGTGCCAGATGAGCCTGGGAAAATGGATGGCTTTAATAGATGTTACTGAGGCCCTTTTGCACCCTGCCTGATGCTGAGCAACCTCCCCATCCATCACCCTCACTCTGCCTGAGGAGAACACAGCAGCCAGCCTTTAACAGACCTTTCCTCCCCTGCTCCTGTTAGGCAAAGTGCTGGCCTGGCTCCCTCCCCTCTCCTGACACTCTGAGCAGAGGCACAAAATAAGCAACAGATCCCCTACATCAGCTTGATGCTTTTTGTTAACATGCCCTGAGAATCAGCTTCTTCCTGCCAATGGTGCCTTGCTGTACATTAATACAAGAATTGATTAAGTGTGCTCTGAGCCCTTATTTTCCTTTTTTTCCCTCCCCTTGATTCTTCAGCACTGTTTTCCTGTGAATCATACAGCTGAGGAAAATGATGTAGATTTTTGCCTGTATAAAAATACTTTGCCCGAAATATGAGTTCCACATTGGGCTGATATATTAATCCTTGTCTCCTGGACAGCAATAATCACTCTCTGTCGTTTTTCAAGCTGCAACTCAGCACTTCAGCTTTTTCCACTTGCCTTTCAGCAAGTTAGGTGTCAGCCCCAAAATGGGGAAGGGAGGAGGAGGAGGAGGGCAGAGCTCCTCTGGGCCCGATCCTGCTCTGGCCTGCACTGAAGGTGTATAATGAGTAACTGGGCTAAAAGCAGCCTCAGATTCCACTCTTCCCTGATTTCCCATCTCATTCCTAAACCAGCCTTGCCCAAAGAGCAGAGGGATTTGCGTGGGACCAGCCTGCCCCAGTTGGACTGTGCAAGGCTTGGTGGGACCATTCTGGCTCCTTGGGACTGACCAGACTTGATGGGACCAGCCTGGCTTGCTTGGACTGACCAGGGACCAGAAAAACTCCTCCTCCCTGCCCATGGAGGGGGGCTGGAACCTGATGGTCTTTAATGCACCCCAAAGCAGTGATGGTGTGATTCCTGAGCTCTGTGTGCAAGGGGCAGCTGTTCCTCTTGGCCAGGGCAGGGCTCCTGGGTGTTTGCATTAGCAGTGAGTACAGTGAGGTGCCTTTGTCCCTTCCAGACGTGCAGTCCCTGCAAGCACAGCACTTCCCCCACTGTGCTGCCCACTTTGTGCTGGAGGGGGTTAGGGCTGACCTGAGAGGAGCTCTGGGAGCACTCAGTGCCTTTGTGCTCTGAGATCAGCTCTTCAGTGAAACAAATCCTGATTTACCCCTGTGGGTAAATAACTTCAGCTTAGGACTCCATCACTGTCAGGTGCGAGGCACTTCCCCACAAGAGGCAGTAAAACCCTTTACAGCACTTGCTCAGCATGACAAACCCTGCTCATGCCCTTTATGTCCCCTGTCCCACGGGGCTGTGCCAGTCACTCCAGCCCTGCTGATGGGCTCTTGGGGATGAAGTGTCACTGCCTCATCCTGGATATCTCATTCCCAGCAGAACCACTGCTCCTTCCTTCTCCCTGGTGGCCTGCAGATCCAGAAATGGGGAAGATTTGGCTCCAAGCAGTTGGGCTGAAATGGAAATGAATCTGATGACCACCAAAAGGGTTCATTAAAGGTGGCCCACATTTTTCCCAAAGCTTCAGCTTGAAATACTGATTTCCTGCTTCGTCCTCCATGGGTGTTAACAGCTGGAATCCCACCCTGCTGACATTAGCAGAAAAGGGAATAAAAGGGCGTGCCGGGATGAGGGGATGTAAACTCTTGTAACTCCAGGATGCAAAGAATCTGCCAAAAGAATTCTACAAGAGGAAATTTCTGACTGGTGCTGTTGTCATCAAAATCATGGAGATAAATAGGACTCCTCTAACTCTCTTTTTAATGTTACAGAGTCAAAAATTCCATTATTCTTAACCAAGGCGTGTGTGTGTGCCTGACAAAGTTCCAGCCTCCACACCAATACAAAACATTTCACTTATTTATATATCTTTAATAAACAAAAAACTTCATGTTCATTGGTTCTAAATTACATAATCCTCTTTGCTAATTAGCATTCTATTCTCTGCTGGTCTGTGATTCTCGCTCTTTATGCTAATCTGGTCCACATTCTGTGGTCCTTTTGTTATCTTTTTCTCACATGGGGAGGCTCCAACTTTTCAAGCCTGAATCTCCTCTGTATCTTCTGGTTACTCCAAATGCTCTGATGGGCTGTAAATTTAAGATTCCAGACACCAAATCTTCAAATGCCTTTGGTTTTGTTTATTGAAGCTTGTCAGGGTTAGTTTTAACACCTTTAAGGTTTCGTTGATTTAATGATCAACGTATCAATAAGAGTGTGGGAAAAAATGTAAACAGTGCTGGCTAAAAGTGGGTTATTCTTACAATTAATTAAAACAACAAATTAGAAGTTAATTAGGGATGTTATATCATTTTCAACACTACCAGTGCCATAAATTTGCAGAAGCACTTGGAAGACTCTTAGCCACATCAGCAGCTGGAAACCTGGGTGGTTGCCTTGTAGTTCTCCTGAGTCCTGTGGGACCACATCTCTCATGGCATCTGGCTTTGGAAGCAAGCACAGCAAGGGACAAAGGGACCTTAGAGAGGTGCCCCTGAAGGGAACAATGCCTGGCAGCCCAGGATCCCAGACAGCCCACGAGTCTTGGAGTATTCTCCTGCCACCCATGGGCCTAAATGTGTTTGTGGGGTGGCCCAGGGCAGGAAGGAATGATGCATCTGACTCCATGTTCTCAGAAGGCTAAGTTATTATTTTATGATACTATATTATATTAACAAATGCTATACTAAATTATACTAAAGAATACAGAAAGGATACCTACAGAAGGCTAAAAAGATAATAATGAAAACTGGTGACTCTCTCCAGAGTCCTGACACAGCTTGGCCCCCATTGGCCAAAGAGTGAAAACAACTCCCAGCAGACTCCAATGGAACAATCACCTGTGGGTAAACAATGTCCAAACACATTCCAAATGAGCAAAACACAGGAGAAGTAAATCAGATGATGATTGTTTTCCATTTTCTCTGAGGCTTCTCAGCTTCCCAGGAGAAAAAATCCTGGGCAAAGGGGTTTTTCAGAAAATATGAATGTGACATGGGCCTTCTGCTGTTTTCAGGCTGTTGGATTCCTCAGGCAAGGGTGAGATATTAATGTGGATTTTTGGGTTTGTTTTGGCAGAGTTTCCTTCTTCAGACGCCAGGTCAGGATTCTGAGGACAGCAGCTCTTCATCCCCGTGCCCCAGCAAGGGCTTTGCACTGGGGCTGCTGAGGAGGGACAGATCTCTGTGAGGACACTGGGGGCTGGCAGCACATGGGAACTGGAGCATCCCTCCCCCTCACAGCAGCTGTGGGGTGCAAGGAGGGAGGGATAAATCACAAAGCCAGAACCAACCTGGCACCATCCTGTCTTCACCCCCAGTTCTCATTCCTTCTGCTTTGTGACACCTAAACAAGTTTTACCCACTCCATCCTTCCTTTGCGTGTTTGTTTCTCCATCTTTCCTCTGCAGACCATGTGGAAAAGTGGGATTTTTCTTCCACTGGGAGCTTGCTTGGGCAGGAAAACTTCAACACTTGCAAGGCTGAATGACCCCCAGCCTGTGACAGACCCCAGTGACCAGCAGGGCTGGCCTGGGGTGATTCCCTGCTGCAGCCTGGCTGGTCTTCACAGCAGCCCCAACAACTCTTCCCTGACCTCACCTTTGTTCCCTGCTGCCTTCCTTTGCTTGCTGGCTTGGTGCAGGAAGTATTTGTTTGAGGTGTCCCAGTACCTGAACTTTGCTAGGATTGCTGGGAACATCTCCTGAGGTTTTGAAAGACTCTTTTATTGTCAATAGAGTTAAATCCTTCTACCTGCAGAGCCCTATTTAGATGATGAGATAACTCTCTGTGGTTACGAGCATGCTGCACAAACCTGCTGCATCTTCAGCACACCTTGGTGCTTTTCACCTCCAAGGTTTCCCTGACCAGCTTTCCCAGGGCTTTTAGAGGCAGCTGGGAACCTCAGAGTGAAATCCCAGACTGATGTGGGATCCTGCAGCTCCTGACCCAAGGCATTCCCACGTGGACACCACTTGGTAGCATGGCTGAACTTACCAGTGGCATGTTCAACATTTACTGGTGGCAGTGGTGGTAGGCAGAGATCCTCTGCAGTTTTGGTTTCAGTAACTGGTATTTACTCTGTGGAAAAGACTTCATGGAAAAGCCTCAGGTGGATCCAATCAGATTTCTACAAGAAAGGGGGAAGTGAAACTTGCTATTTTTTACACAATACTTTCTCAGTGATCTGAGTTTTGAATGTAGCTCCTCTCCAGATTCAGAAATGTGTGTATGGAATGCACAGACCCCAGCAGACAGAATATTCTCTCTGAAAGCTGCTCACCTCAGCAGGAATATTTCACATCCAAAATGAGCAAGGAGAGGAAGAGCCTGAAATTACCAAGTGTTTTGTGCTAAGAGCTTTAATGTGGGATTTAGAGATTTATTATTCAGTTTTCTGGACTGAACAGAGCTAAAGAGTTTAAATCTTTTAAGTTTTGGGCCTTTGATGATGTTTGGTCACCAGCTGAACCCTGACTAATACAGGTTTGATTTTGTCCAGGCTTAAAAGAATTTGGATAAAGGCAGAAAGTTTATTTCTAAAAAACAGAAACTTTGCTTTTTGAAAAAGCCTCATAATTTCCACTGGAAACAAGAAGTGCAAGTTTTTAGATTTTTGTAGCAAATCTTTTTCTTGCCAACTACAGCTGAGCATGGCTGTTGTTGCTATTATTACTATTACTACTATTATTAACTATTTTTCTTTTTTAATTTATTTGCAAAACCCTTCTGCTGTTTTAGAGATCTCAAACACAAGCATTATTCTTTTATTCTGAAATTAAGGCTAAAATAAAATATCAGATCATTCAAATGACTTGGTTTCATATTTTGTATTTTCTGAACTACCAGACCTAACTCTTGGAAATCCACACAGCTCTTGGAATATCTACTAAGAGAGGAAAGATGATGGGGGAGAAAAAAAGCCTATGAATTGAAATCCAAGGAGGGAGGACAAAATAAAGCTCAAAAATGATGTTGCTTTTCCCCTCTCAATTCCCTCAGTCACCTGAGAGCCACAGATCCCCCTGCAGGGAGAAGGAAATGCAGTTATCACTCTGCTCTGGCATGGAAACAGCTAAAACCAAAGTGGTTTAACACAGAAACCTGAATAATTTGCAGAATATGAGAGCAGGGCTCTGAGGAGGCTCCAGCATGGGCAGCACCAGAAGTGAAGTTCAGGAAAAATGATCTTCCTTTGAGATTTTCTAGGGCTTATTGTAAACAGCAAGTGACAAATTTATTTTAGAAATTATGAAAAAAAAAAGAAGTCCTGCCAGGAATCACTTAAGTCAGCTGGAATATTTCTCCCCTGATAACTCCAAGATATCTGTTTCCCGTGGTTCTGCCTAACTGTGGCCCTGCAAGAAAACAGCCCCAGCTGCTCAATAAATAACAATGCCACAGAATTTTAAAACACAAAACTATTATTAAAGTTACAAATCTTTGTGGTCTTTATATTGTTAATAAAACATTTATATATTAATAATGGATATTGTTTCTACCCCACTCCTACTTTAAATGGGAAGAAAACTGACATAATATGAATGGTGATTGGAAAATTGCCAATATTTCCCTGCCCTCCCCAGCCAAGGCTGACAAACGCAGTTCCATTGATAAACTGCTCGTCATTTACAGAGGTTTAAAAATTTTAACAGCCTGACATAAATTGAGGGCTCTGTGCTTGGCCTTGGGGCCATGAGCAGCTGGAATGGATGGGGAGAGTGGGCAGGAACTGCAGCTGAGGCTGCAAACCCTGCACGTGTGGTTAAAGGGGTGTCCTGGGTTGGAAATGGGGCTGTGTGTTCTGTCCCCATGTGTCAGAGCTGGGGCAGTTCTCTGCTGTCCATGGGCAGTTTTCTTGATCTCTGCCACAGCCAATCCTCCCTGCAGGAGATCTCTGCTGTCCATGGGCACTGAGTGTCCCTGCAGGGCTGATCCAATTCCAGCATCCCATGGGGAGATGCTGTGCCCAGGGCAGGAGCCAAGCATTCCTACCTGGATCCAAGCTGAGCCTGGCACAGCACAGCAGCCTTTGCCCCCTGCATTGCCAGAGGAGCAGCTTTCTGCTGCCCTGCATGGCCAGAGGGAGCCCAGGCCCATCTGCAGCAGCCCTGGAGCTGCAGAGGAAAACTCCCCCCTTGTGCAGGATCCCTGCTGCAGCAGAACCACAGCTGGCACTGCAGGAGGGCTGAGCCCCCCTGGGATGGGGCTGGGACACCCCCCTGACACACAGGGGACAGGGCCTGCTCTCACTCTGGCAAGGATGGTTTGCACTATTGCATTTGTATTTTTATATTTTCTTTTAATTTTAAATTTTTTTTCTGTAATAAAGAACTGATTCCTACTCCCATATTTTTGCCTTAATTTCAAAATTATAATAATTTGGAAGGAGGGGCTTTGCATTTTCCATTTCAAGGGAGGCCCCTGCCTTCCTTAGCCGACACCTGGCTTTTCAAGAGACAAGGGGACAGTGCACACATCAGTCCAACTCTGCATCTCCATGTGCAGCACACCTGGACACCTCAGGGGCAGCTCTACCTGCAGTGTTTGGGAGCTGAAGGGATCCTAAAGGAATAAAATTGTGCTGTGAAGAGGCTGATGGTAATTTCTGAGCAGCGGGAGAAATAAAAAAATGGATATGGTGTGGGCACAGATATGTGAGTTTGTATTTTTATTTTTTTGTATCTTTCTATATTTCTATTTTTCTAGTTTTATATTTCTATATTTTTATATTTTTGTATTTTAAAAATATTTATTTATTTGGGGGGTTGAATATTATTATTTGGGGATTTATCTATTTGGGAATGGGCACAACCCTGAGGCTGCCAGAGCTCTAGGAGATGCCAGGGATGCCCAGGGTGGGGTTGTTGGGGTGTCTGTGCAGGGCTGGGGCTGCCCTGGGTGATCCTGGGGGTCCCTCCCAGTCCAGGACATTCTGTGATTCTGTGATGTGTCTGTGTGACTGTATATAACTGTGGATCCTGGGATGGGAATGATGGACCAGGGAAGTCTGTTCCCAGCAGTGTTCCTTGAAAATGTGGAAAATAGGCAGGAATTTCCTTTGCCCTGAGCTGGGGCACGTTTTCCAGGCTTGGCAGCTCAGTGTGAGCCCCATCAGTTCTGTGTTTCTGGGCACAGGGAGTCTCCAAGGCACACACCCCAGTCCCTGCTCCCTCCTGTGCCCATCTGTGCTGCTGGCAGTGTCCCTGTCACCGCAGTGGGACAGGGCCATATGGCTCCTGTGATTTCCCAGAAAACAAGGCAGTGTTTGGGGGTGTGTGTGCACAAGGAAGCACTGCAATACCCTGTCCATTGGACAGGCAGGAAAACTCAGGGAACTCAAATGTCCTCACCCAGGAGAGCTGGGACCTGCTCCGAGGTGTCCTGCACCCATGATCCCTTTGGGGCTCCCTAAAAACAGAGGCTGGGGAAAATTAGGAGAATAAAAAGCAGTTATATTTATTGAAGGGCCTTCAGGTACATTTTGGGCAGACAAAGCCCCCCAGGTCCACCCAAAAATGGACCACAGGTCACAGGTTTTACACTTTTATAAGTTTGGTCCATTTGCATATTGGGGGTTCATCTTCCAATTACAGCTTCAGGTAATAAAGTCGTTTACCCCAAGTTTGCTGCCCCCAACTCACTTTTGTTTCCATCTCTGGGCCCTGAGGCAGTGAGGTGTCCTTGGCTGCCAGGCCTGGAGAGGAATTGTTGTGTCTGCCCAAACTGGGAAAGCAGCAGCTCACACTGAGTGTGGGGTTTGGAGTTATGCACTAAAGAACTGCAGGGTTACAAATACATGGAAAATAGAAAAGCTCAAATCCTGAGGCATCAGCCCCACAGGACCATGGCTGTGGGAGCAGGGCCTGCTGTGCACACAGCACTGAGCACTCCAGTGCTCCATGAGCAGCTGCATCCCACAGCCCAGACCCCCAGTATTTATGGGGTGGAGATGGGATGGGTGATTATCCCTCCTCCCCTTTGACAGAAACCCCTCCCTGCACAGCCCAGCACAAGCAGGGCCCATTGGGCCAGTCCTACTGGAGGTACTGGTGCCACATCCTGGTGCTGTTCCTTCCTTTTAATGAGTGGGAGCTGTTGGAGTGTCCTGTCCTTTCTGGCTGCACAGGAACATCCATCCCAATGTCTGGGCAGGATAATTGCAGAGGCTGGCAGCCCTGCACTCAAAATAGCAGCCTGACCCAAATGAGAGCATTTCCCGTGTGGCTGAAAGTGCCTTGTTTTCTCTCTCAGAAAAAATAGGAATAGGGGATTTTTTTTTCTTTTTTAAGGAAGTGTTCAAGTGTTGGTTTATAAGTGCTAAACATCCACAGCTCTCTCAGCCACTCCTCAGCAGACCTGTGCTCCAGAGCCTTCCCCAGCTCTGTGCTGGGGGCTCAGCTGGAGAAAAGGAGGCAATATTATTGCAGGGAATCACATCACAGAGTCGTGGTTCCTGTGTCTGCTTCCACTGGAGGAACCTCAGCAGCTGCTGATTGATTAAAAATCATCAAAACTCAAACACCCTGTGGAGCACATCTGGAGGAAGCTAACTCCAAGGTGTTTTCTCATGGTGTTCCACACCACAGCACTCATCTGGCAGCTCTGCACCACTCCCTTTACAGCCTGCACCTTCCCAGGGCTCTGGTGTCCTTTTATCCAGAGCAGCAAATATTTCATACCCAGGTAACTGCTGCTTTACAGTGCTGGGGGGCACAGGGTGACCCTGAAGGATGGAGTGTGAGCTCTGGAGGTGGATCTGATGGAAAGATTCGTGTCTGCAGCACAGCAGGAACATTCTGGTGACATCTCCTGCTGCAGTGCCTGGCAGCTGCTGGCTTTTGCCTCCACAGAATTTGTGGAAATGTCCCTCTCCTGTGACTCAGTGCCTGGCATGGTCCAGACACAACACAAACTGAGTACTCTGAGGAATTATAATGAAACAGTGCCTAACATGCATTTGCTGCTGTTGCAGATGGGCCTGGGGCCACTGCAGGTTATCCAGAATTCCATCAGGAATGTGGCCTGTGGGATCAGACTGCAGCAGGGGCTGTGTGGTGATAGCTGCACTTTCAGATGCTCTGTGTTTGGGACATTGCTACCTGTGCTTCAAATGTCTCCATCCAGATATTCAGGAGAAAGCAAAGCTGCTGAGCCTGTGCTGGAGGCAGATCAATGCCAGCTGAGGTGCCATTAGAGCCATGTGGCCTCCCCTGTGACAGCATCCCAGTGACAGCTGGGCAGTGGTTGATGACAAATTCTTGTTTGTAACACCCCGGGGCTGATGTACAACTGCAGCAGGAGGAGGGTGAGGGCTGGGGCCCTGCCCTCTGTGTGGGGACACGAAACCACAAAGGGGAGCTGGTGTGACTCCTTCAGGAGCAAAAAAGGTGCTAAATTCATATTTTCCTCTGAGATATTACCTCCCTAGAAGATGTAAGCCCCAGCTGGAAAGCATTTGGAACAACTGCAGTGCAGATGAGGCAGCAGAGTGAGAGTGCAGAGCATCTGTGCAAAGGGAGCTGGCAGGGCCAGGACAGTGCTGGGCCAAGAGCTGAGTTTGTTTCTGCACAAACACCACAGGGCAGAGAAGGACAAAAACTCAGATCTGTAACTCAAGTTAAAGCACCTCAGGCAGTGGAGAAATGGAACAACTTTGGGGCTTGGAATAAAATGGGCTTTAAGGTCCCTTCCAACTCAATCCATTCCATGATTCCATGAATTTCTTAGATGGGCAGACAGTGACAGGACAAAGGGAGAGGGTTTTACAACTAAAAGAGAATCTGATGTTTAGAAGGAATTTTTCCTTGTGAGGGTGGGCAGGCCCTGGCACAGGGTGCCCAGAGCAGCTGTGGCTGCCCCTGGATCCCTGGCACTGCCCAAGGCCAGGCTGGACAGGGCTGGGAGCAGCCTGGGACAGTGGGAGGTTTGAGGTTGGAAGTGGATGGGCTTTAAGGTCCCTCCAACCCAATCCATTCTTTGATTCCATTAAATAAGCATCAGAAACTCAGGAATTAGTTAAATTTAAGTGCAAGGAAAATAGAGAAATATGTCACATCCAGATTTTTAAGGACTGTAAGTCCTCAGTAAGTTCCCATTACTGGGGCACGGAATCATGGTGACGTTTATTCCTACAGATTAAGCAAAGAGAGTTTTAAAGAACTCACAGCGAGTTTTGTTTCTATTTTCACTTTTCACTAATTTACTCTTGGCTGCTGGGAGCACAGACACTGAGAATGCAGAGAGGAGCAAACCCATGAGTTCAGTTTTTCATTCTTGGCCTTATGTTCCTTGGCTTTCCACCCCTAGCCTGGGGGATGTTTACAAGCTCAGAAATAATTCTTACCTTGAAATGGATCAGTTAAAAATTAACACAGTTTTAACTAACTTTGAAAGGATTAAATTAGAAGTACTATGCAAGAAATGTAAAGTCAGAGCATGCCTATAATATCATGGTGAGATGTTTTATGTTCTTAAATTAAATTTTTTAATTGAATTTTCTTCTTTAAAAATTATTTTGCTTCTACATGGTTATCTAGATGTTTTACTCTGCTGTGGAGGAACAGAGAGAAGCTGGAGCAAACAAATCAACTATTGCATAGAAACACACAAACACACACTTCCCTTTTGGGTTTATCGAGCTTTTTGAGCTTTGCTGAACATTCACCTTTCCAGAGAAAATATGGCAATCAAATATCCTTTTTCAGAGCATTTCCCTCTGCTCCAGGTGCTGGGATGGGCTGGGGTGAGCCCTCAACACCACCAATTGCCCTTCAACACCACCATTTCCCCCTTAACACCAACAATTGCCCTTCAACACCAACAATTCCCCCTCAACACTATCAATTGCCCTTCAACACCAACAATTCCCCTTCAACACCAACAATTCCTTCTCAACACCAACACTTCCCCCTCAACACTAACAATTCCCCCTCAACATCAACAATCCCCCCTCAACACTATCAATTCCCCTTCAACACCATCAATTTCCCCTCAACACCAATATTTTCCCCTCAACACCAACAATTCTCCCTGAACACCATCAATTGCCCCTCAACACCAATTATTCCCCCTTTAAACCATCAATTGCCCTTCCCATGCTGCTCCCAAAGGACATGATGGTTCCTGGGAGGACACAGGGTTGGTAACTGATCTGCTTCTGCTGAATGCAAATCATTCTGGGGATAAGGGATGTTATTAAATTTTAAAAAAACCTCACTGAATGAGTTCTAAGGTGCTGGTGAGGTTTCCCATGCAGGACAGCTGGGGAAGCAGCATCAGTGAGAGGCTGTTATCAAATGATCCAAATTTTCAGCTCCCCAGCCACGTTATCCCAGGATGCTCTCTCATCAAGGAGTTAACAGAAAGATGTGTAAATTCACAGAAATGCCAGCCCTGGCTGCAGGAGGGGAGTGGTAACTTGGGAGGGGATGTCCCTATCCTTCCTGCAGAAAGAACTTATCCTTGGCCATGGAGCAGAGGAGCACGAGGGACATGGGGGTGTCCTGAGGAGCAGGGATGAACTGCTGGGAAAGGGAGGCACAGCCTGGGCTACACCTGGACAGGGTGCAGCAGAGTGTGGGGCTGAGCCATGTGGGAATGTGCTTTGGAGCCAGCAGGAAAGGAGGATGCAGGATCCTGCCCTTTCTGCACTTTGGGGCACTTGAAATCCTCCTCTGTGAGGGGCCAGGAGCTGCAAAATATGGGGAAAACAGCCCAAAAACCCCCAACAGAGGAATCATCCATGTGTGTGCTGGGGCAGGGCTGGGGATAATCCCATGCTGAGCTCCTGGAGGAGTGGGGCAGGGAGCTACAGACCCCTAAACCACAGACCCAGGGATTTGTGTGGGGTCTGCAGGATGAGAAAACACCAGATTTGGAGAGATTTTTAACACGAGTCTATGAAGCTCACAGAATTACAGAATGGCTGGGTTGGAAAGGACCTTGAAGATCCCCCAGTTGCAGCCCCTGCCATGGGCAGGGACACCTTCTGCTGGACCAGGCTGCTCCAAGCCCCATCCAGCCTGGCCTGGAACACTTCCAGGAGTGGGAGATGAGGAGTTTTGTGGTTTCTGTGGAAAACTCCAAGGGCTGACTGTGATTCTCCCCCTCTTCCCTCCAGACTTGCTGCTGACTCAGCTCCAAGAGCCTCGTTCATTCTTCACCCATCCCTTCCACACACCCCATTTCCCTCCTTGTCTGTGTCATTACACCAGCCCCCACAATTCCCAGTTTTTATTTAGGCACCTCTGAGCAGGCTGAGGGGAGGGTATCTCATCCCACCCAATGGCAGCTCCTGTCTGCTGAGCACTCACAGTTCCAAACCTGCTGGACCAGAAGCTGCACCTCCATTTTTCATCTGATCTAAGTTTAAAAGGAGGGATTAGGGTGGGAAAGGGTTGTGTGTGCCTGAAAATGCCTTGCTGTGGGCCCAGATTTCCTTGTCTCCATGGAACACTGCAGATCCATCTGTGGGATGCCCCCAGCAGCAGCAGCTCTCCCAAGGTCACTGAGACAGCAGGGCAGCTTTCCCAGGGTGGGTCTTCCCCCATCCAAAGAATGCCACAAACATTTGTCACAAATGTTCTGCTGCTCTCCTTTTGATTTTCTTCCCTCCCTGCTCCTCTCTTGACCCTTGGGAAGGGTCAGGGTGTATTGGAATATTACCAGTATAGCAGGATGGGACATGGCTGAGCTTGTCTGGCCCTTGGTGCTGAACCAAAGAGCAGCACTGTGGTGTTTGACCCCACAGACACTTTGGGCTGGCTGGGTGTGTGGTGTTTGACCCCACAGACACTTTGGGCTGGCTGGGTGTGTGGTGTTTCACCCCACACACACTTTGGGCTGGCTGGATGTGTGGTGTTTCATGCCACAGACACTTTGGGCTGGCTGGGTGTGTGGTGTTTCACCCCACACACACTTTGGGCTGGCTGGATGTGTGGTGTTTCACCCCACTTTGGGCTGGCTGGGTGTGTGGTGTTTCACCCCACACACACTTTGGGCTGGCTGGGTGTGTGGTGTTTCACCCCACAGACACTTTGGGCTGGCTGGGTGTGTGGTGTTTCACCCCACAGACACTTTGGGCTGGCTGGGTGTGTGGTGTTTCACCCCACAGACACTTTGGGCTGGCTGGGTGTGTGGTGTTTCACCCCACAGACACTTTGGGCTGGCTGGGTGTGTGGTGTTTCACCCCACAGACACTTTGGGCTGGCTGGGTGCTGCACTTGGCACATGGGGACAGGTCCAGGCCTGCACGAGCTCTGGTGGTGCTGGGATGGAGCCTCCCCCCATAACAGGGGCTGCTCCTCAGGTTTCCCTCTGTGGAGAAGCTTTGAGGCCATGGTGAAGGAAAGGAGTCGGTTCTGATGGAGGGTTTGGATCCAGAGCTTTATTCTGGCCCACAGGCCTCTGAATGCAGCAGCAGCTCCAACAGAACTCCCTGAGCCCGTGGCTGCTGCTCCTTTGAACCCGGGCAGAGGGGCAGGGAAGGGGCAGGGAGCCACCAAGCAGGGACAGGAGGGGAGGGACAAAGGGACAAAGGACACCTGGATGGCCCAATGCCCCCCAGGGGTAGAGGACATCCTGTGAATCTGCCAATCACTCGATGCCCTTCTGGAATGCCAGGAGTGACAGACAGTGCTGGGAGGGGAAAGGAGAGGAGACTGACACACCTGGGAGGGAATTATCAGGGGAGGGACCCGAGGTTCTGGGGTAAACCCTGAAATCACAATGCAACAAGGGTGCACCTGTGCCTCAGCAGAGGATGGGGCTGGCTCCTCCACACAGACACCTCCCAGCAGTTTGGCATTTCAGTCACAGCCTGTCTCCAGCTCGGAATTCTAGGAAGCAAATTTTGCCCAATAAAGGGATCGATCAGCTGCCCTGTGCATGTTCTCAGTGCTGTTAACAAAACCATCACATAAGCACTTCTTCAAATCTCTGTTCAGATATTGCTCCCAAAATCTCAGCTCGCAGCACTCGGTGAAATGAGCACAAAGAGCCCTTTTGTACTGCAGCTCTCTGCCCCACACTGGTTTTGCTTTCCTCAAAGCTCTGGGGAAAGGGAGGTTTGGGGTGAGGGGAGCAATTGGAGGAGAGCAGGCTCCTGCTTCTGCATCAGGAATTCATAAAGCAGAGCAAGAACAGGGGATTTGGCTGGGGAAATCAGAAGGGCAGTTTGCAATGGGCAGCAGGAAAATGAGGGTCTGGGTAGGGCTGTGCAGAGGTGCAGGGGCAGGGTGGGAGCAGCCTGACCTGCTCCTCTGCTCCAGGAGGGAATGATTCCTGGAATTCCTCCAGCATTCCATGCCTCTCCTCCATGGGTCACCCTCCAGAAAATTCAAACTGCTGCTTCTTCCCCACAGCAGATATTCTGTACATGAATTATTTTGATAGTTTTTTTGATTGAAAAAGTATCTTAACATAGAATAATTCCAGAAGAGAAAGCAAAGGCTGGTTTACATTGCAGGCTGCAGTAAAAAAGACGAATAGAGGATGTCACCAAAAAAAATCAAAAAGGGGGAAACACTTCTAAAAAGCCAATAGTTTTTCATAAAATCTTTCATGTTCTACTAAAGGCCATTTTTCAACCAAATGATTCTTTGCCTTGTCCTAGGCTTGAAAAATGTTAAGCAGCATCTCCCAAGGCCACGCTGGAGAGGCTGGAAGGGAAGGGGAGTGACTGCATTTCACTGAGGGGGCACCCAGCCCCAGGGGCTGTGCCTGGGATCACTGCTGGGACATTTCTTGCTCTCATTCTTACCTTTAAGTTCAGTTTTGCCTCTGAATTTTCTGGTGTTACTCCTATTTTTATGTCCACGTTGCTCTTGTGAGGTGGGTGGTTATGCTGGGAGGATGCTGGGCTCAGGGGTGCTGGAGTGACATGTTGGACTTTCCACAGGGCCATGGAGTGGATGGACAGGGGGAATGGCCTCAGGGTGAAGGAGGGCAGGAATATATGGGATATTGGGAAGGAATTGTTCCCTGTGAGGGTGGGCAGGCCCTGGCACTGGGTGCCCAGAGCAGCTGTGTCTGCCCCTGGATCCCTGGCAGTGCCCAAGGCCAGGCTGGACAGGGCTTGGAGCACCCTGGGACAGTGGAAGGTGTCCCCATGGCAGGGGTGGAATGGGATGAGCTTTAAGGTCCCTCCAATCCAAACCACTCCATGGTTGTGTGGTTCACCCACTCCAGGTGGTCAGCCAAGCCCTGCAGCCCCCCAGGAGGACCATCCACAGCTCCAGGGCTGGGTCTGACCCCTGAGCTGGGGAAGGACAATCCTCAGAGGGAGGGCAGGGCTCGTCCCTGACTCTGCCACCAGGTTTGCTTCCAGGGGAGAGTTTGTTTGCTCACACAGCCCCAAAGCCTGCTGCTGTATCCATGGTCTCAAAGAGTGTGCTTGGAGCTTTATCCACAGAGCTGTCTGTGCTGGGGGGTTGTCACAGGGTGCATGCAGCCATAAAATCCTTCTGGAGCTGGCTCCAGCACAGAATCCCAGTGAGCACTGCAGGGGAGCTTCCTGGGGCTGCCCCTGTGTGTGTCCTGCATCCCTCTGCCCCATCCCTGCCTGCTTGGGCTGGCTCTGCTCTCCCAGGAACCTGGATCCACACTCCAGGAGGTCAGGGCTGATGATGCTGCTGCATTTGCAGCCTCCACTTCCCAGCTCTCATTACTGCTGCCCTTCAGAGGGGGCTGAACTGTCTGGCCAGGCTCCTGAGAAATGGATTTTGTGCACTGCCAGCTGGTTTACACCTCCACCCCGAGCCAAACACCGTGTGCTTTTCACCCTGACTCTCTGGAGAGATCTGCACTGAAGCAGGGAATTGCTCCATTACAGAAACTGTAGCTGAAAATGAAGTTGTTTTTCTAATGGGCCAAATATGTACATCAGAATGTTACAAAAAAAGCCCCAGCAATTGCAGTTTAAAATGACTTGGCAGGATCTATTTGCTTGCTATCACATTTGCTTGCTACCTGATTTATTGCCAGTGTGGGGTTTATTGCAGGAAGGAGAGACTTGCAGCCAGAGGTCTGTGAGTTATCCCTGCAGGCTCCTGCCCTGCCTGGGGCTGCATCTGGGGCTGGGACAAGGCAAGGACCAGTCTTTGAGTAAATATTGGGTTTGCCACCTCCAGGCTCATTCCTTGGGCTCTTTAAGATGTTGTTCAGGGTGACTGTGAGTGGCTTCAAGGGGAACTTTTTGATGGAAGCCGTGGGCATCATATGGGCAGGATGGTGTGACCCATGGGATCTTCACCTGGAAATCTCAGTGTGGTTGCAGGGATTTCTCCCTTCTTCCTCAGCACTCCAAACCTCTGTGGCTCAGGTCTGGAGGCCAGACTGTCCCTCTGCCACCAACAGGGCTCTGCTAATGCTGTCCCTGTCTCACCTTGTCTTCCACCTGTGTTTTCCATCCCTAGCAGCATATCCCTCCTGGGAGCCACCCCAGCAGGTCCCTCTGATCTCTGAGGTCACAGCTCTGTGGCTGCATACAAACCCCAAATTCCTCATGGCTGGATCAGACTGGGGTCTTGGTTTGAACAGATAGGTGTCTGCTAAGGAAGGCAGGAGCCTCCCTTGAAATGGAAAATGCAAACCCCCTCCCTAAAAATTATTATAATTTAGAAATTAAGAGGCTCTCAGGGAAAGATATGGGAGTAGGAATAACAGTTCTTTATTAGGAAAATTAAAAATACAAATGCAGTAATAGAAAACAAAGCCCTGCCAGAGTGAGAGCAGGCCCTGTCCCCTGTGTGTCAGGGGGGTGTCCCAGCCCCATCCCATGGGGGCTCAGCCCTCCTGCAGTGCCAGCTGTGGTTCTGCTGGAGCAGGGATCCTGCACAAGTGGGGAGTTTTCCTCTGCAGCTCCAGGGCTGCTGCAGATGGGCCTGGGCTCCCTCTGGCCATGCAGGGCAGCAGAAAGCTGCTCCTCTGGCAATGCAGGGGGCAAAGGCTGCTGTGCTGTGCCAGGCTCAGCTTGGATCCAGGTAGGAATGCTTGGCTCCTGCCCTGGGTGCAGCATCTCCCCATGGGATGGGGGAATTGGATCAGCCCTGCAGGGACACTCAGTGCCCATGGACAGCAGAGATCTCCTGCAGGGAGGATTGGCTGTGGCAGAGATCAAGAAAACTGCCCATGGACAGCAGAGAACTGCCCCAGCTCTGACACATGGGGACAGAACACACAGCCCCAGCCACATCTTGCATTTCTAACCCGAGACAGCTGGGAAGAAAGAAACAAGATTCCCTTTGGAATCCTTTTTTGAAAGCTTGATCCAGTAATCAACCTCACCATTAATACCTATGTGTAATTTAGCTCAGGGCTCAGCTGTCACTCAGTGTGTCCCTTCAGGACACTTCAGAGCTGGCATTTCTGTAAGAGGAGCCCTTCTCCTGTCACACAGAACCAGCTCTTCCCCCTGCTCTTTCCTTACCTCTGCTGTGTCCTGCCCTCCCCACAGCTCCTGGCTCTCCTGCTGTGCTCAGTGACCTTTCACGCACCAGCTTTGCACTGCTGAACTCCAGGCAGGGACACCTTCAAGGAGGTGCTGAAAACTCCCATTTCTGACTGCTCTTCCCTTTGGACAGCCACATCTTTCCTGTGCTTTCATGGAAATACAGCCCAAGAAAACGCAGGGTTCAGATCTTCTGTGATGTGTTCACCAGTGCCCTTCTCACTGACAGGGAGATAACGTCCCCTGTGCCATCAGAAATGACCACTGGACAAACCCATCCCAGTCCTGCTCATTCCTGCTCGTTCCTGGCACTTGCAGGGACTGTGGACACAGTAAGAAGCTCTCTGTGTCCTCCACACAGGGTGAGATGCACTCAGGGCTCTTTGTTTCTGTCACTGCTCTGTTCAGTGGCACCCCTGAGATTCCTGAAGGATGTTTTATAGCCTGGTGGGAATGTTCAGAGGGAAATAGCCCTGGATCCCATGGGAGTGGTGGTCAATGCCATGATTGCCTGGGATTGCTGTCCCCTGGTGGCTCTTCCCAAGCCTGTCAATCGCTGTCTTCACAGGCTCAGTCTTTCTGTTTGTGGTCCTCTGCTTTCTTTACATTATTCAGAGATAAGTGCAGTGACAGCAGGGTCCTGTCACTGTGAAGCTGAAGTCATTTTAACTGTGATTGACAGTGATCACTGTCACACGAACATGAAGGCTGGAGAACATGGTTTTTCTTCTAGACATCACCCACTTACCCTAAGCCAGAGCTGTCTGTGAACCATCTCCCTGTTTCAAACAACTTCTGCCTGTATGTCCATTAAATTGCTTTACAAATTGCTGGGATGATGCTGAGATGTGTGATGGGCTCAGCAAAATGAAATGTTTGGAGGTGTCATTTTTCAAAGACCCCAAACTGTGACAGGCAGAGAAGAGAAGGTTTTGGGGATGGCTCAGGTTGAGATCACAAGGTGATGCTTCAGCTCCACCAGGTGTGTTTGTTTTCCCACCAAGTAAATCTGAGGGGCTTTCTAGAGAATGAAGGGCAGGAGCAAGCTGGAATTGAAGGAATTGGTACCCAGGCACTGGATGAACCCCCAGGGAAGCTCAGTACCCAGTCTGAACTCCAAGGGAAGCAGCAGGACGTGGTCAGAGTGCAGGGCTGTGTGAGCACAGTGGTGGCACTGCTGGATTCCATTTCGATGGATTGGAACAAAATGGGAAGATTTGAGGAAGTCTCAATGCCTGTGTTTGGGGGAGACTGGGTGATTCAAATCTGTGTGGCTTGAGCAGAACTTTCTGCTGTCACTTCCCTTCTCTGATGTGCTCAGAATCGATTCCTTGCAGAGCAAAGAGTGTGTGGAAACAGAAGTCAGCCCAAATGTTGTCTGCAGGGTTTGACCTAGATTTTCCAAGGGATTTGGCTATGCACAAGCATTCACAAAATCTAAATTCAACCACCTGTCTCCTTGTGCTGGTAAAGCAAAAACCACTGATGCAAATGGACAAAGACTTTGTTTTTTCCCCACACAATTCCTGATCAGTCCGTGGCAGTGCAGGGAGCACGCTTGCAAATTGAACATGCAGCCAAACACGTGTTTTTTCACAGCTAAACACCCTTGAAAAATATTAATCCTGCACACTAATTAGCCAGAGATCAGAATGTGATCCCAGAAAATATGCTCACTCAGCCAAAAATAGGAAGATGGTTGCAGATATCCATATGCATACGTTCCTGTTCTGCATGTGCAGTGAGCTCTAAATGTGCACATTTCAGAACAGCCTCGACATGAGAACTTTTTAATTAGGCTGGTGGCCTTACAGAACATTTCCTGTTGGGAGAAAGTGCTAAGTGGGGAAAAAGAACGATCTGGAGAACAAAATGCACTTGTGCAGAAATGCTGGGGAGTCTGCAGGCAGCAGATCAGCGGTGCAAAGCTCCCCAGCATGCCAAGGTTCCCCGAGCTGACAGGGATGTGTATCTGAGTGGGAGGGATGTCACTCTGGCTCTCAGGCACTGTCACAGCTCTGAGCCACGGGCTGGACAGGCTGTGGCTTTGTTCCAGCTGAGAGATCCAGGCTGCAGACCCGGCGTGTTCCTCGTGAGGGGCCCTGCCTGGAGAGCCCGAAGTGTCAGCAGAGGTGGGGTGGTGAGCAATGGGATGTGACAGGGAACAGGGAGCACATTTCCATGGCAGGAGCTCCTTCGAAAGGCTCCAATTCCCAGCATTTAGAGACTTTTGGCAGAAGCTCTGTCACAGCTGCCATGTCAGCCTGGGCTCTCCCACCAAAGGGAGCACTCCGTGGGGATGGACCTTGTATCCCACACTGCTGTCAACCTGCATGGCTGGGCTCAGCCTGCTCTGGAGCTTCCCAAACCTTTCAGGAGCTATTATTTCACCCTCAGAGGAGTTTTGCCTCCAGTGGTCGAGCCAGCTTTAATTATTCCAGAAAAACAACCAGAGCAGCAAACCCCTGCGTTGTGGTGGGAGCTCTCCTCAGCTCCAGCTGGGACTGGGAAGCACTTGGAGCCCCTTGGCTGCTCGTGGTGGTCACCAGTGCTTGCAGGAGGCAGCTGTAACTGAGTTTGCCCATGCAGGGAGCAGGTTTTGCCCCTTTGTTTCTGAGTGTAGGCCTCAGAGGAGCCACCTCACCTGATTTCCTGCCAGCCTCCCCTGGCTGCTGCTGGGCATCCTCTGCTCGGGCTTCAAACATTCATTAGGGACATAATTAACATTCTCATCGTTATGAAAGAGTAGGAATAGGGAAAATTAATTCCTTCAGAAGCACAAATTGGGGCTGTGAGTGTTTCTCCTGACCTGAGGGGTCTCAGACATGAGTCTGGTGTTCTTATTATGTCACACCTTATACAAATAAGGGATAAAATAGCAGCTCTGTGAGCAAGGAGACGTTCAGGAGACAGAGGAGTGGAAACACGAGTTAGAACTTCTGACAGCAGAGTGCTGCAGTAGAAGGTTATTTTAGAACTTGCTGCCTCAAGGGAGTTTGCACTTTCTTGCCTTGCAGTCAGCCAAAGATGTTGATGCCAATTTAGTAGGAATTAAATGTATTCTCTCAACTTCAGGCGTTTTTCATAAGTTGCCCTAAGTAAGATCACTTTTCCCCCCTCCTTTCCACTTTCTCTGGGTGCATGGCTTTTGATCCAGCCTAAAAAGCAGAAGGTTCAAATCAGCCTTACAAACAGAGCTGTCATTCAGCTCCCTCCTTGGCAAAAGCTGTATTAATATCTACTGAAGTGTCTCAGCCAGTGATCAAAATCTTGCCTGCATTGCCATGGCAATGCAAAGGAAACTGAATTCCAACATGACAAAATCCCTCCTCTCTTCACCCAACCATTGTCCCCAAGGTGGGACAAACAGGCAGCCCTGACAAAAACCAGGTGTTCAGCACCTGGATGGGGCAGGGCAGGGAGCCTGGCTCTCCTGAGCAGTGCTGCAGATGCTTCCTCTCCCTCATCCTGGATGTATTTGCTTTGTCTCTCATTACTGGGTGATTTTCAGAATCCTCAGCTCTTGGCTTTGCTTTTATCTGCCTTTTTTCCCATTATTTTTAAAATTTTCTCCCTGCTTGCATCTTATATTTCAATTAGCAATAAGGAGCTCGTGGCTGTGGAGAAAATGCAGCAAGGCTGGAATAGTGTCCAGCCTTTGTCCTGAGTTCCCTCTGCTCCTCTCAGCAGTCTGGGCCCTCATCCCTCTAAATGATCCCAAAGAACTCTTTCCTGTCTCCTCACCTGCCCCAGTCAATGATCATTGCTTTTACACAATCACCTTTGAAATTAATAATTAAGAAATTCAAATGGAAACCACTTTAACACCATGGTTTTCCAGCAACCCTCAACTTTTGGAAATAATATTTTTTAGCCTTCAATGTTGGCAAGTCTTCACCTGCCCAGCTCAAACACCTCTGCAGGTACAGCCAACCACCTGGAAAGCTGGAGAACCCTTTTAAGAACCCTTGAGGGGTGGATGGTAAATACAGGCACCATTCAATCCTTTTACCCTCCAAAACAGGAGCCAGGATGCTGCAGTCAACACAGAGAACCAAATCAGCTCCAGCCTTACTCCTGTGGGTAAGCTCCAGCCAAAGGGGGCTGCATTTTCTGAGCCACTTTGGGCTCAATAATCCAATTTTCCACACATGTTTAAGATGATTTTTTTCTTTGTGCCTTAAAGCACTTGTAAAAACACATCCTGATGCCCAGCAACACAAGGCAATGTCCCAAGCCAAGTTCTAATGGGAAATGTGATCAGAATTGCATGAAAATGAAGATATTTTCCATCTCTATTTGTACTTACAATCAAGGAGTACAATCAAGGCATTTGTAGCAGCTTTCCTTGCAGAGCTGGTGTGTGTATGGCTTTCCTATGATACTTTCAGAAATGAAATTGATTCCTTTTATTTGGGAGAAAACC
This sequence comes from Setophaga petechia, assembly GCA_024362935.1. Lineage (NCBI taxonomy): Eukaryota > Metazoa > Chordata > Aves > Passeriformes > Parulidae > Setophaga > Setophaga petechia. The sequence continues at coordinate 3,445,488 of JANCRA010000060.1, forward strand.
AAACATGAAATAGAGACAAACAGAAAGATCCTGACCAGTTCTACCTCATAACTAAATCAGCTTTCAGAGTAAATGACAGAGAAGAAACATCATGTTAAAAAAAAAAATAAATAAACTGAAAGTGCCCAGACCAAGTCTGAATTCTGGGGCTGTGTTTTTCCCAATAATGGAGACGTGTGGTGCTTTCAACCCTGTCTCCACTGAAATCCATTAGGACTCCTGCACAACCTCTTGTCCCCTTTTATAACCCAGATGTTGTCACTGCTTTTCAAAGCCATCACTCCTGAGAACATCTCCCTGGGAAGGGCACTAATAACAGGAGCTGCACGTGAGGGAAATCCATTGTCAGGGAGATGCTCCTGGAATAGGGTACAGAGGATAGGATTGCAGAAATGTCACAATTCATCCTCCTGATAATGCATTCCCTGGGAGCTGCACACAGAGCAGAGACAGAGGCATTTGTATGGCAGCAGCACCCAGAGCCTCACCAGGAATTCAGGAGGAGCTGTGTGTGCCAGGGGGATAAAGTTGCTTTCTCAATCCTTTTTATCCTCTCAGTGCAGAAACCACTCAGGGCAGAGCTGCTGCTCCTGAGTACAACCAGTGCCTGTGCCAGGCTGTGCCCATCCCTCAGGGCTCAGCCCTGTCCTGGGCACAACAAGGACACCACACAGTGCTTGTCCCAGCTCGCAGGCTGGGCAGAGTGGAATTACCTCTGCCTCGGGCTCAGCTGGCCCAGGAGCTTCCCCAGCCCCAGCTCAGGCAGACCCTGGCCTGAAACTGCTTGGGAGTGTGTCCCACCCTTGTCCCATGTCCTTCCTCTGGTCACCAGGACACCAGAGGAACCTTTGCCCACACCCTGTCCCACCCTTGTCCCATATCCTTCCTCTGGTCACCAGGACACCAGAGGAACCTTTGCCCACACCCTGTCCCACCCTAGTCCCCATGTCCTTCCTCTGGTCACCTGTCAGGATCTCTAACTTGTCAGAGTGACCCCCAGAAAAGTTGGAAAGTCTGTTTTCCCAGCCCAGTGCTTGAAGAAGGAGTCAGGGCTCTTCATTTCTTGGTCTCAAGGTTGTTTATTGTGTCTTATCTATAAAAAATTTTCTCCTGCCCTGCCCAGGTCCATCCAGCAGGACAGTTCAGGCACTCTGCCTGCCCCCAGGGCAGTGTTGTGTCTTTATACTAAAAACTGCATGTACAATGTTTACAATTACTTCCCAATACCCATCACCTATGTTAGACAGTGAGCTTCTACTCTAAACCAATCTGTAAGTGCCAACATCACAGCAGAAGATGGAGGCCAAGAAGAAGAAGGAGAAAGGCTGGACACACCCAGTTCCCTCCATCTTGCCTCCTGAACCCCCACACTAGAAACTCTAAAATCTACTTTTCCACCCTGTGATAACTTCACTAATATTCTACCTAAACTGTTGTGGCTTGCTGATCTTCATACAAGGTTGGTAATTTGCTCCACGGGTCATAATCAAACCCACAGGGGCATCCTGGGCTCTTGCCAGGGTCTCTGAGACCCCTGCAGGGGTCTTGGCCACTCAGGACAGCCAAAGGGATGTCCTGGGTCCTGACAGTCACCAGGACACCAGAGGAATCTTTGGCCTCTCACAGCACTTCTCATCTCCTTGCAGAGCCTCCCCATGGCCTGCCTGGTGCTTCCATCCCAAACAGAGTCCAAAGGCAAAGCTTGGCTCGAGTGCCCCTGTCATGAACCTGGATTAATGCCACCATCCTCACTCAGTGCACCTCATCCCCTGGGTGTCATCAGCTAATTGCTCCTAGGCCTCCTACCCCACTCCTGGCTGGGCTGTTTTGTTGTCTCACTGCACACTGGGAGAGTCAGAAGGGTTAAATGAGCTATCTGAGGTCCCACAGCCAGTTCAGTCTGTCCTGTCCCCAGCTGCCTCCCCACCCTGCTTCTTACATTTCACTTCTTGCAAGCCCCATGAAAGAATCTTTTTTAAATAAGAGCATTCAGATAAGAAAAAGTTTAATATTTCCATGTTTATCATGGAGTCAAGCCTGGAGACAACTCTGATCTAGAGTGGAACAGGGTGGGCTTCCTCTGAGGGGGCTGAAGAAGAAATGAGGAGTCCTTGTCCATGAACCTGACTGTGGCAGCAGGTCCTGCTCACAGCAATAAGGACCATGAGGGTGTATGAGCACAGGTAGCTCTAGGGGTGATAATTACACACTAATTAATCACTGCCCAGGAACTTGAGAGCACCCCAAATCTCTCCTCAGCTCCTGCAAAGACTCTGGATATCCCATTAGTGAGGAGGTTGAGTTAAAATCCAATACCCTGCTGTGTATTAGCCACAATAAAACCACAAGTAAACCACAAGTAAACAGATGAAGAACAAAGATGCCTTGTGTTGCCAAAAAAAATCAGAATTATTGGGTAAATATTTACTTGTCTTAAGATGTGAGCAGCTCATGCCAATGCAAGCCATGATGCCTCCTTGTTTTACACTCAGCAAAACCACATGGAAGCTGTTAATTGATTAAATTTTCATTGTGCTTTGCTTGGATACTTGTGGGCAAACAAAGCCCTTTCTACTCCTCCAGTCCATCTGCCTGGTTCACTGAAGGGTGTTTTATCCAAGGTTTGTGAAGCTGGACCACATAATGCCCAGATCTGGTTTCTCAGCCTCTCCTCAAATCACAGAACCCCTGAATGGTTTGGGTTGGAAGGGACCTTAAAGCCCATCTCAGTCCATCCCCTGCCCAAGGACACCTTCCACTGTCCCAGGTGCTCCCAGCCCTGTCCAGCCTGGCCTTGGGCACTGCCAGGGATCCAGGGGCAGCCACAGCTGCTCTGGGCACCCTGTGCCAGGGCCTGCCCACCCTGACAAAGAATTCCTTCCCAACATACCATCTAATCCTGCCCTCTGGCAGTTTGAAGCCATTCCCCTTGGTCTGTCCTCCTATCCCTCATCCAAAGTCCCTCTCCAGCTCTATTGGAGCCCTTTTAGGTACTGGAAGGGGCTCTAAAGTCTCCCTGGCCCCATCTCTTCTTTGGGCTAGACACCCCCAGCTCTCCCAGCGCCCTCAGAGATGACCCAGATCCCTGATGACCATGAATGGTGACACTTTCCAACCTCTCCTTCCCTGCAGTCTCATCACAGAGCAGCCTCCTGGCCCTGCCTCTGCCCACCTCCCACCTGGATCTGAGCAGCAACCTGTGGCTTTTCCTCAGCCCCTGGCACATCTCAGGGCACTCCTTCCTCCTGTGGGGTGGCTGTGACACTTGGCTTGGCCGAGGGAGCTTTTAGGTGGAAATTTGTTCTATAGATTTGTCTTAGGCTGGAAATGGGGCTGTGTGTTCTGTCCCCATGTGTCAGAGCTGGGGCAGTTCTCTGCTGTCCATGGGCAGTTTTCTTGGTCTCTGCCACAGCCAATCCTCCCTGCAGGAGATCTCTGCTGTCCATGGGCACTGAGTGTCCCTGCAGGGCTGATCCAATTCCCCCATCCCATGGGGAGATGCTGCGCCCAGGGCAGGAGCCAAGCATTCCTACCTGGATCCAAGCTGAGCCTGGCACAGCACAGCAGCCTTTGCCCCCTGCATTGCCAGAGGAGCAGCTTTCTGCTGCCCTGCATGGCCAGAGGGAGCCCAGGCCCATCTGCAGCAGCCCTGGAGCTGCAGAGGAAAACTCCCCCCTTGTGCAGGATCCCTGCTCCAGCAGAAGCACAGCTGGCACTGCAGGAGGGCTGAGCCCCCCTGGGATGGGGCTGGGACACCCCCCTGACACACAGGGGACAGGGCCTGCTCTCACTCTGGCAGGGTTGCTTTAGGTTGTTTGGGGTTTTTTTGTACTATTGCCTTTGTATTTTTAATTTTCCTGATAAAGACCTGTTATTTCTACTCCCATATCTTTGCCTGAGAGCCCCTTAATCTCAAATTTACAGTAATTCAGAGGGAGGGTGTTTGCTTTTTCCATTTCAAGGGAGGCTCCTGCCTTCCTTAGCAGACACCTGTCTGTTCAAACTGAGACAAGAGTGGAATTCCCAAGGCTCCTCTGACTGAAGGAGACACAAGGGTGTACCAACACACCCTCCTCACAGAGGAACGTGTGCTGCAGGCAGCCACAAACATCCCTGTGCCCCGGGGAGGAGCGGATGGAGCACTATAAAAGCTTTATGAATGACAAACTTGCCAAATTGCTGTTTAAACAAGGAAGCAAATGGGAAGACCATCTGCATCAGATTGAAACTGCTCATAATCCTGTCACTTGTGCCAGCATGGTGTGTTTAAACTCTTGAGTTGGCACGTGCCCAAGAGACACAGAAATGTGTAGGTTTTGCTGCAATGTTCCCCAATTCCAGAGAGGATCTGAGCCCTTTTTGCCATTTCTGTGGATTTCTGATGGAACAGGGTGCTGTCTCCCTTCCTTCAGCCCCTGCTGTGCTCTGGGCTCTGCAGGCTGGGGAGCCACACTGAGAACCCCCAGACTCCACTCACTGTCTCCCACCTACTGATCCATAGCAGGGACCATCCTATGGTCCTGCCCTTCCTCAAATCTCACCTGTTCCCCCTCAGCAAACCCCTGAGGCTGTAAAGATGGGAAAATGAGACATTAAAATAAATGGGAGGGCATCAGGGATGGGCCTGATCCCATCTTTCCCGTGTCTGGACTGGAGTGACATTCCACACCCTACCCCTCCAGCCCAGGACTCCTCACCATCCCGGGCTCCTTTCCACTCCTGGCAATTCGTACAAACACAAAGAGATTGGGGGAAAAGGAAAAGCACCAGCCCCCCCTGCCCGTGTAGATCTTTATCTTGTCTCTTAACACGGAGCTTTGAAAGACAACTGAAACAAGTTACTGATAATTAGCTGGAAAGACACACAAGCAGTTGTGCTTTATCATGTACAAGCTCTTTGATAATAGGCCAGGCCTAGTGCCATGAATTGCTAATTGATTCTTCCTTAGCAAAATGTTTTGCTTAATTAAAGGGTGTGCTGATTTATAAACACCTCCCTAAATATTATTCACTTTTGCATCTGCTGAAAAGAGCTCAGGCTGTTCCTGCACTCCAGCATTCCCTTTCAAATTATTCTATTGTACCCAGCCACGCTCTTCAATACTGATTGTGACAGACTGAGGAATTATTAAATCATAAATACCAAGAGGAAAAGCCAGTGATACACTTAATGGGAGCTGTTCTCACAGCCCCCAAATATTTCAAATAATGACAAAACCAGGAGACATGAAGCTCTTGGCCCACTCTGTTCTCTCTGCTGCTGGAGTAAATCATGACCCAGAGCTCAGCCTGATCCAAAAGCAGAGGAAGGATCAGTCTCATTTTTTCCTGCAAGATTGCTGAGACTTAACTCAGGTCACACCTGACTCTCTGCTGGAGGGGACACATTCAGTCTCTGGCCCTGCACAGTCCAGGACAAGTTTTTTAACTCATTTTTCCCTTCTCAGTAGATGCTGCCAAGGCTTTTGCTTCGGCAGTTTCCCATCCAGGTCTGTGCTGTGCTGCAGAGGAATGGAGTCCATGGATGGTGTTCCACTGGACCTGTCTGTCCCCAGAGTCCTGGTGGCTCTAACCTGGGGCTGGTGGCAGCAGGAGCCTGGTCAGAAGGTGCAGCCCGGCTCAGAGTGTTTGGGATGTCTAGAACACACCTGGAAGAGGGAGAAGTAGAGAGATGGACCTTGTGAGGGGTCCAGGGCCAGGCAGCTGGCTCAGGGGTGTGGGGAGGATGAAGGTTTGGCACGAGAGAGGAGCTGCAGCTGGCAGGTTTGATCCTGAGGGTCTTTGGACACAGTGGGGCTTGGGGGAGCTTGGCTGTGCAGGAGGCCCAGGCAAGGAAAGGGGCAAAGCTGAGCCACAGCAGTGCTATAGATGAGTAATGAGATGGTTGGCTCTCACAATTAAAAGGTAAATATCATATATATATTATATATGTGTGTGTATGTATATGTGTATACATATGTAGCAGTTTTATAGATTTTATACATATATAGGAGTTTTATAGATTTCTAGTTATGTTTTATGCTCTTGTGTTGTTATCAAGGGCTGGCCTGGGTTTGGGACATTTGGGAGGGTCAGTTTGTCACTATGGCAGCACCTGAGCTCCAGTCAGGATCTAAGGCAGTGAACTCCACCACTGGGCAGTGAAGGAGGTGTCCATGGACAGAACTTTGTGAGGGGCTAAAGGGTTAAAAGGTGAAACCTCCATGGTGTGGGTGAGCACCTGGTGGGGAAATCCTCTGCTCCCAGTGCTGTAATATTGTCTCTATTCAGTCTTATGTTCTATTTTTGATATAAAAACTGTTTACTAAACCTGTTACATTTTTAAGTGAGTATCATTTCTCACCCCAGGACCACCAGCAGATGCAGCTCCAAGGTGGATCAGGGTTCAGTGCCTCAGGAGGAGCTCAGCTGAGCACAGGGTGATGGAGGGAGCACTTTGCCTTTCCTGGAGCCCAGGAAGGAGTGATTGCCTGGAGGGACTGGCCCTGCTGCAGGGTGAGCCCAGAACTGTTCTGCTGCAGCATCACCCCGTGCCTGCCCAGCTCTGGGGATGCCCAGGGGGACAGGGGCCACCAGCAGGGACAGGACAGTGGCTTGGGGTGGCCCAGCCCACACAGTGCCCCAGAGGACAACACTTGGCTGTGTCCCATCACCCGTGAGAGGGGCTGGAACCCCTCAGGGAGCTGTGCCTGGCAATACCTGAACATTCCTGCATCCCTCCCTCCCACTCCACAGGGTGACCCTGCTCTGCTCCAGCCCCTCAGCCCCAGGGATCAGCCAACCCCTTGCACACCTTCCCCTCCCCATTTTTATGTGCCAGCCATAACACAGAGTTTCTATTTACTCAGGGCAAGTCGGTGATTTACTTTCCACCCTGTTTCACTTCCATTTCGAGCTGGATTACTGCCTGCTGCATAAATCCAGCCCGGAGTACCTGAGGAGCATCTGATGAGGCGCTGCCCTCTGGAATGCAGAGGTTATCCTGTCTGTCAGCATTCAAATGGAAATTAATTGCCACCCAGTGTTCAGTTAATCAGCCCAAACACCTCCTTCTCCTCTGTGCTTCCCCACCTCCCCCTCTACTGATGGATCATGTGGCACTTGCTTGTTAGGGGATTTTGCTTTCGGAGGTGGGAAAGAGTCAAATGCCCCCAAACATTGATAGGAAAGGGCTTTGGGGTGTGGTTGTGGTGCAAGCAGGGGTTAACTGATGATGTGGATGGAGAGAGGCAGTTGTGAACCCTCCCAAGCCATTCCATGAGCTTAAACGGGGAGCAGATGAAGGGGGCTTGGTGTCCCAGCCCTGGTGTGACACCAGGTGAGCTGTGGCTCTTCTGCACGGGTTTATTTTGGGAATTTGAGTTTGCTCAAAGGCATCAAATGAAGCAAGGCATGTGATGAGTGCCTGCAGAGGAGAGGGAGCATCCACTCGTGTCCCAGGCAGATGGGCAGCAGGATTTACACCAAACAGGTACATCCAGCTCCATGGTGAGCCTGCTTTGATAATCAGCTCCAAACTCCTGTTAAACTCAAACCTGGCTTCCCCTCGTGATCCCTGCACTCAGCACCCTGCTTGTTGTCAGGACCCAGAACATTCCTCTGGCTGCCCTGGAGGAATCGAGACCCTGGCAGGGGGCTCAGAGACCTTGGCAAAGAGTCAAAGACACCTTTGCCTTTGATTTTAACCCATGGAAACAATTACCAACTTTGTCTGAAGATGTACAAGCCACAAGAGTTTGAGTAGAATGATAGTGAATTTGTCACAGGGTGAAAATGTAGAATTTTGGAGTTTTAGAATGGGGGTTCAAGAGGAATCTGGGCGTGTTCTGTCTTTCTCCTTCTTCTTGTCCTCCATCTTCTGCTGTGATGGTGGCACTTTTGGATTGGTTTAAAGTAGAGACAAACTGTCTAACATGGGTGATAGGTATTGGAAAATTATTGTAAATAAAGTACACCCAGTTTTTAGTATAAAAAGATAACACTGCCCTGAGGGCAGGGACTGTACCTGAACCCAACCTGCTGGACAGACCTCAGCAGGTCAGAGAAAGAATGTCATAGATAATAAAAAATAACCTTGAGAAGAAGAGCCAAGGAATCCTGTCTTCCTCCTCTGGAAGGGGCTGGGAAAAAGAGACTTTCTAACACCTCAGGGTCTTCTCAACCTCAGACACCCCATCAGTTTGTGTGCCCTGGAGCATCTCTTTCCAATGGATCTCCACCCTTGCCTGGGAATTTCTCCCCATGGAGAAGATCCTGCCCAGGTGGAGCTGCCCCAGCAGGAATTACCCTGGCTGGAATTACCTCAGCAGGAATGAATTATCCTGGTTGTCAGGAGTGTGTGCCCCATTTCCAGGCTGGATGCTGGCTGCCTGCAGAGACATTAAGTATGCAGAGCACTGGATAACACTCACTCCTCTGCATATATTTGCAGCTTGATAACATGACTCTGGCTGCTTCTTAGCCCCTGATCCCTGGCTGGGGTGGATCAGGATTGTTCTGCTGCAGTCAGGGCAGTGACACTGCTGGATCTGGCCCCTCATTAACTGCAGGATAGAGTTGCTTGTGACTGAAATACGCAGTGATTTTTGAAATAAGGAGAATAAAAGGTTAAGCAGCCACAGAGATTCATATTAATCTGTTCCAATTACAATATGCATAGCACTTTTCAAAAAGGATTTGAGGCTTCTCCCACACAGACTTAGATGTGCCCGCATGAAATATCAATGTTTTAGGGCAGGATTTGCAAAAGCACCTCAAGGAAATGAGGCACCCACTTCTTACAGACTCTTATTGACTTCCCTGATTGCTTTTGAAAAATCCCATCCTTAATTATGGTTATTAATGCCATAAGAAATGGTCTCCCTCATTACCACGGGCATGTCTTAGGTACTGACAGTACTCACAGCTGTCAAATAAAATAAAATAAAATAAAAAATAAAATAAAATAAAATAAAATAAAATAAAATAAAATAAAATAAAACAAAATAAAACAAAATAAAACAAAACACTGAGGTTGCAAAGTGAACAAGTGCTCAGAGTGTTACTGGTGATGCCAGTCAGGCCAAGTTTTTGAAAAGACCCCTAATCCAGTCCCTTGAATGCTGTCCCTGGACTGGGAAGTGCCGCCCAGGAGGTCTCAGCTGGACACCCCATGTCCAAGCACCCCTCTTTTCCCAAGGACCAACTGTCTGAAGGATGATTTAGGAGCCAAGGCACAATGAAGGAACTTGCTTGGCTACAAACCAGGGCTCAGAGGGCTCCAGGTGACGTTGGGTTCCCTCTGGTGTTTTTGAGGTCAGGCTCAGTCTGAGCCAGCACCCAAAGCTGTTCCTGCTGCTCCCAAACCTGGGTGTTCCTGCAGCCTGTGTGAGGGCCCTGCTGACCCTGCTCATGTGCCTGCAGCCAGCCAGAGGGAGGAAGCAGCATTCCCAGCACGGGCTGTACCTGCAGGAATGCTCTGGGAAGAGCCCAGGAGGGCTTCAGAGGGTTTGGGAGCCAGGAAGGAGTCAGGAGGCAGCGTGGGGCTGTCTGCTGTTGGCACCATGAGGAGCTCCTGTAGTCCTTCTCCCACCCCTGAAACCTTTCCCTTGAGCACTGGAAGTTCTTCACCTCCAGCTTGGCCCCTTCAGGCTCTCCAAGACCCTCCAGCACATCCATCCTGATAATCTGAAATCTTTAAGATGAGAGGAATGGCAGATTTGTCTTTACAAACAGGCTGTGGGTCTGTTGGTGCATAAAACCAGCACTGGGAGATAAAAGAAAAAAATGGGAAGGATTCCACTGTTTGATGAATGGAAAAAGATATTTGCCTTTACAAATAAACTGTAGGTTTGCTGATAAATTAAATTAGACATTGAAAGATGAAAGAAACAATGGGGAAGAAAAAATGAAAAACCCCTAAATTCCATAAGAATTAACAATCAAAAGGGAGGGTTATACATCAGAGGGAAATCTTTGGTATGAGGCATTCCAAGAAGTCTGAACCTCCCAAGTGCCTCAGCCAATGGGGAAAGAGAGAAGGGAAATGTGGCTGGGAAAATGGGATAAAAAGGAGGCTGAGTCCTCCAAAAATTGGAGAGATCCCAGGGGAATGCCCCATGGCCTCTCCCTTTATTGGAATAAAGTAAAAGGACTCCTCTGTCTCCTTTTTGGACATAAAGCTCTGGTGTTTGTGGATTAGTTTTCCTAACAAGGACAAGATCCCAAGCCATCTCCACGTGCTTCAGAGAGGCCCCACGGACACAGCTGTGCCCAGATGTTCTCCTGCACTGAATGGGGATCACAGGGCATTTCCCTGGAGAATCTCACTGGGAAATCCCCAAAACATGGAACTTGGCCTTTTCCACCCCAGAATCTTTAAGAACCATCCTTTCCATTTTCCCTTGTGAAAAACGCCTATTTTATGATTGGCTTTTCGCAAATATTAAAATGAATATTATATGTGTTATGGTAGAAAGTTATGCTGTATTAATTTTCTAAAGTAGTGTGGTAAATACAGTTTTAGGTTATAACTTAAGGTTAAAATATAAACCATGCTAGGTAAGATACTTTTTTAAAGAGAGGACTCGCAGTGAGATAGCAGCCACAGGACACTGAAATATTTCAGAGAAAAAGAATTTATTGCTCTCTGATCAACCTCTTCCCAGCCCTGAAGATCCAGTTAGGTTTAAGAGGAAGAAGTTGACACTGCCCAGACAGAATCCTGTGTTTGAATGGAATTTATGCATCATGGATGAGGTGTATGAATATGCAACAGGCTGTTGTTTTTAAGGGTTAATCCTCTGTTAACGTGGGTCCTTTTTCGGGCTTATTTTGCCCAGAATAGGTACCCAGACATCTGTAACTCTTTGTTTTTATTGTCTCATATTGTCCTAATCTAAATTGTCCAAAATTTTTATTACTCTAATTTTATAACTAATTTATAACTAACCATTTCATTCCTATTAAACTTTCAAAATTTTAAAAACAAGTGATTGGCGTTTTTCACACCCTCATGTTCAGCAGAGCCTGTTGCTTGCAGTGCAGGCAGAATGAGCAAATTTGAGCTGATCTGGAAGTGACTCTTCCTCCTGCTAAGGTTGGCTTTTGCAGCACCAACTGTGTGAGGAAAAGCTGCTGAGCCTGTTGGGGACAGGAAAATGAAATATATATCAGCTTTCAGAATCCTTTCTCCTTCACAGCAGGGTTTAGGAGGCAGCCAGGCTGTAAGCACAGCTCTGCTTATTTTTGCTTTCAAACAGTGCCAAACCTTTAACTATTGATTGCAAGCACAGGCTCATTAGGGAGGGGAAGGAAGAAGTGGGTTTAGGGAGAAAGGCAGAAATCCCAATTCATCTGCTTAGAGGCCTCTGTGGATTAATAGAATTAATTTGTCTGGTGGGGCATTAATTGAAGAATGTGCTGAGGTTAAGGACAAGGTCAGCTCTTCCCAGGGTAATGTCTCCTCCATAATTCACTTCCCAGCCCATCAGGACAATGTGGGCAGGGTAATGATGAAGGATGGACGTGCTGCTCCTGGGATCTCAGGGAACAGCACCTTGCATTGCAGATAATGTGAAGTGGAAGTTGTAGGAAGATACCTGGCAGATATTTAATTTGATCAGACATCCATTCCTTGTGTCTCTTTAGGCTCTGCAGTTCTGGATCAGGTCTGCATGGCACAGAGGGACAGTTCTGAGCCAGCTCAGGGTGTCTGGTCCCTGTGCTACACAGCACACCCAGCCCTGGGGCAGGCAGCTGCCAGTCCCACCCCTCACCCTGAAGGAGTCCATCAGAAAAAAACAGCTCAGGAATTGTTCCCAGGCCGTGGTATGCAGCATTCACATTCTCTGAAAAATCTCTCTTTGCCCAGGGGTTTTCTCCTGGGAAGCTGAGGAGCCTCAGAGAAAAGGAAAACAATCATTATCTGATTTACTTCTCCTGTGTTGTGCTCACATGTGGAATGTGTTTGGAGATTGTTTACCCACAGGTGATTGTTCCATTGCATTCTGCTGGGAGTTGTTTTCACTCTTTGGCCAATCAGGGTCAAGCTGTGTCAGGACACTGGAGAGAGTCACCAGTTTTCATTATCTTTTTAGCATTCAGTGAGTATCTTTTCTGTATTCTTTACTATAGTATAGTATTCTTTAATATAATAAAGTATCATAAAGTAATAAATTGGCCTTCTGAGTACATGGAGTCAGATGTATCATTCCTGCTTTCATCAGGGCATTTCCCAGCAAATACAAGAGTGGTGCTCCAGCAGAGTGACCCAGGCAGGGCTGGGAGCTGGCTGCATGCTGGGATGGAGGCTTTGGCTGGGGTTGGTTTGCTGGGGAGGATGGAGAGGGCAGGCTGTGAGTGCAGGTGCTGTGGCAGTGGGGACAGCTCCCCCAGGCTGAGTGGGCAGGGCTGGAGGCTCCAGCACCTCCCCAACACCTGGGATCTCCCCTGCAGCCTCTCCCACCTGTCTCAGGTGTGCCCTGCCATGGCCAGGCCAGGCCAGGTGTCCCACACAGCAGAGGGACAGATCAGGGTGAGGGAAAGGCGAAGAAGGAACAAGCAGCTGAGCCAGGCTGGGGTGACACTCGGTGCCTGCAGAGGAGAAATGCAGAGCAGGGGTGGCTGGAAATGTCTGCCTGAGCTGCTGTCCCTGCTGTGCCTCGGGGGCAGAGCTCAGGATGCTGCAGCTCCCCCTCTGCTCACACAGAGCTGGCCCAGCTCAGGCTCAGAGTTTGACCTGCTGGGGTTATTTGTTCACTGGGCAGGAAGAATCTGCCTCCTGCTGCTGCCAGCAGCTCTTTCTGCACAATGTGCTCAGGGATTGCAGCCAGGCAGGATTAAAGGTGACCATTGAACCCTGCCAGACCCCTCCAGACACCTCTGCCACACATCAGGCACAGCCTGGCTCTGATTCCATGCATTGCTCATCACCTGTTGTTCTTCAGCAACATTTAAACCACAGGCACAAGGTTTTCAACACTAGACCTGTTCTCCTGTGAGATCAGTCAAATATCAGAGCAGGGGCTCAGTATGGAGAGACAAAAATAAGACCTTCATCAACCTGATCTACCTCATCCCTTTTCAGCTCAGTTTGGGGTCAGAGATCTCCAAAGGTTCATTTTAACCCAGGTTTCTCTGTAAACTACAAAGGCAGAGCCCAGCATGGCAGAGAGGCAGAACAGGGCAGAGACATCCAACAGCTTGAACCTGTTCACCTCCAGGGCTGCCCCAGGGGCAGAAGGGGACAGGGATTGTTTTCCCAGGTTCTTTTAGGCACAGAGGGCCTGAGCCCCCGCTGTTGCTGTTGGTCATTCTGTTCCTCAGAGCCCCCAGGGCAGATACCCAGGGGATGGCCCCAGCCCTGCCCCATTAACGAGAATTGAGAAGATCAAAGCTGGTGGCACTAAACAGAGGGTCTGTTTTGCACTCCTTAAAAGCTTCAGAGAAATTAAAATCTACACAAAAAACCATGTAAGGCCATTTTCACTGGAGGTGGAAAGCCAGGCTCAGAGATTTTGTGCCAGGCTTAAATGTCTCTTTGTGACCATGTTTCACCTCCCTTGTTTGGATGCATGCTGACAGAATTACACTCCAGACAGTGCTCTCCTGAAGCAGCACAGACAATATTTGTTTGAATTCACTTCTTTTTGATTTTTTTTTTCTTGCTTGTTTGCTCTTTCAGCTCTTGTTACCTACCCACTGTTTAGATTAGTGCTGTCTCCAGGTTTCTGAGAGTGACAGAATGGAGTGTTTGGGCTGTCAGGGGATCCATCCCACCTTTCAGAGGGAGACAGGAGATGGGCTGGGAGCAGTCACAGGCAGCGTGTGAGGTGGGATGGGCGCCCAGGGAGGCTCCAGGGGGCAATGCTGGGTCCAGCCCTCTTTAACACCTTCATTAAAGCAAATTTGCAGATCAGGTAGGCAGGGAGGAGTGGCAGTTACCTCAGAGGGTCATGCTGCCATCCACAGGGACCAGGGCAGGGTGGGAAGAGGCTGGCAGGAACATCATAGAGCTCAATGAGAAATGCCAAGTCCTGTACCAAAGGAGGAGCAATCCCAGGCACAAACATGGGATTTAATTCAATGTAACATAGGGTGAATCTCACTTTTGCTCAGGACACCCCAAAAGCACTGTCTCAGCTATTTGCACTGTCCCAGGTGTTGGACATGCTGGAGAACACCTGGCTCCCAGCTGTACAGCAGCCATGGGCAGCAGGAAGCCACACCTGAGCCACCTGGGAGCTGCAGAGTGCTGGGGTTGTACCAGCACTGCCTTTCACACTTGTGCACCTGACCTGGAAAAACCTTCTCAAAGTCTTCCAGGAGTCCTGTTCAGCCAGAAGCTGACTGAGCTTGCAAAATTCTTGTAGCAAGTGTGTCAGGGTGTCCCAGACTGCAAGGCAAATTGTGTTCCCTTTGCCATCTGTATGGCAGCTGGCTTCTGGTCACTGGGCAGTTTTCCTTATCTCTTCCACACCCACTCCTCCCTCAGGGCAGACACCTGCTGATAACAGCTATTGAATATCCCTGCATGGCTGATAAGAACTACAGCATCCCACTGGGAGATGTGAGCCCAGAGGGAGGAGCCAAGCATTCCTACCTGGATAGAATCTGGAGATTCTGGAACACCAGCACAGCTTCTGCACTGGATTGCCCAGAGGAACAGCAGCTGCCTCTTGCCCTGGATCTCCAGAGGAAGATGCACCTTTCTCCAGGATCCCTGCTCCAGCAGAACCAGCCCTGACACTGCAGGAGGGCTGAGCCACAATTCCAATGGCACTGCTGCCAACAGCCTGACCCACAGGGTGTCAGGCTGGGTTCTGACTCTGTCGGGGTTGTTTTAATTTACTGCATTGTTTATTTTATCTTTTTATTTTCTTCCCTAATAAAGAACTGTTATTCCTGCTTCCATATTTTTGTTGCCTGAGAGTCCCTTAATTTAAAATTTATAGCAATTCAGAGGGTGGGGGTTCATTTTCTCCATTTCAGGGGAGGCTCCTGCTTTCCTTAGCAGACACCTGGCTTTCCAAACCACGACACAGTGTGTGCTGTGTTCCCTCAGGCCTGACAGCTGGCTGGGACCCTGGGGACAGCTGGCTGCTCTCTGGGCTGGCCCTGGTGACAGAGATGAGAGAAAAGCCACCACAGCACTGCTGCCACTCACCCCTGACCTCTGTGTTTAATGTTTCACCCCTGAGGGCATCCAGGATTTGTTCTCAGCCACTGCTGGGGGTTTTGGAGCACAGGGGTTGTCTGTGGACAATTTGTGCAATGTTCTTTGTCTGTGCTGCAACTCTCTCCTCTTGGTAAAAGAATCACTGAGGGCATTTCCCTGACTCTGGCAGAGATTTGGGTCCTGCCCTGGCACCAGCCCCAGGCCCTGAGGGCCAGACAGAACCTGGCCATGCCCAGCCCTGGGTCTTCCTGTGCCCACAGGTCCAACTATTCCCAGAATCATAAATCATGGGCCCCCCTCCCTGCTGGGAGATGGACTGGCCATTGGGGCCACTGCCCAGCTCCCCTGGGGTATCTCCAGGATGAGTCCTGCAAGGCTGAGCCATGAGAGCTCACTGACAGCTTCACATGGCACAGAGCCCTCAGATGCAGCTCCAGGGCTGTGGAATTCAGGCTGTGCCTGATCCCCACCGTGTCCCCTGCCCAGAGCACTCAGTGCCACCTCCTGTCCTTCCTTGGGCACCTCCAGGGACGGGGACTCCAAACCTCCCTGGGCAGCCCCTGCCAAGGCCTGAGCACCCTTTCAGAAAGGACTCACACCAGACAGCAGCCACAGGACATTGAAATCTTTCAGAGGAAGAGAATTTATTGCTCCATTATCAGAAGAAACGAACTTCTTCCCACCTCACTCAGCCCTGAAGGCATTGTCAGGATTCAGAGGAAGAAGTTGACACTGCCCAGACAGAATCCTGTGTTTGAATGGAATTGATGCATCATGTATGAGGTGTATGAATATGCAACAGGCTGTTGTTTTTAAGGGTTAATCCTCTGTCAATATGGGTCCTTTTTTGGGCTTATTTTACCCAGAAAGAGGAACCTGGACTGTCCGTAACTCTTTGTTTCTATTGTCTCATATTGTCCTAATCCAAATTGTCCAAAATTTTTATTACTCTAATTACATTGCTATTTTTATAACCATTTTATTACTATTAAACTTCTAAAATTCTAAAAACAAATGACTGGCATTTTTCACACCATGGCAGGGTGCAGAGCTGCTCAGAAAAGCAGACTGCAGCTGGGGAGGTGATCACTGGTGCAATTAAAGCCGAGCTTGATCCTCTCCATGCAAATGAGTGCCCATCAGTCACCTCCATCCTGCTGGGCCTCACACAGCAAACCCAGCCAGCCCCACCTGCCCTATTTTTAGTGATTTCCCAGCCACTCTGCTCATGCTTTTGAGACCTGAACCCTGATTTTCAAGTGGCTGGAGTTGTCAGTGCTGCTCTCAGCCAGGCAAGGGGCGAGAGGAGAAAGGAGTGAAATTCAGCACGGACATTTCAGATGCAAATGCCCACCTGCAAACAGATCAAAGTTGCAGCGTGTCTCATGAAGCTGGAGTGTATTTTATAACCTGTCACCAACGATTCAGACAGGTTTTTGCCAGTGGGAGATCTTATAATTGAGGGTTAGCAGGAGTCTCTGCTCGCTGCTCCACTGAGTCTGGCACTGCCCACGAGGCAGCTCCAGCTTCAAAAGGATGAGACTCACCTGGTATTTCAATAGCAGTGAGATATGAACTGATGTCAGCAAAAGGTCAGCCCCAGCCTATGAGCAAAAACCTGTTATTAATATTTTATTAGCTTTAGTTGTCTTAATTTTTTTTTACTAAAATTGTTCAGGAGATAATTAAGTCTCATCAGTGCCTGGAGTGCTTAGAAACAGAGGAGAATTCAAATGATACCAAACCCATCTTTCTCCCTGCCTTAAATTCAGAGCAAGGACTGTAATGAAAATGCATCAATCTGTGCTTTCCAGTACTGTGCAGTAAAATATTTTTGGTTTTTGCCTTCCTTGAGGTGAAACCCCAGATGTTTTTGCAGAAATCCTCACATGTTTCACATCTGGGGTCTGAGCTCTCTGATTCTGGCCCCAGATGGCAGGAGGGATGTGCAGGTGCAGTGCTCCAGATGGTTATCCCTCAAAATTCAGTAAGGGCTCCCAAAACCCATCTTGTGTTTTGGACTGTGACTCCTGGAGGTGTGAGCTTCACCTTTAGGGGAGAGAGGGACTGTCCTGCACCAGCCAATGAGCAGAGCAGTTCTGGTAGCTGCAGAGACCAGACAAAAGTGACTCCTAATATTTAAATTCCACCAGGCATTTCCCCATGTTTTCCAGTACAGCTCATTATAACTTTAAAAAATGTATGCAGTGCCTATAAGATTTTACACTCTCATATAATTCATCCCAGCAGTGTGATGGCCATTACCCACATTCTGCTGCTTCTCCTATTAACTTGTTACCCTGTATCTGTAATAAAGGGGAAATTGGTTCAATATTTGCCTTGCCCAATATCACTCACTGACTAATCTGTTCTTTTTTCACTCCCTCTTTGCTCCCAGATTTGTGGATCTGATAATTCATCCATAAAACGCTGTCCATTGCATTAATCCCACAGACACAGGCAAGTGGAGTGGGGAATTCAAAAGGAGACCAGAGGTCTCCCTAATCCTGTAGGTGTGTGATAACAAATTCATGAAGCTGATCCCAAATTCAGGTGAGAAGAATATCAATGATGGCACAGCAAACTGATGGCTTGAGACCATGGACTTGACTCCCCAAGGGTACCTTGGTAACTTCTTTGTAGGCTGTGAAAGGCCTGGGAGTGCAAACAGGGAATGGGTGAAAGAACAGAATATGAGCAATGATTTGCTTTCAAAAACCACCAAACACCCTCAGCCTTGTCATTCCAGCAAAAACTCCACCAAACACCCTCAGCCTTGTCATTCCAGCAAAAACTCCACTAGCTACAGCTATTGCCTTGCCAGCCAACATCATGGAACAGCTCACAGAATGCCAGCAAGCTCCATTTGGAGGCTCATGTGTGGTTCCAGACATCATTCCAGTCATGAAATCAACATCCAGGGGCTCACTGACAACCTGTGGAACACCTGTGATGCTTAAAAAACCTCAAAGGCACTTTGCTTCATAAAAACACAACTTTATTCCCAGTTGTGTGTGCTGTCAGTGCCTCTCCTCCCAGACAGGAGGAAAACAAGAGAAGGATCCCAGGAAAACCTGCTTTTTTTGGTGGCAGGTTGTCATCCCAGGATTTTTTTGCTTTGTTTGGACGTGGTTATAAAACTTTTCTGGAAGATAATGTGGTGATCCTGTCAGGAGCAGGCTGGATGGTGGCATTTAGGGAGTGCAGGAGCTTCTTGGATGTATAAAGCAGGTGGAGGAACTCCATGGAGCTGCAGGCTCTCTGGGTTGTGGATAATCAGGAGTTTGTGGTGGCTGCCAGGTGAGGAGGAGGAGGAGGAGGAAGGACCTTCTTTAGCAAGTCATGTTTCTTCTTCCAACAGAGACCAAACCAGCAGAAATCCTTGGGGAAGCTGCTGGGGGAGCTTCCAGCTGGGGCCCAGCCAGGAAAAGGAGCAGTTTCCCAAGGTTTGCTTTGATTCTCTCCTAAGGATTGCTGACTTTGCACTGCTGCCTCCTCCCAGCCCACACTCATCCTCCTCCAGTTTCCCCATGCAGAGCCAGCGAGCTCCAAAGCCCCTGGGAGGGGCAGGAATTGAGAGAGGGAATGCTGGGTTAATGACTGGACTCCTTTTCCAGCCTTAATGATTCTCTGGTCCTCTGTAGCACAGTCCTGTCAGGAAGATTCATCCACAAACACCAGAGGTTTCTGTCCCAAAAGGAGACACAGGAGTTCTTTTCCTTTATTGCAATAAAGGGAGAGGCCATGGGGCATTCACCTGGGATCTCTCAAAGTTTTGGAGGATGCAGCCTCCTTTTTATCCCAATTTCCCAGCCACATTTCCCTTCTCTCTTTCCCCATTGGCTGAGGTACTTGAGAGGTTCAGACTTCCTGATACACCTGATGCCAAAGATTTCCCTCTCATGTATAACCCTCCCTTTTAATTTTTAATTCTTATGGAATTTAGGGGTTTTCCTCATTGTTTCTTTCAACTTTCAGTATCCAATTTAATTTATCAGCAAACCTAAAGTTTATTTGTAAAAGGAAATATCTTTTTCCATTCATCAACCAGTGGGATCCTTCCCATTGTTTCTTTTATCTCCCAGCGCTGGTTTTATGTACCAGCAGACCCACAGCTTGTTTGGAAAGACAAATCCTTCATTCCTCTCATTCCCATGCAGCACATTCTCTTTCCCCCTTTCAGAATACTGGATAAATCTGAGGCAAATATGGGCTGTTTAATAACATGGTAATAATCTGGCCTCCAGCACAGGAAAACTGGAACATGTTCCAATGGTGAAATGGACAGGGGGAAAAAATTAGGGCATTTTTCCTTATTCTGATGGGGACTGAGGAGTTCAACCCACTGGGCTGTTTAACAGCACCATTAAAGCAACAAGGCTCAGTGTTTGCATGGAATCTGAATATGCTGCAGAACAAGCAATGCCTGAGTAGGTGTTGAGTTTTTGATGAGCCCACAGAATGAAATAAAAAGGAAAAAAAAAGGGGAAAGGGAAAGAAAGAGAAAAAAATGGGGGAAAAAGAAAGAAAAAAGAAAAATGGGGGGAAAGGGGAATAGGGGAAAAAGGAGGGAAAGGAAAATCTCTCTCCCCACATGTGGCTGAATTAGCGGAGCATCACCACCTTAATGAGAAATTGGAGGCAGGAGGGGGTGGCACTCAGTGGGTTCCTGTCCTGTAGAATGAACCTGCCCTAGAAATTGCCACATCAGTGCAGATTCCCCCTGCACATGCCAGGGTGGTGCAGCATTGTGAGATCTGAGCAGCAAATACCCCGAGGTCAGCTCTAAGCACAGCTCAGGCAGCAGCCCCGGTGAGCTTTGCTGTGAGAAAGAGTTTCTCAATGCAAATGATCATCGATTTCCTGACAAACTTGGAGAAAGTGCCAAGAATTAGGGCACATGCAGTAAATGAGGAGGTCAGTGCATAATCATGGCTTTCAAAAGAGGCTTCCCGAGGATTTCAGAGCCCTTGTTTGCTGCTGACAGGCTAAAGATCACTGATTATGCTGTGCAGTCCCCAGCTCTCCAGCTGAAAGAACAAAAGTGAGAAGTGGCTGACAAATGGGAAGAATAAAGCTGGAGTGAATCCTGTGCAGGGGCTCAACTCTGCAATTCAGCCACCACAGAGGGAGAGACCTCTGAAAACACACAAAAGAAAATGTTCCAGCCACATTTTCAGCATGACCTCCTGTGGCATCCGACCTGCCCGACGTTAGATTGGCTCTGATTTTATTTAGCTAAACCTTGCAGCCCTCCCAGGATGGATATTCCTTCTGTGCTGACCTGTTCTGAAACCACACCAACCCTCCTGGTGAAAACTGAGTCACAGAATTCACTGAGGTTGGAAAAGACCTCCAAGAACATGAAGTCCAAAATGTTTTCCTCATTGTCAGTTCTGCACCTCCCAAACTGAAATTCAATGTATAACTGTGAAAATGCATATTTTATGATTGGCTTTTCACAAATATTAAAATGAATATTATATGTGTTATGGTAGAAAGTTATGCTGTGTTAACTTTCTTAAGTAGTGTGTTAAATATAGTTTTAGGTTATAACATAAGGTTGAAATAGAAACTATGCTATGTAAGATACTTTTTTTAAGAGAGGACTTGCAGTGAGATGGCAGCCACAGGACACCTGAATCTTTCAGAGAAAATGAATTTATTGCTCCATTAACAGAAAAAATGAACTTCTTACTGCCTTGCTCAGCTATGAAGGTGCTGTCAGGATTCAGAGGAAGAAGTTGACGATGACCAGACAGAATCCTGTGTTTGAATGGAATTTATGCATCATGTATGAGGTGTATGAATATGCAACAGGCTGTTGCTTTTAAGGGTTGATCCTCTGTTAACGTGGGTCTTTTTTTGGGCTTATTTTGCCCAGAAAAGGTACCCAGACTGTCTGTAACTCTTTGTTTTTATTGTCTTGTATTGTCCTAAATCCTAATTGTCCAAATTTTTATTAATCTAATTATATTGCTATTTTTATAACTATTTTATTAAACTTTTAAAATTCTAAAAACAAGTGATTAGCATTTTTCACAGAATGGAATCACAGAATGGTTTGTGTTGAAGGGACCTTCAAGATCACCTCATCCCACCCCCTGCCATGGCAGGGACACCTCCCACTGTCCCAGGCTGCTCCCAGCCCTGTCCAGCCTGGCCTTGGGCACTGCCAGGGATCCAGGGGCAGGCACAGCTGCTCTGGGCACCTGTGGCAGGGCTTTATATGCCATAAAAATCTTTAATCAAAGTACTACTCCTTGCTCCCTAATAAAGCCCTTCATTTTATTTTTATAACCTATTTAGGCTGTGTTTTCTGCCAGTGTCAGGGGCCATGGTGGATGCACAGCAAAGCTTTCAAGAGCTGAACTCTGCTGATAACACCTGAGAACTGATAACTTTGAAAGGCTTGCAAAACATCCCCACTATGTTTCTTTTACAATGCCCTTGTTTTGTTGAAATTGTTCTGGAAACCATCACTGCCTGCACTCAGGCACTTCAGCTTCTTGAAATGATCAGCAGTTTACTCAGAGTGTGGCAATTTGGAAAATTCAGATTGTTCTGGCACACCTGGCCCTCCACAGGTGTGGTGGGAAGGGAAGGGAAGGGAAGGGAAGGGAAGGGAAGGGAAGGGAAGGGAAGGGAAGGGAAGGGAAGGGAAGGGAAGGGAAGGGAAGGGAAGGGAAGGGAAGGGAAGGGAAGGGAAGGGAAGGGTTAAAAGCTGCTATTCCCAGGGGGAGAGTGGTTTATTCTGGGGGAGTATCAAAGTGCTGCTCTCCTCTGAAGAGAGCTGCCAGTCCCAGCTGGAAATGTCCCAGGTGGGAGGAGGGTGCAGCCATCAGCTCCCATCAGTGTCTGTCACCTGGCTGATGTCACTTGACTGGTGTCACCTGGCTGCTGTCACCTGCCAGCACCTGGGAAGCTGAAGCATTAACCACGACTCCAGAAGGAAAGGAGGCTGATGCAAAAATCAATGTCCAAACTTCTGTTTAGAAAAAAACTTGATCAGTTAAACAAAGGCAGAATCCCCAAAAATTGGTAGTTCCATGATTTGATTTGCTGGTGGATGGTAGAGACTCAGAGGATCTTTCCCTGAAAATCTGTGGTGTGTGGGGATTGTTCAAACCACAGCTGAGCTGGGCTGCCAGGGGCTCCTAAAACTGGAAATCCTGGTGCACTGTCACAGCCTGCTCTGCACTTTGGGAAGAAGGGGAGACAAAAGGCTTTTGGTACTTTGGGTTATTTAATTTTTTAAAGATTCCTTTATATAATCTGTGTGCAAACCCCCTCAACTTGAGGGGTTTTTCAAGTTATTTTCTGCTTTCACCCCTTTGATTGGTATCCATGTTAACTGGTCTCCACTCTTCATAAGGAGGAGAATACTGAGATTCCAGCTCTTCCCATGACACTTGGATGCCAGGAGGGGGGTGATATGTGGGATGGGACATGTGCAAAGACCCTCCTGTGTTTCCAGAGGTTTCAGTGATGCCCCTCTGCCCTGCCCAGCTCCCACTCCCCCCAGCAGCCTGAATTCCCTGCTCTCTGCTTCCAGCTGGGATTGTCCCTCACTGCCCCCCTCCCCACACAACCTGCTGTCTGAGGGCACATAAAAACACCAGTTGACACCCTGTTTGCTTTACACTGATTAAAAACCACTTTATGGGGCTGTTAACCCCCAGGCCCTGGAGCTGCCTGGGGAAGCAAAGATCCCATGCAGACAAAAGTCCCTGGGCAGAGCCAGAGCAAGGCTGCAGCTCATCAGTAAAAGCTGGAGCTCTGTGTCATTCCCCCACCCACCCTGGCAGGGATTGATCACCCCAGGCCTCAGTCAGGACAATGGACACAGCTGATATTTTCTAATTGATAGGGTATCTATCCAAAACCTATTCCCACATTTAATGGGGTCCCCAGAATGCTGTGCCAGCCTGTGGAGGTGGGGAGCTCATCAGGACCTTTCCTGCTTTCTGCATGCAGCAGAAAATGCCATTTGCAGAGCTTTCTCCCCAGTTCCATCCATCTGCCTCTCCCAGCTATTCCTTTTGTCTCTTATTTATGGCTGTAATTTTGATGCCACAGTTACTGTACATGAGCTGCTGTATATTTCTCTTATTTGCTTTGAAATTGCTCTTTCCAGCTCATCTTGACAATCATTTATTTGCCCACAAAATAACCAGGCCCTGAACTATTTCCTGGCACCAGTTTTGCAGAGCCTAATCACTTCTGGTTTTTTCCTCTGTAATGGTGTAGATACATCCTTTATTATTGCATTTAAATGCTCATTAACAATTCATGGAATCTTAAGTGGCTGCAAAAACAGGTTGTGGAGCTAAATATTTCTGGAGAGTGTCTTAGCCCAGAGTCCTCCCCTGCAAGTGCAGGATTCCAAGTGGAGGAGAGCAGAGCACAGCTCCAAGTTGGTATTTTGAGGATAATTGCCTTTTTTAATTAACAATATATTTAATCCATGCACAAAAGCAAGTGACACAGCTTCTCAGGGGTTGCTGTAATGGGCTAACAATAATTTCGCACAGTTTTCTCCTTTATTTTACCAGCATTTCCATCATGGGCACAGGAGACTTTGGTGATGCACATCCTGACCCTAAAGCTTGGGGTTCCTGTAGTTGTTTGCCTTCAGCACAAGCATGGGCCCTTCTGAGTTCTCACCCAGCAAATCCTGGTCACACTGAGGTTGTGTTTGGGTTTTAGTGACACATGAACAGCCCCAGGACAGGATTTTCCCCTCATGGAGCACAGACAAGGATGGCTGAGGTGGGGAAAGGCTGAGACAACCTCTGCACCCACTGCTCAGGGCACTGAGCCAGGGCCCCCTGTGGCCACAGAGGGGGTCCAGAGAGGAGGGTTTGGGATGATCTCCCCATTCTGGGGCACTGAGGAATGTTCCTTTTCTGCTCAATGCCACAGTTCCAGTGTCTGGGTAAACAGCAGAAAGGCAACTGTGGACAGGTTAAAATTCTGCTCTTCTGCAGAGGGCTCCCAAAGCCCCAGTGCCTGTGTGTGCAAGTGAGTGAGAAAATCACAGAATTAAAAAATGTGCTGGGCTGGGAGGGACCCCCAGGATCACCCAGGGCAGCCCCAGCCCTGCACAGACACCCCAACAGCCCCACCCCGGGCATCCCTGGCAGCTCCTGCAGCTCTGGCAGCCTCGGGGCCGTGCCCATTCCCTGGGGAGCCTGGGCAGTGCCAGCACCCTCTGGGGAAGAGCCTTGCCCTGGTATCCAGCCTGACCCTCCCTGGCACAGCTCCAGCCATGCCCTGTCCCTGTCCCAGAGGTCAAGGCTGTTCCTCCACTGCCCCTCAGGGGAAGCTGCAGACCCTGGGGAGGGTCTCCCCCTCACCACCATCATCATCATCACAACCTTCAAGTGAGCAGCCTGTACATTTTGAGCACTCAGCTGCTGCTCCCTGAGCTGTTTCTGCCACAAGCAGCAGGGGTGAGATGATGTTACACAGAGGCCCCTGGGGCCCTGACACTTAAATTGTCCTCTGCTAAAAGCTGATCAGTTTGGAGGCTCTCCCCAGGCAGCTGGCCTTAGTCTTCATCTCTCTTCCTTTCCTTGTAGCACAGGGTTTCACACACATCCCTCCCAGCACAGCGAGCTCAGCAAACACTTTTTGCCCTGGCTCCATCACAAGCCTCTTTTAGTGTGACTGTGAGCAGTGACAGCAGGGGTTCAACATCACAGGAGCAGCCTGAGAGCAGGGGAAAGCCATGGCTGCTCCCCATGGCTGCCAAATGCAAACCCCATAACAGCCCCTGCAAGAGAGAGAAAGAGAAAGAGAAGAGAAAGAGAAAGAGAAAGAGAAAGAGGAAAGAGAAAGAAGAGAAAGAGAAAGAGAAAGAGAAAGAGAAAGAGAAAGAGAAGAGGAAGAAAGA